>CM026404.1:41854126-42088910 GCA_014843695.1 Archivesica marissinica | reverse complement strand
CTCACAGTGCTATAAACACTTGTACAGTATTCCATGACTAACAGTGCTATAAACACTTGTACAGTGTTCCTGGACTAACAGTGCTATAAACACTTGTACAGTATTCCATAACTCACAGTGCTATAAACACTTGTACAGTGTTCCATGACTCACAGTGCTATAAACACGTGTACAGTGTTCCTTGACTCACAGTGCTATGAACACTTGTACAGTTTTCCATGACTCACAGTGCTATAAACACATGTACAGTGTTCCATGACTCACAGTGCTATAAACACTTGTACAGTGTTCCATGACTCACAGTGCTATAAAAACTTGTACAGTGTTCCGTGACTCACAGTGCTATAAACACTTGTACAGTGTTCCATGACTCACAGTGCTATAAACACTTGTACAGTGTTCCATGACTCACAGTGCTATAAACACTTGTACAGTGTTCCATGACTCACAGTGCTATAAACACTTGTACAGTGTTCCGTGACTCACAGTGCTATAAACACGTGTACAGTGTTCCGTGAATCACAGTGCTATAAACACTTGTACAGTGTTCCATGACTCACAGTGCTATAAACACTTATACAGTGTTCCGTGACTCACAGTGCTATAAACACTTGTACAGTGTTCCATGACTCACAGTGCTATAAACACTTGTAGTGTTCCATGACTCACAGTGCTATAAACACTTGTACAGTGTTCCGTGACTCACAGTGCTATAAACACTTGTACAGTGTTCCGTGACTCACAGTGCTATAAACACTTGTACAGTGTTCCATGACTCACAGTGCTATAAACACTTGTACAGTGTTCCATGACTCACAGTGCTATAAACACTTGTACAGTGTTCCATGACTCACAGTGCTATAAACACTGTATGTTCATGACTCACAGTGCTATAAAACTTGTACAGTGTTCCATGACTCACAGTGCTATAAACACTTGTACAGTGTTCCGGGACTCACAGTGCTATAAACACTTGTACAGTGTTCCATGACTCACAGTGCTATAAACACGTTTACAGTGAGCCGGGACTCACAGTGCTATAAAAACTTGTAGTGTTCCATGACTCACAGTGCTATAAACACTTGTACAGTGTTCCATGACTCACAGTGCTATAAACACGTGTACAGTGTTCCGTGACTCACAGTGCTATAAACACTTGTACAGTGTTCCATGACTCACAGTGCTATAAACACTTGTACAGTGTTCCATGACTCACAGTGCTATAAACACTTGTACAGTGTTCCATGACTCACAGTGCTATAAACACTTGTACAGTGTTCCATGACTCACAGTGCTATAAACACTTGTAGTGTTCCATGACTCACAGTGCTATAAACACTTGTACAGTGTTCCATGACTCACAGTGCTATAAACACTTGTACAGTGTTCCGTGACTCACAGTGCTATAAACACTTGTACAGTGTTCCGTGACTCACAGTGCTATAAACACTTGTACAGTGTTCCATGACTCACAGTGCTATAAACACTTGTACAGTGTTCCATGACTCACAGTGCTATAAACACTTGTACAGTGTTCCATGACTCACAGTGCTATAAACACTTGTACGGTGTTCCGTGGCTCACAGTGCTATGAACACTTGTACAGTATTCCATGACTCACAGTGCTATAAACACTTGTACAGTGTTCCGGGACTCACAGTGCTATAAACACGTGTACAGTGTTCCGGGAATCACAGTGCTATAAACACTTGTACTGTGTTCCATGACTCACAGTGCTATAAACACTTGTACAGTGTTCCATGACTCACAGTGCTATAAACACTTGTACAGTGTTCCGTGACTCACAGTGCTATAAACACTTGTACAGTGTTCCATGACTCACAGTGCTATAAACACTTGTACAGTGTTCCATGACTCACAGTGCTATAAACACTTGTACAGTGTTCCATGACTCACAGTGCTATAAACACTTGTACAGTGTTCCGTGACTCACAGTGCTATAAACACTTGTACAGTGTTCCATGACTCACAGTGCTATAAACACTTGTACAGTGTTCCATGACTCACAGTGCTATAAACACTTGTACAGTGTTCCATGACTCACAGTGCTATAAACACTTGTACAGTGTTCCATGACTCACAGTGCTATAAACACTTGTACGTGTTCCGTGACTCACAGTGCTATAAACACTTGTACAGTGTTCCATGACTCACAGTGCTATAAACACTTGTACAGTGTTCCATGACTCACAGTGCTATAAACACTTGTACAGTGTTCCATGACTCACAGTGCTATAAACACTTGTACAGTGTTCCATGACTCACAGTGCTATAAACACTTGTACAGTGTTCCATGACTCACAGTGCTATAAACACTTGTACAGTGTTCCATGACTCACAGTGCTATAAACACTTGTACAGTGTTCCATGACTCACAGTGCTATAAACACTTGTAGTGTTCCGTGACTCACAGTGCTATAAACACTTGTACAGTGTTCCATGACTCACAGTGCTATAAACACTTGTACAGTGTTCCATGACTCACAGTGCTATAAACACTTGTACAGTGTTCCATGACTCACAGTGCTATAAACACTTGTACAGTGTTCCATGACTCACAGTGCTATAAACACTTGTACAGTGTTCCATGACTCACAGTGCTATAAACACTTGTACAGTGTTCCATGACTCACAGTGCTATAAACACTTGTACAGTGTTCCATGACTCACAGTGCTATAAACACTTGTACAGTGTTCCATGACTCACAGTGCTATAAACACTTGTACAGTGTTCCATGACTCACAGTGCTATAAACACTTGTACAGTGTTCCATGACTCACAGTGCTATAAACACTTGTAGTGTTCCATGACTCACAGTGCTATAAACACTTGTACAGTGTTCCGTGACTCACAGTGCTATAAACACTTGTACAGTGTTCCATGACTCACAGTGCTATAAACACTTGTACAGTGTTCCATGACTCACAGTGCTATAAACACTTGTAGAGTTCCATGACTCACAGTGCTATCACTTGTACAGTGTTCCATGACTCACAGTGCTATAAACACTTGTACAGTGTTCCATGACTCACAGTGCTATAAACACTTGTAGTGTTCCATGACTCACAGTGCTATAAACTTGTACAGTGTTCCATGACTCACAGTGCTATAAACACTTGTACAGTGTTCCATGACTCACAGTGCTATAAACACTTGTACAGTGTTCCATGACTCACAGTGCTATAAACACTTGTACAGTGTTCCATGACTCACAGTGCTATAAACACTTGTAGTGTTCCATGACTCACAGTGCTATAAACACTTGTACAGTGTTCCATGACTCACAGTGCTATAAACACTTGTACAGTGTTCCATGACTCACAGTGCTATAAACACTTGTACAGTGTTCCATGACTCACAGTGCTATAAACACTTGTACAGTGTTCCATGACTCACAGTGCTATAAACACTTGTACAGTGTTCCATGACTCACAGTGCTATAAACACTTGTACAGTGTTCCATGACTCACATTGCTATAAACACTTGTACAGTGTTCCGGGACTCACAGTGCTATAAACACTTGTACAGTGTTCCGGGACTCACAGTGCTATAAACACGTGTACAGTGTTCCGGGAATCACAGTGCTATAAACACTTGTACTGTGTTCCATGACTCACAGTGCTATAAACACTTGTAGTGTTCCATGACTCACAGTACTATAAACACGTTTACAGTGTTCCGGGACTCACAGTGGTATAAACACTTGTAGTGTTCCATGACTCACAGTGCTATGAACACTTGTACAGTGTTTCGTGACTCACAGTGCTATAAACACTTGTACAGTGTTCCGGGACTCACAGTGCTATAAACACGTGTACAGTGTTCCATAACTCACAGTGCTATAAACACTTGTACAGTGTTCCATGACTCACAGTGCTATAAACATTTGTACAGTGTTCCATGACTCACAGTGCTATAAACACTTGTACAGTGTTCCATGACTCACAGTGCTATAAACACTTGTACAGTGTTCCCAATGACTAACAGTGCTATAAACACTTGTACAGTGTTCCATGACTCACAGTGCTATAAACACTTGTACAGTGTTCCATGACTCACAGTGCTATAAACACTTGTACAGTGTTCCATGACTCACAGTGCTATAAACACTTGTACAGTGTTCCATGACTCACAGTGCTATAAACACTTGTACAGTGTTCCATGACTCACAGTGCTATAAACACTTGTACAGTGTTCCATGACTCACAGTGCTATAAACACTTGTACAGTGTTCCATGACTCACAGTGCTATAAACACTTGTACAGTGTTCCATGACTCACAGTGCTATAAACACTTGTACAGTGTTCCATGACTCACAGTGCTATAAACACTTGTACAGTGTTCCATGACTCACAGTGCTATAAACACTTGTACAGTGTTCCATGACTCACAGTGCTATAAACACTTGTACAGTGTTCCGTGACTCACAGTGCTATAAACACTTGTACAGTGTTCCATGACTCACAGTGCTATAAACACTTGTACAGTGTTCCATGACTCACAGTGCTATAAACACTTGTACAGTGTTCCATGACTCACAGTGCTATAAACACTTGTAGTGTTCCATGACTCACAGTGCTATAAACACTTGTACAGTGTTCCGTGACTCACAGTGCTATAAACACTTGTACAGTGTTCCGTGACTCACAGTGCTATAAACACTTGTACAGTGTTCCATGACTCACAGTGCTATAAACACTTGTACAGTGTTCCATGACTCACAGTGCTATAAACACTTGTACAGTGTTCCATGACTCACAGTGCTATAAACACTTGTAGTGTTCCATGACTCACAGTGCTATAAACACTTGTACAGTGTTCCATGACTCACAGTGCTATAAACACTTGTACAGTGTTCCATGACTCACAGTGCTATAAACACTTGTACAGTGTTCCGTGACTCACAGTGCTATAAACACTTGTACAGTGTTCCATGACTCACAGTGCTATAAACACTTGTACAGTGTTCCATGACTCACAGTGCTATAAACACTTGTACAGTGTTCCATGACTCACAGTGCTATAAACACTTGTACAGTGTTCCATGACTCACAGTGCTATAAACACTTGTACAGTGTTCCATGACTCACAGTGCTATAAACACTTGTACAGTGTTCCATGACTCACAGTGCTATAAACACTTGTACAGTGTTCCATGACTCACAGTGCTATAAACACTTGTACAGTGTTCCATGACTCACAGTGCTATAAACACTTGTACAGTGTTCCATGACTCACAGTGCTATAAACACTTGTACGTGTTCCATGACTCACAGTGCTATAAACACTTGTAGTGTTCCATGACTCACAGTGCTATAAACACTTGTACAGTGTTCCATGACTCACAGTGCTATAAACACTTGTAGTGTTCCATGACTCACAGTGCTATAAACACTTGTACAGTGTTCCATGACTCACAGTGCTATAAACACTTGTACAGTGTTTCGTGACTCACAGTGCTATAAACACTTGTACAGTGTTCCGGGACTCACAGTGCTATAAATACTTGTACAGTGTTCCATGAATCACAGTGCTATAAACACTTGTAGTGTTCCATGACTCACAGTGCTATAAAAACTTGTACAGTGTTCCATGACTCACAGTGCTATAAACACTTGTACAGTGTTCCATGACTCACAGTGCTATAAACACTTGTACAAAGTTCCGTGACTCACAGTGCTATAAACACTTGTACAGTGTTCCATGACTCACAGAGCTATAAACACTTGTACAGTATTCCATGACTCACAGTGCTATAAAAAATTGTACAATATTCCATAACTCACAGTGCTATAAACGCTTGTACAGGGTTCCATGACTCACAGTGCTATAAACACTTGTACAGTGTTCCATGACTCACAGTGCTATAAACACTTGTACGGTGTTCCGTGGCTCACAGTGCCATGAACACTTGTACAGTATTCCATGACTCACAGTGCTATAAACACTTGTACAGTGTTCCGTGACTCACAGTGCTATAAACACTTGTACAGTGTTCCATGACTCACAGTGCTATAAACACTTGTACAGTGTTCCATGACTCACAGTGCTATAAACACTTGTACAGTGTTCCATGACTCACAGTGCTATAAACACTTGTACAGTGTTCCATGACTCACAGTGCTATAAACACTTGTACAGTGTTCCATGACTCACAGTGCTATAAACACTTGTAGTGTTCCATGACTCACAGTGCTATAAACACTTGTACAGTGTTCCGGGACTCACAGTGCTATAAACACTTGTAGTGTTCCATGACTCACAGTGCTATAAACACTTGTACAGTGTTCCATGACTCACAGTGCTATAAACACTTGTACAGTGTTCCATGACTCACAGTGCTATAAACACTTGTACAGTGTTCCATGACTCACAGTGCTATAAACACTTGTACAGTGTTCCATGACTCACAGTGCTATAAACACTTGTACAGTGTTCCATGACTCACAGTGCTATAAACACTTGTAGTGTTCCATGACTCACAGTGCTATAAACACTTGTACAGTGTTCCATGACTCACAGTGCTATAAACACTTGTACAGTGTTCCGTGACTCACAGTGCTATAAACACTTGTAGTGTTCCATGACTCACAGTGCTATAAACACTTGTAGTGTTCCATGACTCACAGTGCTATAAACACTTGTACAGTGTTCCATGACTCACAGTGCTATAAACACTTGTAGTGTTCCATGACTCACAGTGCTATAAACACTTGTACAGTGTTCCATGACTCACAGTGCTATAAACACTTGTACAGTGTTCCATGACTCACAGTGCTATAAACACTTGTACAGTGTTCCATGACTCACAGTGCTATAAACACTTGTACAGTGTTCCATGACTCACAGTGCTATAAACACTTGTACAGTGTTCCATGACTCACAGTGCTATAAACACTTGTAGTGTTCCATGACTCACAGTGCTATAAACACTTGTACAGTGTTCCATGACTCACAGTGCTATAAACACTTGTACAGTGTTCCATGACTCACAGTGCTATAAACACTTGTACAGTGTTCCATGACTCACAGTGCTATAAACACTTGTACAGTGTTCCATGACTCACAGTGCTATAAACACTTGTACAGTGTTCCATGACTCACAGTGCTATAAACACTTGTACAGTGTTCCATGACTCACAGTGCTATAAACACTTGTACAGTGTTCCATGACTCACAGTGCTATAAACACTTGTACAGTGTTCCATGACTCACAGTGCTATAAACACTTGTACAGTGTTCCGTGACTCACAGTGCTATAAACACTTGTACAGTGTTCCATGACTCACAGTGCTATAAACACTTGTACAGTGTTCCATGACTCACAGTGCTATAAACACTTGTACAGTGTTCCATGACTCACAGTGCTATAAACACTTGTACAGTGTTCCATGACTCACAGTGCTATAAACACTTGTACAGTGTTCCATGACTCACAGTGCTATAAACACTTGTACAGTGTTCCATGACTCACAGTGCTATAAACACTTGTACAGTGTTCCGGGACTCACAGTGCTATAAACACTTGTACAGTGTTCCGGGACTCACAGTGCTATAAACACGTGTACAGTGTTCCGGGAATCACAGTGCTATAAACACTTGTACTGTGTTCCATGACTCACAGTGCTATAAACACTTGTAGTGTTCCATGACTCACAGTACTATAAACACGTTTACAGTGTTCCGGGACTCACAGTGGTATAAACACTTGTAGTGTTCCATGACTCACAGTGCTATAAACACTTGTACAGTGTTCCATGACTCACAGTGCTATAAACACTTGTACAGTGTTCCGGGACTCACAGTGCTATAAACACTTGTACAGTGTTCCATGACTCACAGTGCTATAAACACTTGTACAGTGTTCCATGACTCACAGTGCTATAAACACTTGTACAGTGTTCCATGACTCACAGTGCTATAAACACTTGTACAGTGTTCCATGACTCACAGTGCTATAAACACTTGTACAGTGTTCCATGACTCACAGTGCTATAAACACTTGTACAGTGTTCCGTGACTCACAGTGCTATAAACACTTGTACAGTGTTCCATGACTCACAGTGCTATAAACACTTGTACAGTGTTCCATGACTCACAGTGCTATAAAAACTTGTACAGTGTTCCATGATTCACAGTGCTATAAACACTTGTACAGTGTTCCATGACTCACAGTGCTATAAACACTTGTACAGAGTTCCGTGACTCACAGTGCTATTAACACTTGTACAGTGTTCCATGACTCACATTGCTATAAACACTTGTACAGTGTTCCGGGACTCACAGTGCTATAAACACTTGTACAGTGTTCCGGGACTCACAGTGCTATAAACACTTGTACTGTGTTCCATGACTCACAGTGCTATAAACACTTGTAGTGTTCCATGACTCACAGTACTATAAACACGTTTACAGTGAGCCGGGACTCACAGTGGTATAAACACTTGTAGTGTTCCATGACTCACAGTGCTATAAACACTTGTACAGTGTTCCATGACTCACAGTGCTATAAACATTTGTACAGTGTTCCGGGACTCACAGTGCTATAAACACTTGTACAGTGTTCCATGACTCACAGTGCTATAAACACTTGTACAGTGTTCCATGACTCACAGTGCTATAAACACTTGTACAGTGTTCCATGACACACAGTGCTATAAAAACTTGTACAGTGTTCCATGACTCACAGTGCTATAAATACTTGTAGTGTTCCATGACTCACAGTGCTATAAACACTTGTACAGTGTTCCATGACTCACAGTGCTATAAACACTTGTACAGTGTTCCGTGACTCACAGTGCTATAAACACTTGTACAAAGTTCCGTGACTCACAGTGCTATAAACACTTGTACAGTGTTCCATGACTCACAGAGCTATAAACACTTGTACAGTATTCCATGACTCACAGTGCTATAAAAAATTGTACAATATTCCATAACTCACAGTGCTATAAACGCTTGTACAGGGTTCCATGACTCAGTGCTATAAACACTTGTACAGTGTTCCATGACTCACAGTGCTATAAACACTTGTACGGTGTTCCGTGGCTCACAGTGCTATGAACACTTGTACAGTATTCCATGACTCACAGTGCTATAAACACTTGTACAGTGTTCCGGGACTCACAGTGCTATAAACACTTGTACAGTGTTCCATGACTCACAGTGCTATAAACACGTGTACAGTGTTCCGGGAATCACAGTGCTATAAACACTTGTACTGTGTTCCATGACTCACAGTGCTATAAACACTTGTAGTGTTCCATGACTCACAGTACTATAAACACGTGTACAGTGTTCCGGGACTCACAGTGCTATAAACACTTGTACAGTGTTCCATGACTCACAGTGCTATAAACACGTGTACAGTGTTCCGTGAATCACAGTGCTATAAACACTTGTACAGTGTTCCATGACTCACAGTGCTATAAACACTTGTACAGTGTTCCGGGACTCACAGTGGTATAAACACTTGTAGTGTTCCATGACTCACAGTGCTATGAACACTTGTACAGTGTTTCGTGACTCACAGTGCTATAAACACTTGTACAGTGTTCCGGGACTCACAGTGCTATAAACACTTGTACAGTGTTCCATAACTCACAGTGCTATAAACACTTGTACAGTGTTCCATGACTCACAGTGCTATAAACACTTGTACAGTGTTCCATGACTCACAGTGCTATAAACACTTGTAGTGTTCCATGACTCACAGTGCTATAAACACTTGTACAGTGTTCCATGACTCACAGTGCTATAAAAACTTGTACAGTGTTCCATGACTCACAGTGCTATAAAAATTTGTACAGTGTTCCATGACTCAAAGTGCTATAAATATTTGTACATTTTTCCATGACTCACAGTGATATGAACGCTTGTACAGTGTTCCATGACTCACAGTGCTATAAACACTTGTACAGTATTCCATGACTCACAGTGCTATAAACACTTGTACAGTATTCCATGACTCACAGTGCTATAAACACTTGTACATGGTTCCATGACTCACAGTGCTATAAACGCTTGTACAGTTTTCCATGACTCACAGTGCTATAAACACTTGTACAGTGTTCCGGGACTCACAGTGCTATGAACACTTGTACAGAGTTCCGGGACTCACAGTGCTATAAACGCTTGTACTGTGTTCTATGACTCACAGTGCTATAACAACTTATACAGTGTTCCATGACTCACAGTGCTATAAACATTTGTACAGTGTTCCATGACTCACAGTGCTATAAATACTTGTAGTTTTCCATGACTCACAGTGCTATAAATACTTGTACAGTGTTCCATGACTCACAGTGCTATAAACACTTGTACAGTGTTCCATGACTCACAGTGCTATAAACACTTGTACAGTGTTCCGTGACTCACAGTGCTATAAACACTTGTACAGTGTTCCATGACTCACAGTGCTATAAACACTTGTACAGTGATCCATGACTCACAGTGCTATAAACGCTTGTACAGTGTTCCATGACTCACATTGCTATAAACACTTGTACAGAGTTCCATGAATCACAGTGCTATAAACACTTGTACATTGTTTCGTGAATCACAGTGCTATAAACACTTGTACATTGTTTCGTGACCCACAGTGCTATAAACACTTGCAGTGTTCCGGGACTCGCAGTGCTATAAACACTTGTACGGTGTTCCGTGACTCACAGTGCTATGAACATTTGTACAGTGTTCCATGACTCACAGTGCTATGAACACTTGTACAGTGGTCCATGACTCACAGTGCTATAAACACGTGTAGAGTGTTCCGTGACTCATAGTGCTATAAAAAATTGTTAAGTGTTCCATGACTCACAGTGTTATGAACGCGTGTACAGTGTTCGATGACTCACAGTGCTATAAACACTTGTACAGTATTCCATAACTCACAGTGCTATAAACACTTGTACAGTGGTCCATGACTCACAGTGCTATGAACGCTTATACAATGTTCCATGACTCACAGTGCTATAAACACTTGTACAGTGTTCCAGGACTCACAGTGCTATAAACACTTGTAAAGTCTTCCATGACTCACAGTTCTATAAACACGTGAGAGTGTTCCGTGACTCACAGTGCTATAAACACTTGTTAAGTGTTCCATGACTCACAGTGTTATGAACTCGTGTACAGTGTTCGATGACTCACAGTGCTATAAACACTTGTACAGTGTTCCATGACTCACAGTGCTATAAACGCTTGTACAGGGTTCCATGACTCACAGTGCTATAAACGCTTGTACAGTGTTCCATGACTCACAGTGCTATAATCACTTGTACAGTGTTCCGGGACTCACAGTGCTATTAACACTTGTACAGTGTTCCGGGATCCACAGTGCTATAAACGCTTGTACAGTTTTCCATGACTCACAGTGCTATAAACACTTGTACAGTGTTCCATGACTCACAGTGCTATAAACATTTGTAGAGTGTTCCATGACTCACAGTGCTATAAACACTTGTACAGTGTTCCATGACTCACAGTGCTATAAACACTTGTACAATATTCCATAACTCACAGTGCTATAAACACTTGTACATGGTTCCATGACTCACCGTGCTATAAACGCTTGTACAGTGTTCCATGACTCACAGTGCTATAATCACTTGTACAGTGTTCCGGGACTTACAGTGCTATGAACACTTGTACAGATTTCCGGGACTCACAGTGCTATAAACGCTTGTACTGTGTTCCATGACTCACAGTGCTATAAAAACTTATACAGTGTTCCATGACTCACAGTGCTATAAACATGTGTACAGTGTTCCATGACACATAGTGCTATAAATACTTGTAGTGTTCCATGACTCACAGTGCTATAAACACTTGTACAGTGTTCCATGATTCACAGTGCTATAAACACTTGTACAGTGTTCCGTGACTCACAGTGCTATAAACACTTGTACAATGTTCCGTGACTCACAGTGCTATAAACACTTGTAGAGTGTTCCATGACTCACAGTGCTATAAACACTTGTACAGTGTTCCATGACTCACAGTGCTATAAACGCTTGTACAGTATTCCATGACTCACATTGCTATAAACACATGTAGTGTTCCATGATTCACAGTGCTATAAACACTTGTACAGTGTTCCATGAATCACAGTGCTATAAACACTTGTACATTGTTTCGTGACCCACAGTGCTATAAACACTTGTAGTGTTCCGGGACTCGCAGTGCTATAAACACTTGTACGGTGTTCCGTGACTCACAGTGCTATGAACATTTGTACAGTGTTCCATGACTCACAGTGCTATGAACACTTGTACAGTATTCCATATCTCACAGTGCTATAAACACTTGTACAGTGGTCCATGACTCACAGTGCTATGAACGCTTGTACAATGTTCCATGACTCACAGTGCTATAAACACTTGTACAGTGTTCCATGACTCACAGTGCTATAAACACTTGTACAGTCTTCCATGACTCACAGTGCTATAAACACGTGTAGACTGTTCCGTGAATCACAGTGTTATAAACACTTGTTAAGTGTTCCATGACTCACAGTGTTATGAACGCGTGAACAGTGTTCGATGATTCACAGTGCTATAAACACTTGTACAGTATTCCATAACTCACAGTGATATAAACACTTGTACAGTGTTCCATGACTCACAGTGCTATAAACGCTTGTACATGGTTCCATGACTCACAGTGCTATAAACGCTTGTACAGTGTTCCATGACTCACAGTGCTATAATCACTTGTACAGTGTTCCGGGACTCACAGTGCTATGAACTCTTGTACAGTGTTCCGGGATCCACAGTGCTATAAACGCTTGTACAGTGTTCCATGACTCACAGTGCTATAAACGCTTGTACAGTGTTCCATGACTCACATTGCTATAAACACTTGTACAGTGTTCCATGATTCACAGTGCTATAAACACGTGTACGGTGTTCCGTGACTCACAGTGCTATGAACACTTGTACAGTGTTCCATGACTCACAGTGCTATGAAAACTTGTACAGTATTTCTTAACTCACAGTGCTATAAATACGTGTACAGTGTTCCATGATTCACAGTGCTATGAACGCTTGTAGAGTGTTCCATGACTCACAGTGCAATGAACTCTTGTACAGTGTTCCATGACTCACAGTGCTATAAACACTTGTACAGTGTTCCATGACTCACAGTGCTGTAGACACTTGTACAGTTTTCCGTGACTCACAGTGCTATAAACACTTGTACAGTGTTCTGGGACTCACAGTGCTATAAACACTTGTAGAGTGTTCCGGGACTCACAGTGCTATAAACACTTGTACAGCGTTCCATGACTCATAGTGCTATAAACACCTGTACATTGTTTCGTGACTCACAGTACTTTAAACACTTGTAGTGTTCCGGGACTCGCAGTGCTATAAACACTTGTACGGTGTTCCGTGACTCACAGTGCAATGAACATTTGTACAGAGTTCCATGACTCACAGTGCTATGAACACTTGTACAGTATTCCATATCTCACAGTGCTATAAACACTTGTACAATGTTCCATGACTCACAGTGCTATGAAAACTTGTACAGTATTCCATAACTCACAGTGCTATAAACACGTGTATAGTGTTCCATGATTCACAGTGCTAGGAACGCTTGTACAGTGTTCCATGACTCACAGTGCTATGAACACTTGTACAGTGTTCCATGACTCACAGTGCTATCAAAGCTTGTACAGTGTTACATGACTCACAATGCTACAAACACTTGTACAGTGTTCCATAACTCACAGTGCTATAAACACTTGTACAGGGTTCCATGACTCACAGTGCTATAAACGCTTGTACAGTGATCCATGACTCACAGTGCAATAATCACTTGTACAGTGTTCCGGGACTCACAGTGCTATGAACACTTGTACATAGTTCCGGGACTCACAGTGCTATAAACGCTTGTACAGTGTTCCATGACTCACAGTGCTATAACAACTTGTACAGTGTTCCATGACTCACCGTGCTATAAACATTTGTACAGTGTTCCATGACTCACAGTTCTATAAACACTTGAACAGTGTTCCATGACTCACAGTGCTATAAATACTTGTACAGGGTTCCATGACTCACAGTGCTATAAACGCTTGTACAGTGTTCCATGACTCACAGTGCAATAATCACTTGTACACTGTTCCGGGACTCACAGTGCTATGAACACTTGTACAGAGTTCCGGGACTCACAGTGCTATAAACGCTTGTACAGTGTTCCATGACTCACAGTGCTATAAACACTTGTACAGTGTTCCATGACTCACAGTGCTATAAACATTTGTACAGTGTTCCATGACTCACAGTGCTATAAACACTCGTACAGTGTTCCATGACTCACAGTGCTATAAACACTTGTACATTGTTCCATGACTGACAGTGCTATCAAAAACTTGTACAGTGTTCAATGACTCACATTGCTATAAATACTTGTAGTGTTTCATGACTCACAGTGCTCTAAACACTTGAACAGTATTCCATAACTCACAATGCTATAAACATTTGTACAGTGTTCCATGCCTCACAGTGCTATAAACGCTTGTACAGGGTTCCATGACACACGGTGCTATAAACGCTTGTACAGTGGTCCATGACTCACAGTCCTATAATCACTTGTACAGTGATCCGGGACTCACAGTGCTATAAATACTTGTACAGATTTCCGTGACTCACAGGTCTATAAACACGTGTACAGTGTTCCGGGACTCACAGTGCTATGGACACTTGTACAGAGTTCCGGAACTCCCAGTGATATAAACGCTTGTACAGTGTTCCCTGACTTACAGTGCTATAAACACTTGTATGGTGTTCCGGCACTCACAGTGCTATAAACACTTGTACAGTGTTCCATGACTCATAGTGCTATAAACACTTGTACATTGTTTCGTGACTCACAGTACTATAAACACTTGTAGTGTTCCGGGACTCGCAGTGCTATAAACACTTGTACGGTGTTCCGTGACTAACAGTGCTATGAACATTTGTACATAGTTCCATGACTCACAGTGCTATGAACACTTGTACAGTATTCCATATCTCACAGTGCTATACACACTTGTACAGTGGTCCATGACTCACAGTGCTATGAACACTTGTACAGTGTTCTGGGACTCACAGTGCTATAAACACTTGTACAGTGTTCCATGACTCACAGTGCTATAAACACTTATACAGTGTTCCATGACTCACATTGCTATAAACACTTATACAGTGTTCCGGGACTCACAGTGCTATAAACACTTGTACAGTGTTCCATGACTGATAGTGCTCTAAACACTTGTACATTCTTTCGTGACTCACAGTACTATAAACACTTGTAGTGTTCCGGGATTCGCAGTGCTATGAACACTTGTACGGTGTTCCGTGACTCACATTGCTATAAACATTTGTAGAGTGTTCCATGACTCACAGTGCTATAAACACTTGTACAGTGTTCCATGACTCACAGTGCTATAAACACTTGTACAGTGTTCCATGACTCACAGTGCTATCAAAAACGTGTACAGTGTTCCATGACTCACAGTGCTATAAATACTTGTAGTGTTTCATGACTCACAGTGCTATAAACACTTGTACAGTGGTCCGGGACTCACAGTGCTATAAACACTTGTACAGGGTTCCATGACTCACAGTGCTATAAACGCTTGTACAGTGTTCCATGACTCACAGTGCAATAATCACTTGTACAGTGTTCCGAGACTCACAGTGCTATGCACACTTTTACAGAGTTCCGCGACTCACAGTGCTATAAACGCTTGTACAGTGTTCCATGACTCACAGTGCTATAAACATTTGTACAGTGTTCCATGACTCACAGTGCTATAAACACTTGTACAGTGTTCCATGACTCACAGTGCTATAAACACTTGTACAGTGTTCCACGACTCACAGTGCTATATACACTTGTACAGTATTCCATAACTCACAATGCTATAAACATTTGTACAGTGTTCCATGCCTCACAGTGATATAAACGCTTGTACATGGTTCCATGACTCACGGTGCTATAAACGCTTGTACAGTGGTCCATGACTCACAGTCCTATAATCACTTGTACAGTGATCCGGGACTCACAGTGCTATAAATACTTGTACAGATTTCCGTGACTCACAGGTCTATAAACACGTGTACATTGTTCCGGGACTCACAGTGCTATGGACAATTGTACAGAGTTCCGGGACTCACAGTGATATAATCGCTTGTAGAGTGTTCCATGACTCACAGTGCTATAAACACATGTACAGCGTTCCGGGACTCACAGTGCTATGAACACTTGTACAGAGTTCCGGGACTCACAGTGCTATAAACGCTTGTACAGTGTTCCATGACTCACAGTGCTATAAACACTTGTACAGTGTTCCCTGACTTACAGTGCTATAAACACCTGTACAGTGTTCAGGGACTCACAGTGCTATAAACACTTGTACAGTGTTCCATGACTCACAGTGCTATAAACACTTATACAGTGTTCCATGACTCACATTGCTATAAACACTTTTACAGTGTTCCGGGACTCACAGTGCTATAAACACATGTACAGTGTTCCATGACTCATAGTGTTATAAACACTTGTACATTGTTTCGTGACTCACAGTACTATAAACACTTGTAGTGTTCCGGGACTCGCTGTGCTATAAACACTTGTACATGGTTCCATGACTCACAGTACTATAAACACTTGTAAAGTGTTCCATGACTCACAGTGCTATGAACGCTTGTACAGTGTTCCATGACTCACAGTGCTATAAACATTTGTACAGTGTTCCATGACTCACAGTGCTAAAACGCTTGTACAGGGTTCCATGACTCAAAGTGCTATAAACGCTTGTACAGTGGTCCATGACTCACAGTCCTATACTCACTTGTACAGTGTTCCGGGACTCACAGTGCTATAAATACTTGTACAGAGTTCCGTGACTCACAGGTCTATAATCATGTGTACAGTGTTCCGGGACTCACAGTGCTATAAACACTTGTACAGAGTTCCATGACTCACAGTGCTATAAAACTTGTAGTGATCCATGACTCACAGTGCTATAAACACTTGTACAGTGTTCCGTGACTCACAGTGCTATCAACACTTGTACAGTATTCCAGGACTCACAGTGCTATAAACACTTGTATGGTGTTCCGTGACTCACAGTGCTATAAACACTTGTACAATGTTCCGTGACTCACAGTGCTATAAACACTTGTACAGTGTTCCATGACTCACAGTGCTATAAACACTTGTACAGTGTTCCATGACTCACAGTACTATAAACGCTTGTACAGTGTTCCATGACTCACATTGCTATAAACACATGTAGTGTTCCATGACTCACAGTGCTATGAACACTTGTACAGTGTTCCATGACTCACAGTTCTATAAATGCTTGAACAGTGTTCCATGACTCACATTGCTATAAACACATGTAGTGTTCCATGACTCACAGTGCTATAAACACGTGTACAGTGTTCCGGGACTCACAGTGCTATGAACACTTGTACAGAGTTCTGGGACTCACAGTGCTATAAACGCTTGTACAGTGTTCCATGACTCACAGTGCTATGAGAACTTGTACAGTATTCCATAACTCACAGTGCTATAAACACTTGTACAGTGTTCCATGAATCACAGTGCTATGAACGCTTGTAAAGTGTTCCATGACTCACAGTGCTATAAACACTTTTACAGTGTTCCATAACTCACAGTGCTATAAACACTTGTACAGTGTTCAGTGACTCACAGTGCTATAAACACTTGTAGTTTTCCATGACTCACAGTGCTATGAACACTCTTACAGTGTTTCGTGACTCAGAGTGCTATAAACACTTGTACAGTGTTCCGGGACTCACAGTGCTATAAACACTTGTACAGTGTTCCATAACTCACAGTACTATAAACACTTGTACAGTGTTCCATGACTCACATTGCTATAAACACTTGTAGTGTTCCATGACTCACAGTGCTATAAACACGTGTACAGTGTTCCATGACTCACAGTGCTATAAACACTTGTACAGGGTTCCATGACTCACAGTGCTATAAACGCTTGTACAGTGTTCCATGACTCACAGTGCAATAATCACTTGTACAGTGTTCCGAGACTCACAGTGCTATGCACACTTTTACAGAGTTCCGCGACTCACAGTGCTATAAACGCTTGTACAGTGTTCCATGACTCACAGTGCTATAAACATTTGTACAGTGTTCCATGACTCACAGTGCTATAAACACTTGTACAGTGTTCCATGACTCACAGTGCTATAAACACTTGTACAGTGTTCCACGACTCACAGTGCTATAAACACTTGTACAGTATTCCATAACTCACAATGCTATAAACATGTGTACAGTGTTCCATGCCTCACAGTGATATAAACGCTTGTACATGGTTCCATGACTCACGGTGCTATAAACGCTTGTACAGTGGTCCATGACTCACAGTCCTATAATCACTTGTACAGTGATCCGGGACTCACAGTGCTATAAATACTTGTACAGATTTCCGTGACTCACAGGTCTATAAACACGTGTACATTGTTCCGGGACTCACAGTGCTATGGACAATTGTACAGAGTTCCGGGACTCACAGTGATATAATCGCTTGTAGAGTGTTCCATGACTCACAGTGCTATAAACACATGTACAGCGTTCCGGGACTCACAGTGCTATGAACACTTGTACAGAGTTCCGGGACTCACAGTGCTATAAACGCTTGTACAGTGTTCCATGACTCACAGTGCTATAAACACTTGTACAGTGTTCCCTGACTTACAGTGCTATAAACACCTGTACAGTGTTCAGGGACTCACAGTGCTATAAACACTTGTACAGTGTTCCATGACTCACAGTGCTATAAACACTTATACAGTGTTCCATGACTCACATTGCTATAAACACTTTTACAGTGTTCCGGGACTCACAGTGCTATAAACACATGTACAGTGTTCCATGACTCATAGTGTTATAAACACTTGTACATTGTTTCGTGACTCACAGTACTATAAACACTTGTAGTGTTCCGGGACTCGCTGTGCTATAAACACTTGTACATGGTTCCATGACTCACAGTACTATAAACACTTGTAAAGTGTTCCATGACTCACAGTGCTATGAACGCTTGTACAGTGTTCCATGACTCACAGTGCTATAAACATTTGTACAGTGTTCCATGACTCACAGTGCTAAAACGCTTGTACAGGGTTCCATGACTCAAAGTGCTATAAACGCTTGTACAGTGGTCCATGACTCACAGTCCTATACTCACTTGTACAGTGTTCCGGGACTCACAGTGCTATAAATACTTGTACAGAGTTCCGTGACTCACAGGTCTATAATCATGTGTACAGTGTTCCGGGACTCACAGTGCTATAAACACTTGTACAGAGTTCCATGACTCACAGTGCTATAAAACTTGTAGTGATCCATGACTCACAGTGCTATAAACACTTGTACAGTGTTCCGTGACTCACAGTGCTATCAACACTTGTACAGTATTCCAGGACTCACAGTGCTATAAACACTTGTATGGTGTTCCGTGACTCACAGTGCTATAAACACTTGTACAATGTTCCGTGACTCACAGTGCTATAAACACTTGTACAGTGTTCCATGACTCACAGTGCTATAAACACTTGTACAGTGTTCCATGACTCACAGTACTATAAACGCTTGTACAGTGTTCCATGACTCACATTGCTATAAACACATGTAGTGTTCCATGACTCACAGTGCTATGAACACTTGTACAGTGTTCCATGACTCACAGTTCTATAAATGCTTGAACAGTGTTCCATGACTCACATTGCTATAAACACATGTAGTGTTCCATGACTCACAGTGCTATAAACACGTGTACAGTGTTCCGGGACTCACAGTGCTATGAACACTTGTACAGAGTTCTGGGACTCACAGTGCTATAAACGCTTGTACAGTGTTTCATGACTCACAGTGCTATAAACACTTGTACAGTGTTCCCTGACTTACAGTGCTATAAACACTTGTATGGTGTTCCGGGACTCACAGTGCTATAACCACTTGTACAATGTTCCGTGACTCACAGTGCTATAAACACTTGTACAGTGTTCCATGACTCACAGTGCTATAAACACTTGTACAGTTTTCCATGACTCACAGTGCTATAAACGCTTGTACAGTATTCCATGACTCACATTGCTATAAAAACATGTAGTGTTCCATGACTCACAGTGCTATGAACGCTTGTACAGTGTTACATGACTCACAGTGCTATAAACACTTGTACAGTATTCCATGACTCACAGTGCTATAAACACTTGTACAGTGTTCCATGACTCACAGTGCTATAAACATTTGTACAGTGCTCCATGACTCACAGTGCTATAAACGCTTGTACAGTGTTCCACGACTCACAGTGCTATAAACACTTGTACAGTGTTTCGTGACTCACAGTGCTATAAACACTTGTAGTGTTCCGGGACTCGCAGTGCTATAAACGCCTGTACGGTGTTCCGTGATTCACAGTGCTATGAACACTTGTAGAGTGTTCCATGACTCACAGTGCTATGAGAACTTGTACAGTATTCCATAACTCACAGTGCTATAAACACTTGTACAGTGTTCCATGAATCACAGTGCTATGAACGCTTGTAAAGTGTTCCATGACTCACAGTGCTATAAACACTTGTACAGTGTTCCATAACTCACAGTGCTATAAACACTTGTACAGTGTTCAGTGACTCACAGTGCTATAAACACTTGTAGTTTTCCATGACTCACAGTGCTATGAACACTCTTACAGTGTTTCGTGACTCAGAGTGCTATAAACACTTGTACAGTGTTCCGGGACTCACAGTGCTATAAACACTTGTACAGTGTTCCATAACTCACAGTACTATAAACACTTGTACAGTGTTCCATGACTCACATTGCTATAAACACTTGTAGTGTTCCATGACTCACAGTGCTATAAACACGTGTACAGTGTTCCATGACTCACAGTGCTATAAACACTTGTACAGTGTTCCATGACTCACATTGCTATGAACGCTTGTACAGTGTTACATGAATCACAGTGTTATAAACACTTGTAGAGTATTCCATGACTCACAGTGCTATAAACACTTGAACAGTATTCCATAACTCAGAGTGCTATAAACGCTTGTACAGGGTTCCATGTCTCACAGTGCTATAAACGCTTGTACAGTGTTCCATGACTCACAGTGCTATAATCACTTGTAAAGTTTTCCGGGACTCACAGTGCTATGAACACGGGTACAGAGTTCCGGGACTCACAGTGCTATACACGCTTGTACAGTGTTCCATGACTCACAGTGCTATAAACACTTGTACAGAGTTCCATGACTCACAGTACTATAAACATTTGTACAGTGTTCCATGACTCACAGTGCTATAAACACTTGTACAGTGTTCCATGACTCACAGAGCTATAAACACTTGTACAGTGTTCCATGACTCGCAGTGCTATAACAACTTGTACAGTGTTCCATGACTCACAGTGCTATAAACACTTGTACAGTGTTCCGTGACTCACAGTGCTATAAACACTTGTACAATGTTCCGTGACTCACAGAGCTATAAACACTATTACAGTGTTCCATGACTCACAGTGCTATGAACGCTTGTACAGTGTTCCATGACTCACAGTGCTATAAACACTTGTACAGTGTTCCATGACTCACAGTGCTATAAACACTTGTACCGTGTTCCGTGACTCAAAGTGCTATAAACACTTGTAGTGTTCCATGACTCACTGTGCTATGAACACTTGTACAGTGTTTCGTGACTCACAGTGCTATAAACACTTGTACAGTGTTCCATGACTCACAGTACTATAAATACTTGTAGTGTTCCATGACTCACAGTGCTATAAACACTTGTACAGTTTTCCATGACTCACAGTGCTATAAACACTTGTACAGTGTTCCATGACTCACAGTGCTATAAAACCTTGTACAGTGTTCCATGACTCACAGTGCTATAAACACTTGTACAGTGTTCCATGACTCACAGTGCTAGAAACACGTGTACAGTGTTCCGTGACTAACAGTGCTATAAACACTTGTACAGTGTTCCATGACTCACAGTGCTATGAATACTTGTACAGTGTTACATGACTCACAGTGCTATAAAAACCTGTACAGTATTCCATGACTCACAGTGCTATAAACACTTGTACAGTATTCCATAACTCATAGTGCTATAAACGCTTGTACATGGTTCCATGACTCACAGTGCTATAAATGCTTGTACAGTGTTCCATGACTCACAGGGCTATAAACACTTGTACGGTGTTCCGTGACTCACAGTTCTATGAACACTTGTACAGTATTCCATGACTCACAGTGCTATAAACACTTGTACAGTGTTCCGGGACTCACAGTGCTATAAATACTTGTACAGTATTCCATGACTCACAGTGCTATAAACACGTGTACAGTGTTCCGTGACTCACAGTGCTATAGACACTTGTACAGTCTTCCATAGCTCACAGTACTATATACACTTGTACAGTGTTCCATCACTCACAGTGCTATAAACGCTTGTACAGTGTTCCATGACTCACAGTGCTATAATCACCTGTACAGTGTTCCGGAACTCACAGTGCTATGAACGCTTGTAAGGTATTCCATGACTCACACTGCAACAAACACATGTAGTGTTCCATGACTCACAGTGCTATAAACACTTGTACAGTGTTCCATGACTCACAGTGCTATAAACACTTGTACAGTGTTTCGTGACTCACAGTGCTATAAACTCTTGTAGTGTTCCGAGACTAGCAGTGCTATAACCACTTGTATGGTGTTCCGTGACTCACAGTGATATGAACACTTGTACAGTGGTCCATGACTCACAGTGCTATAACACTTGTACGTGTTCCATGACTCACAGTGCTATAAACACTTGTACAGTGGTCCATGACTCGCAGTGCTATAAAAACCTGTACAGTGTTCCATGACTCACAGTGCTATAAATACTTGTAGTGTTCCATGACACACAGTGCTATAAACACTTGTACAGTGTTCCGTGACTCACAGTGCTATAAACACTTGTACAGTGTTCCATGACTCATAGTGCTATAAACACTTGTACAGTGTTCCATGATTCACAGTGCTATAAGCGCTTGTACAGTTTTCCATGATTCATATTGCTATAAACACATGTAGTGTTCCATGACTCACAGTGCTATAAACACTTTTACAGTGTTCCGTGACTCACAGTGCTATAAACACTTGTACAGTATTCCATAACTCACAGTGCTATAAACGCTTGTACAGGGTTCCATGACTCACAGTGCTATAAACGCTTGTACAGTGTTCCGGGACTCACAGTGCTATGAACACTTGTAGAGTGTTCCGTGACTCACAGTGCTATATACACTTGTACAATGTTAGGTGACTCACAGTGCTATAAACACTTGTACAGTGTTCCATGACTCACAGTGCTATAAACATTTGTACAGTGCTCCATGACTCACAGTGCTATAAACGCTTGTACAGTGTTCCACGACTCACAGTGCTATAAACACTTGTACAGTGTTTCGTGACTCACAGTGCTATAAACACTTGTAGTTTTCCGGGACTCGCAGTGCTATAAACGCCTGTACGGTGTTCCGTGACTCACAGTGCTATAAATACTTGTACAGTGTTCCATAACTCACAGTGCTATAAACACTTGTACAGTGTTCCATGACTCACAGTGCTATACACACTTGTAGAGTTGCATGACTCACAGTGCTATAAACACGTGTACAGTGTTCCATGACTCACAGTGCTATAAACACTTTTACAGTGTTCCATGACTCATATTGCTATAAACACTTGTACAGTGTTCCGTGACTCACAGTGCTATAAACACTTGTACAGTGTTCCGTGACTCACAATGCTATAAACACTTGTACAGTATTCCATAACTCCCAGTGCTATAAACGCTTGTACAGGGTTCCATGACTCACAGTGCTATAAACGCTTGTACAGTGTTCCGGGACTCACAGTGCTATGAACACTTGTAGAGTGTTTCACGACTCACAGTGCTATAAACACTTGTACAGTGTTTCGTGACTCACAGTGCTATAAACACTTGTACAGTGTTCCATGACTCACAGTACTATAAACGCTTGTACAGTGTTCCATGACTCACATTGCTATAAACACATGTAGTGTTCCATGACTCACAGTGCTATAAACACTTGTACAGTGTTCCATGACTCACAGTGCTATAAACGCTTGTAAAGTGTTCCATGACTCACATTGCTCTAAACACATGTAGTGTTCCATGACTCACAGTGCTATAAACACGTGTACAGTGTTCCGGGACTCACAGTGCTATGAACACTTGTACAGAGTTCTGGGACTCACAGTGCTATAAACGCTTGTACAGTGTTTCATGACTCACAGTGCTATAAACACTTGTACAGTGTTCCCTGACTTACAGTGCTATAAACACTTGTACAGTGTTCCATGACTCACAGTGCTATAAACACTTGTACAGTGTTCCATGACTCACAGTGCTATAAACGCTTGTACAGTATTCCATGACTCACATTGCAATAAAAACATGTCGTGGTCCATGACTCACAGTGCTATGAACGCTTGTACAGTGTTACATGACTCACAGTGCTATTAACACTTGTACAGTATTCCATGACTCACAGTGCTATAAACACTTGTACAGTGTTCCATGACTCACAGTGCTATAAACATTTGTACAGTGCTCCATGACTCACAGTGCTATAAACGCTTGTACAGTGTTCCACGACTCACAGTGCTATAAACACTTGTACAGTGTTTCGTGACTCACAGTGCTATAAACACTTGTAGTGTTCCGGGACTCGCAGTGCTATAAACGCCTGTACGGTGTTCCGTGATTCACAGTGCTATGAACACTTGTAGAGTGTTCCATGACACACAGTGCTATGAGAACTTGTACAGTATTCCATAACTCACAGTGCTATAAACACTTGTACAGTGTTCCATGAATGACAGTGCTATGAACGCTTGTAAAGTGTTCCATAACTCACAGTGCTATAAACATTTGTACAGTGTTCCGTGACTCACAGTGCTATAAACACTTGTAGTGTTCCATGACTCACAGTGCTATGAACACTTGTACAGTGTTTCGTGACTCAGAGTGCTATAAACACTTGTACAGTGTTCCGGGACTCACAGTGCTATAAACGCTTGTACATGGTTCCATGACTCACAGTGCTATAAATGCTTGTACAGTGTTCCATGACTCACAGGGCTATAAACACTTGTACGGTGTTCCGTGACTCACAGTTCTATGAACACTTGTACAGTATTCCATGACTCACAGTGCTATAAACACTTGTACAGTGTTCCGGGACTCACAGTGCTATAAATACTTGTACAGTATTCCATGACTCACAGTGCTATAAACACGTGTACAGTGTTCCGTGACTCACAGTGCTATAAACACTTGTACAGTCTTCCATAGCTCACAGTACTATATACACTTGTACAGTGTTCCATCACTCACAGTGCTATAAACGCTTGTACAGTGTTCCATGACTCACAGTGCTATAATCACCTGTACAGTGTTCCGGAACTCACAGTGCTATGAACGCTTGTAAGGTATTCCATGACTCACACTGCAACAAACACATGTAGTGTTCCATGACTCACAGTGCTATAAACACTTGTACAGTGTTCCATGACTCACAGTGCTATAAACACTTGTACAGTGTTTCGTGACTCACAGTGTTATAAACTCTTGTAGTGTTCCGAGACTAGCAGTGCTATAACCACTTGTATGGTGTTCCGTGACTCACAGTGATATGAACACTTGTACAGTGGTCCATGACTCACAGTGCTATAAACACTTGTACAGTGTTCCATGACTCACAGTGCTATAAACACTTGTACAGTGGTCCATGACTCGCAGTGCTATAAAAACCTGTACAGTGTTCCATGACTCACAGTGCTATAAAACTTGTAGTGTTCCATGACACACAGTGCTATAAACACTTGTACAGTGTTCCGTGACTCACAGTGCTATAAACACTTGTACAGTGTTCCATGACTCATAGTGCTATAAACACTTGTACAGTGTTCCATGATTCACAGTGCTATAAGCGCTTGTACAGTTTTCCATGATTCATATTGCTATAAACACATGTAGTGTTCCATGACTCACAGTGCTATAAACACTTTTACAGTGTTCCGTGACTCACAGTGCTATAAACACTTGTACAGTATTCCATAACTCACAGTGCTATAAACGCTTGTACAGGGTTCCATGACTCACAGTGCTATAAACGCTTGTACAGTGTTCCGGGACTCACAGTGCTATGAACACTTGTAGAGTGTTCCGTGACTCACAGTGCTATATACACTTGTACAATGTTAGGTGACTCACAGTGCTATAAACACTTGTACAGTGTTCCATGACTCACAGTGCTATAAACATTTGTACAGTGCTCCATGACTCACAGTGCTATAAACGCTTGTACAGTGTTCCACGACTCACAGTGCTATAAACACTTGTACAGTGTTTCGTGACTCACAGTGCTATAAACACTTGTAGTTTTCCGGGACTCGCAGTGCTATAAACGCCTGTACGGTGTTCCGTGACTCACAGTGCTATAAATACTTGTACAGTGTTCCATAACTCACAGTGCTATAAACACTTGTACAGTGTTCCATGACTCACAGTGCTATACACACTTGTAGAGTTGCATGACTCACAGTGCTATAAACACGTGTACAGTGTTCCATGACTCACAGTGCTATAAACACTTTTACAGTGTTCCATGACTCATATTGCTATAAACACTTGTACAGTGTTCCGTGACTCACAGTGCTATAAACACTTGTACAGTGTTCCGTGACTCACAATGCTATAAACACTTGTACAGTATTCCATAACTCCCAGTGCTATAAACGCTTGTACAGGGTTCCATGACTCACAGTGCTATAAACGCTTGTACAGTGTTCCGGGACTCACAGTGCTATGAACACTTGTAGAGTGTTCCACGACTCACAGTGCTATAAACACTTGTACAGTGTTTCGTGACTCACAGTGCTATAAACACTTGTACAGTGTTCCATGACTCACAGTACTATAAACGCTTGTACAGTGTTCCATGACTCACATTGCTATAAACACATGTAGTGTTCCATGACTCACAGTGCTATAAACACTTGTACAGTGTTCCATGACTCACAGTGCTATAAACGCTTGTACAGTGTTCCATGACTCACATTGCTCTAAACACATGTAGTGTTCCATGACTCACAGTGCTATAAACACGTGTACAGTGTTCCGGGACTCACAGTGCTATGAACACTTGTACAGAGTTCTGGGGCTCACAGTGCTATAAACGCTTGTACAGTGTTTCATGACTCACAGTGCTATAAACACTTGTACAGTGTTCCCTGACTTACAGTGCTATAAACACTTGTATGGTGTTCCGGGACTCACAGTGCTATAAACACTTGTACAATGTTCCGTGACTCACAGTGCTATAAACACTTGTACAGTGTTCCATGACTCACAGTGCTATAAACACTTGTACAGTGTTCCATGACTCACATTGCTATAAACGCTTGTACAGTATTCCATGACTCACATTGCTATAAAAACATGTCGTGGTCCATGACTCACAGTGCTATGAACGCTTGTACAGTGTTACATGACTCACAGTGCTATAAACACTTGTACAGTATTCCATGACTCACAGTGCTATAAACACTTGTACAGTGTTCCATGACTCACAGTGCTATAAACATATGTACAGTGCTCCATGACTCACAGTGCTATAAACGCTTGTACAGTGTTCCACGACTCACAGTGCTATAAACACTTGTACAGTGTTTCGTGACTCACAGTGCTATAAACACTTGTAGTGTTCCGGGACTCGCAGTGCTATAAACGCCTGTACGGTGTTCCGTGATTCACAGTGCTATGAACACTTGTAGAGTGTTCCATGACACACAGTGCTATGAGAACTTGTACAGTATTCCATAACTCACAGTGCTATAAACACTTGTACAGTGTTCCATGAATGACAGTGCTATGAACGCTTGTAAAGTGTTCCATGACTCACAGTGCTATAAACACTTGTACAGTGTTCCATAACTCACAGTGCTATAAACATTTGTACAGTGTTCCGTGACTCACAGTGCTATAAACACTTGTAGTGTTCCATGACTCACAGTGCTATGAACACTTGTACAGTGTTTCGTGACTCAGAGTGCTATAAACACTTGTACAGTGTTCCGGGACTCACAGTGCTATATACACTTGTACAGTGTTCCATAACTCACAGTGCTATAAACACTTGTACAGTGTTCCATGACTCACATTGCTATAAACACTTGTAGTGTTCCATGACTCACAGTGCTATAAACACGTGTACAGTGTTCCATGACTCACAGTGCTATAAACACTTGTACAGTGTTCCATGACTCACATTGCTATGAACGCTTGTACAGTGTTACATGACTCACAGTGTTATAAACACTTGTAGAGTATTCCATGACTCACAGTGCTATAAACACTTGAACAGTATTCCATAACTCAGAGTGCTATAAACGCTTGTACAGGGTTCCATGTCTCACAGTGCTATAAACGCTTGTACAGTGTTCCATGACTCACAGTGCTATAATCACTTGTAAAGTTTTCCGGGACTCACAGTGCTATGAACACTTGTACAGAGTTCCGGGACTCACAGTGCTATACAAGCTTGTACAGTGTTCCATGACTCACAGTGCTATAAACACTTGTACAGAGTTCCATGACTCACAGTACTATAAACATTTGTACAGTGTTCCATGACTCACAGTGCTATAAACACTTGTACAGTGTTCCATGACTCACAAAGCTATAAACACTTGTACAGTGTTCCATGACTCGCAGTGCTATAAAAACTTGTACAGTGTTCCATGACTCACAGTGCTATAAATACTTGTAGTGTTCCATGACTCACAGTGCTATAAACACTTGTACAGTGTTCCATGACTCACAGTGCTATAAACACTTGTACAGTGTTCCGTGACTCACAGTGCTATAAACACTTGTACAATGTTCCGTGACTCACAGAGCTATTAACACTATTACAGTGTTCCATGACTCACAGTGCTATAAACACTTGTACAGTGTTCCATGACTCACAGTGCTATAAACACTTGTACAGATTCCTATGACTAACAGTGCTATGAACGCTTGTACAGAGTTCCATGACTCACAGTGCTATACACACTTGTACCGTGTTCCGTGACTCAAAGTGCTAAAAACACTTGCAGTGTTCCATGACTCACTGTGCTATGAACACTTGTACAGTGTTTCGTGACTCACAGTGCTATAAACACTTGTACAGTGTTCCATGACTCACAGTACTATAAATACTTGTAGTGTTCCATGACTCACAGTGCTATAAACAATTGTACAGTTTTTCATGACTCACAGTGCTATAAACACTTGTACAGTGTTCCATGACTCACATTGCTATAAAACCTTGTACAGTGTTCCATGACTCACAGTGCTATAAACACTTGTACAGTGTTCCATGACTCACAGTGCTAGAAACACGTGTACAGTGTTCCGTGACTAACAGTGCTATAAACACTTGTACAGTGTTCCATGACTCACAGTGCTATGAATGCTTGTACAGTGTTACATGACTCACAGTGCTATAAACACCTGTACAGTATTCCATAACTCATAGTGCTATAAACGCTTGTACATGGTTCCATGACTCACAGTGCTATAAATGCTTGTACAGTGTTCCATGACTCACAGGGCTATAAACACTTGTACGGTGTTCCGTGACTCACAGTTCTATGAACACTTGTACAGTATTCCATGACTCACAGTGCTATAAACACTTGTACAGTGTTCCGGGACTCACAGTGCTATAAATACTTGTACAGTATTCCATGACTCACAGTGCTATAAACACGTGTACAGTCTTCCATAGCTCACAGTACTATAAACACTTGTACAGTGTTCCATCACTCACAGTGCTATAAACGCTTGTACAGTGTTCCATGACTCACAGTGCTATAATCACCTGTACAGTGTTCCGGAACTCACAGTGCTATGAACGCTTGTAAGGTATTCCATTACTCACACTGCAATAAACACATGTAGTGTTCCATGACTCACAGTGCTATAAACACTTGTACAGTGTTCCATGACTCACAGTGCTATAAACACTTGTACAGTGTTTCGTGACTCACAGTGCTATAAACTCTTGTAGTGTTCCGAGACTAGCAGTGCTATAACCACTTGTATGGTGTTCCGTGACTCACAGTGATATGAACACTTGTACAGTGTTCCATGACTCACAGTGCTATAAACACTTGTACAGTGTTCCATGACTCACAGTGCTATAAACACTTGTACAGTGGTCCATGACTCGCAGTGCTATAAAAACCTGTACAGTGTTCCATGACTCACAGTGCTATAAATACTTGTAGTGTTCCATGACACACAGTGCTATAAACACTTGTACATTGTTCCGTGACTCACAGTGCTATAAACACTTGTACAGTGTTCCATGACTCATAGTGCTATAAACACTTGTACAGTGTTCCATGATTCACAGTGCTATAAGCGCTTGTACAGTTTTCCATGATTCATATTGCTATAAACACATGTAGTGTTCCATGACTCACAGTGCTATAAACACTTTTACAGTGTTCCGTGACTCACAGTGCTATAAACACTTGTACAGTATTCCATAACTCACAGTGCTATAAACGCTTGTACAGGGTTCCATGACTCACAGTGCTATAAACGCTTGTACAGTGTTCCGGGACTCACAGTGCTATGAACACTTGTAGAGTGTTCCGTGACTCACAGTGCTATATACACTTGTACAATGTTAGGTGACTCACAGTGCTATAAACACATGTACAGTGTTCCATGACTCACAGTGCTATAAACATTTGTACAGTGCTCCATGACTCACAGTGCTATAAACGCTTGTACAGTGTTCCACGACTCACAGTGCTATAAACACTTGTACAGTGTTTCGTGACTCACAGTGCTATAAACACTTGTAGTTTTCCGGGACTCGCAGTGCTATAAACGCCTGTACGGTGTTCCGTGACTCACAGTGCTATGAACACTTATAGAGTGTTTCGTGACTCACAGTGCTATACACACTTGTACAGTGTTCCGGGACTCACAGTGCTATAAATACTTGAACAGTGTTCCATAACTCACAGTGCTATAAACACTTGTACAGTGTTCCATGACTCACAGTGCTATACACATTTGTAGAGTTCCATGACTCACAGTGCTATAAACACGTGTACAGTGTTCCATGACTCACAGTGCTATAAACACTTTTACAGTGTTCCAGGACTCATATTGCTATAAACACATGTAGTGTTCCATGACTCACAGTGCTATAAACACTTGTACAGTGTTCCGTGACTCACAGTGCTATACACACTTGTACAGTGTTCCGTGACTCACAATGCTATAAACACTTGTACAGTATTCCATAACTCCCAGTGCTATAAACGCTTGTACAGGGTTCCATGACTCACAGTGCTATAAACGCTTGTACAGTGTTCCGGGACTCACAGTGCTATATACACTTGTACAATGTTAGGTGACTCACAGTGCTATAAACGCTTGTACAGTGTTCCACGACTCACAGTGCTATAAACACTTGTACAGTGTTTCGTGACTCACAGTGCTATAAACACTTGTAGTGTTCCGGGACTCGCAGTGCTATAAACGCCTGTACGGTTTTCCGTGATTAACAGTGCTATGAACACTTGTAGAGTGTTCCATGACACACAGTGCTATGAGAACTTGTACAGTATTCCATAACTCACAGTGCTATAAACACTTGTACAGTGTTCCATGAATCACAGTGCTATGAACGCTTGTACAGTGTTCCATGACTCACAGTGCTATAAACACTTGTAGAGTGTTCCATAACTCACAGTGCTATAAACACTTGTACAGTGTTCCGTGACTCACAGTGCTATAAACACTTGTAGTGTTCCATGACTCACAGTGCTATGAACACTTGTACAGTGTTTCGTGACTCAGAGTGCTATAAACACTTGTACAGTGTTCCGGGACTCACAGTGCTAAAAACACTTGTACAGTGTTCCATAACTCACAGTGCTATAAACACTTGTACAGTGTTCCATGACTCACAGTGCTATAAACTCTTGTAGTGTTCCATGACTCACAGTGCTATAAACACGTGTACAGTGTTCCATGACTCACAGTGCTATAAACACTTGTACAGTGTTCCATGACTCACATTGCTATGAACGCTTGTACAGTGTTACATGACTCACAGTGTTATAAACACTTGTACAGTATTCCATGACTCACAGTGCTATAAACACTTGAACAGTATTCCATAACTCAGAGTACTATAAACGCTTGTACAGGGTTCCATGTCTCACAGTGCTATAAACGCTTGTACAGTGTTCCATGACTCACAGTGCTATAATCACTTGTAACGTTTTCCGGGACTCACAGTGCTATGAACACTTGTACAGAGTTCCGGCACTCACAGTGCTATACACGCTTGTACAGTGTTCCATGACTCACAGTGCTATAAACACTTGTACAGAGTTTCATGACTCACAGTGCTATAAACATTTGTACAGTGTTCCATGATTCACAGTGCTATAAACACTTGTACAGTGTTCCATGACTCACAGAGCTATAAACACTTGTACAGTGTTCCATGACTCGCAGTGCTATTAATACTTGTAGTGTTCCATGACTCACAGTGCTATAAACACTTGTACAGTGTTCCATGACTCACAGTGCTATAAACACTTGTACAATGTTCCGTGACTCACAGAGCTATTAACACTATTACAGTGTTCCATGACTCACAGTGCTATAAACACTTGTACAGTGTTCCATGACTCACAGTGCTATAAACACTTGTACAGATTCCTATGACTCACAGTGCTATGAACGCTTGTACAGTGTTCCATGACTCACAGTGCTATAAACACTTGTACAGTGTTCCATGACTCACAGTGCTATAAACACTTGTACCGTGTTCCGTGACTCAAAGTGCTATAAACACTTGTAGTGTTCCATGACTCACTGTGCTATGAACAATTGTACAGTGTTTCGTGACTCACAGTGCTATAAAAACTTGTACAGTGTTCCATGACTCAGAGTACTATAAATACTTGTAGTGTTCCATGACTCACAGTGCTATAAACACTTGTACAGTTTTCCATGACTCACAGTGCTATAAACACTTGTACAGTGTTCCATGACTCACAGTGCTATAAAACCTTGTACAGTGTTCCATGACTCACAGTGCTATAAACACTTGTACAGTGTTCCATGACTCACAGTGCTAGAAACACGTGTACAGTGTTCCGTGACTAACAGTGCTATAAACCCTTGTACAGTGTTCCATGACTCACAGTGCTATGAACGCTTGTACAGTGTTACATGACTCACAGTGCTATAAACACCTGTACAGTATTCCATGACTCACAGTGCTATAAACACTTGTACAGTATTCCATAACTCATAGTGCTATAAACGCTTGTACATGGTTCCAGGACTCACAGTGCTATAAATGCTTGTACAGTGTTCCATGACTCACAGGGCTATAAACACTTGTACGCTGTTCCGTGACTCACAGTTCTATGAACACTTGTACAGTATTCCATGACTCACAGTGCTATAAACACTTGTACAGTGTTCCGGGACTCACAGTGCTATAAATACTTGTACAGTATTCCATGACTCACAGTGCTATAAATACGTACGTGTACAGTGTTCCGTGACTCACAGTGCTATAAACACTTGTACAGTGTTCCATCACTCACAGTGCTATAAACGCTTGTACAGTGTTCCATCACTCACAGTGCTATAAACGCTTGTACAGTGTTCCATGACTCACAGTGCTATAATCACTTGTACAGTGTTCCGGAACTCACAGTGCTATGAACGCTTGTAAGGTATTCCATGACTCACACTGCAATAAACACATGTAGTGTTCCATGACTCACAGTGCTATAAACACTTGTACAGTGTTCCATGACTCACAGTGCTATAAACACTTGTACAGTGTTTCGTGACTCACAGTGCTATAAACTCTTGTAGTGTTCCGAGACTAGCAGTGCTATAACCACTTGTATGGTGTTCCGTGACTCACAGTGATATGAACACTTGTACAGTGTTCCATGACTCACAGTGCTATAAAACTTGTACAGTGTTCCATGACTCACAGTGCTATAAACACTTGTACAGTGGTCCATGACTCGCAGTGCTATAAAAACCTGTACATTGTTCCATGACTCACAGTGCTATAAATACTTGTAGTGTTCCATGACACACAGAGCTATAAACACTTGTACAGTGTTCCGTGACTCACAGTGCTATAAACACTTGTACAGTGTTACATGACTCATAGTGCTATGAACACTTGTACAGTGTTCCATGATTCACAGTGCTATAAGCGCTTGCACAGTTTTCCATGAGTCATATTGCTATAAACACATGTAGTGTTCCATGACTCACAGTGCTATAAACACTTTTACAGTGTTCCGTGACTCACAGTGCTATAAACACTTGTACAGTATTCCATAACTCACAGTGCTATAAACGCTTGTACAGGGTTCCATAACTCACAGTGCTATAAACGCTTGTACAGTGTTCCGGGACTCACAGTGCTATGAACACTTGTCGAGTGTTCCGTGACTCACAGTGCTATATACACTTGTACAATGTTAGGTGACTCACAGTGCTATAAACACTTGTAGAGTGTTCCATGACACACAGTGCTATAAACATTTGTACAGTGCTCCAAGACTCACAGTGCTATAAACGCTTGTACAGTGTTCCACGACTCACAGTGCTATAAACACTTGCACAGTGTTTCGTGACTCACAGTGCTATAAACACTTGTAGTTTTCCGGGACTCGCAGTGCTATAAACGCCTGTACGGTGTTCCGTGACTCACAGTGCTATGAACAATTGTAGAGTGTTCCATGACTCACAGTGCTATGAGAACTTGTACAGTGTTCCATGACTCACAGTGCTATACACACTTGTAGAGTTCCATGATTCACAGTGCTATAAACACGTGTACAGTGTTCCATGACTCATAGTGCTATAAACACTTTTACAGTGTTCCATGACTCATAGTGCTATAAACAATTGTAGAGTGTTCCATGATTCACAGTGCTATAAGCGCTTGTTCAGTTTTCCATGATTCATATTGCTATAAACACATGTAGTGTTCCCTGACTCACAGTGCTATAAACACTTGTAGAGTGTTCCGTGACTCACAGTGCTATAAACACTTGTACAGTGTTCCGTGACCCACAGTGCTATAAACACTTGTACAGTATTCCATCACTCACAGTGCTATAAACGCTTGTACAGGGTTCCATGACTCACAGTGCTATAAACGCTTGTACAGTGTTCCGGGACTCACAGTGCTATGAACACTTGTACAATGTTAGGTGACTCTCAGTGCTATAAACACTTGTACAGTGTTCCATGACTCACAGTGCTATAAACATTTGTACAGTGCTCCATGTCTCACAGTGCTATAAACGCTTGTACAGTGTTCCACGACTCACAGTGCTATAAACACTTGTACAGTGTTTCGTGACTCACAGTGCTATAAACACTTGTAGTTTTCCGGGATTCGCAGTGCTATAAACGCCTGTACGGTGTTCCGTGACTCACAGTGCTATGAACACTTGTAGAATGTTCCATGACTCACAGTGCTATGAGAACTTGTACAATATTCCATAACTCACAGTGCTATAAACACTTGTAAAGTGTTCCATAACTCACAGTGCTATAAACACTTGTATAGTGGTCCGTGACTCACAGTGCTATAAACACTTATAGTGTTCCATGACTCACAGTGCTATGAACACTTGTACAGTGTTTCGTGACTCACAGTGCTATGAGCACTTGTAGAGTGTTCCATGACTCACAGTGCTATGAACACTTGTACAGTATTCCATAGCTCACAGTGCTATAAACACTTGTACAGTGTTCTATGACTCACAATGCATCGAACGCTTGTACAGTGTTCCATGACTCACAGTGCTATAAACACTTGTCCAGTGTTCCATGACGCACAGTGCTACAAACACTTGTACAGTGTTCCGTGACTCACAGTGCTATAAACACGTGTACAGTGTTCCGTGACTCACAGTGCTATAAACATTTGTACAGTGTTCCATGACTCACAGTGCTATAAAAACTTGTACGGTGTTCCGTGACTCACAGTGCTATGAACACTTGTACCGTATTCCATGACTCACAGTGCTATAAACACGTGTACAGTGTTACAATACTCACAGTGCTATAAATACTAGTACAGTGTTCCATGACTCACAGTGCTATGAACGCTTGTACAGTGTTCCATGACTCACAGTGCTATAAACACTTGTACATTGTTTCGTGACTCACAGTGCTATAAATACTTGTACATTGTTTCGTGACTCACAGTGCTATAAACACTTGTACGGTGTTCCGTGACTCACAGTGCTATGAAAACGTGTACAGTGTTCCATGACTCACAGTGCTATAAACACTTATACAGTGGTCCGGGACTCACAGTGCTATAAACACGTGTACAGTGGTCCGTGACTCACAGTGCTATAAACACATGTAAAGTGTTCCATGACTCACAGTGCTATAAACACTTGTACAGTATTCCATAGCTCACATTGCTATAAACATTTGTACAGTGTTCCATGACTCACAGTGCTATAAACACTTGTACAGTGTTCCATGACTCACAGTGCTATAAACACGTGTACAGTGTTCCATGACTCACAGTGCTATAAAAACTTGTACAGTGTTCCATGACTCACAGTGATATAAACACTTGTACAGTGTTCCATGACTCACAGTGCTATAAACACTTGTACAGTGTTTCATGACTCACAGTGCTATAGACACGTGTACAGTGTTCCATGACTCACAGTGCTATAAAAACTTGTACAGTGTTCCATGACTCACAGTGCTATAAATACTTGTAGTGTTCCATGACTCACAGTGCTATAAACACTTGTACAGTGTTCCATGACTCACAGTGCTATAAACACGTGTACAGTGTTCAATGACTCACAGTGCAATAAACACTTGTACAGTATTCCATAACTCACAGTGCTATAAACGCTTGTACAGGGTTCCATGATTCAAAGTGCTATAAACGCTTGTAGAGTGTTCCGGGACTCACAGTGCTATGAACACTTGTACATAGTTCCGGGACTCACAGTGATATAAACACTTGTAGTGTTCCATGACTCACAGTGCTATAAACACTTGTACAGTGTTCCATGACTCACAATGCTCTAAACACGTGTACATTGTTCCATGACTCACAGTGCTATAAACACTTGTACAGTATTCCATAACTCACAGTGCTATAAACGCTTGTACAGGGTTCCATGATTCACTGTGCTATAAACGCTTGTACAGTGTTCCGGGACTCACAGTGCTATGAACACTTGTACATAGTTCCGGGACTCACAGTGATATAAAAGAATGTACAGTGTTCCATGACTCACAGTGCTATAAACATTTGTACAGTGTTCCATAACTCACAGTGCTATACACACTTGTACAGTGTTCCATGACTCACAGTGCTATACAAACTTGTACAGTGTTCCATGATTCACAGTGCTATAAATACTTGTAGTGTTCCATGACTCACAGTGCTATAAACACTTATACAGTGTTCCATGTCTCACAGTGCTATAAACACCTGTACAGTGTTCCATGACTCACAGTGCTATAAACACTTGTACAGTGTTCCGTGACTCACAGTGCTATAAACACTTGTACAATGTTCCGTGACTCACAGTGCTATAAACACTTGTACAGTGTTCCATGATTCACAGTGCTATAAACGCTTGTACAGTGTTCCATGACTCACAGTGCTATAAACACTTGTACAGTGGTCCATGACTCACAGTGCTATAAAAATGTGTACAGTGTTCCATGACTCACAGTGCTATAAACACTTGTACAGTGTTCCATGACTCACAGTGCTATACACACTTGTACAGTGTTCCATGACTCACAGTGCTATAAAAACTTGTACAGTGTTCCATGACTCACAGTGCTATAAATACTTGTAGTGTTCCATGATTCACAGTGCAATAAACACTTGTACAGTGTTCCGTGACTCACAGTGCTATAAACACTTGTACAGTGTTCCATGACGCACAGTGCTATAAACACTTGTACAGTATTCCGTGACTCACAGTGCTATAAACACTTGTACAATGTTCAGTGACTCACAGTGCTATAAACACTTGTACAGTGTTCCATGACTCACAGTGATATAAACACCTGTACAGTGTTCCATGACTCACTGTGCTATAAACGCTTGTACAGTGTTCCATGACTCACAGTGCTAGGAATGCTTGTAAAGTGTTCCATGACTCACAGTGCTATAAACACTTGTACGGTGTTCCGTGACTCACAGTGCTATGAACACTTGTACAGTGTTCCATAACTCACAGTGCTATAAACACTTGTACAGTGTTCCGTGACTCAAAGTTCTATACACACTTGTACAGTGTTCCATGACTCACAGTGCTATACACACTTGTACGGTGTTCCGTGACTCACAGTGCTATGAACACTTGTACAGTATTCCATGACTCACAGTGCTATAAACAGGTGTACAGTGTTCCATGACTCACAGTGCTATGAACGCTTGAACAGTATTCCGGGACTCACAGTGCTATAAACACTTGTACAGTGTTCCATGATTCACAGTGCTATAAACACATCTACAGTGTTCCATGACTAACAGTGCTATAAACGCTTGTATAGGGTTCCATGACTCAGAGTGCTATAAACGCTTGTACAGTGTTCCATGAATCACAGTGCTATAATCACTTGTACAGTGATCCGGGACTCACAGAGCTATAAATACTTGTAAAGAGTTCCGGGACTCACATTATCTATGAACACGTGTACAGTGTTCCATGACTCACAGTGCTATAACAACTTGTACAGTGTTCCATGTCTCACACTGCTATAAACACATGTAGTGTTCCATGACTCACAGTGCTATAAACATGTGTACATTGTTTCGTGACTCACAGTGCTATAAACACTTGTATGGTGTTCCGTGACTCACAGTGCTATGAGCACTTGTACAGTGTTCCATGACTCACAGTGCTATGAACACTTGTACAGTATTCCATAACTCACAGTGCTATAAACACTTGTACAGTGTTCCATGACTCACAATGCTTTGAACGCTTGTACAGTGTTCCATGACTCACAGTGCTATAAACACTTGTCCAGAGTTCCATGACTCCCAGTGCTACAAACACTTGTACAGTGTTCCGTGACTCACAGTTCTATAAACACGTGTACAGTGTTCCGTGACTCACAGTGCTATAAACACTTGTACAGTGTTCCATGACTCACATTGCTATAAACACTTGTAATGTGTTCCATGACTCACAGTGCTATGAACGCTTGTACAGTGTTCCATGACTCACAGTGCTATAAACACTTGTACATTGTTTCGTGACTCACAGTGCTATAAATACTTGTACATTGTTTCGTGACTCACAGTGCTATAAACACTTGTACGGTGTTCCGTGACTCACAGTGCTATGAAAACGTGTACAGTGTTCCATGACTCACAGTGCTATAAACACTTTTACAGTGTTCCATGACTCACAGTGCTATAAACATATGTACAGTGTTCCATGACTCACAGTGCTATAGACACTTGTACAATGTTCTATGACCCACAGTGCTATAAACACTTGTACAGTGTTCCATGACTCACAGTGCTATGAACACTTGTACAGTATTCCATAACTCACAGTGCTATAAACACTTGTACAGTGTTCCATGACTCACAGTGCTATGAACGCTTGTACAGTGTTCCATGACTCACAGTGCTATAAACACTTGTACAGTGTTCCATGACTCACAGTGCGATAAACACATGTAGAGTGTTCCGTGACTCACAGTTCTATAAACACTTGTACAGTGTTCCGGGACTCACAGTGCTATAAACACTTGTACAGTGTTCCGTGACTCAGAGTGCTATAAACACTTGTACAGTGTTCCATGACTCACAGTGCTATAAATACTTGTACGGTGTTCCGTGACTCACAGTGCTATGAACACTTGTACCGTATTCCATGACTCACAGTGCTATAAACACGTGTACAGTGTTCCATGACTCACAGTGCTATAAACACTTGTAAAGTGTTCCATGACTCACAGTGCTATGAACGCTTGTACAGTGTTCCGGGACTCACAGTGCTATAAACACTTGTACAGTGTTCCATGACTCACAGTGCTATAAACACTTGTACAGTGTTCCATGACTCACAGTGCTAGGAACACTTCTACAGTATTCCATAACTCACAGTGCTATAAACACTTGTACAGTGTTCCATGACTCACAGTGCTATGAATGCTTGTACAGTGTTCCATGACTCACAGTGCTATAAACTCTTGTACAGTGTTCCATGACTCACTGTGCTATAAACACTTGTACAGTGTTCCGTGACTCACAGTGCTATAAACACTTGTACAGTATTCCGTGACTCACAGTGCTATAAACACTTGTACAGTGTTCCATGACTCACAGTGCTATAAATACTTGTACAGTATTCCATGACTCACAGTGCGATAAATACTTGTACGGTGTTCCGTGACTCACAGTGCTATGAACACTTGTACCGTATTCCATGACTCACAGTGCTATAAACATGTGTACAGTGTTCCATGACTCACAGTGCGATAAACACTTGTAAAGTGTTCCATGACTTACAGTGCTATGAACGCTTGTACAGTGTTCCGGGACTCACAGTGCTATAAACATTTGTACAGTGTTCAATGACTCACATTGCTATAGACACGTGTACAGTGTTACGGGACTCACAGTACTATGAACACTTGTACAGAGTTCCTTGACTCACAATGCTATACACGCTTGTACAGTGTTCCATGCCTCACAGTGCTATAAACACTTGTACAGTGTTCCATGACTCACAGTGCTATAAACACTTGTACAGTGTTCCGGGACTCACAGTGCTATGAACATTTCTACAGAGTTCCGGGACTCACAGTGCTATAAATGCTTGTACAGTGTTCCATGACTTACAGTGCTATAAACAATTGTACAGTGTTCCATGACTCACAGTGCTATAAACATTTGTACAGTGTTCCATGACTCACAGTGCTATAAACACGTGTACAGTGTTCCGGGACTCACAGTGCTATGAAAACTTGTACAGAGTTCCGGGACTCACAGTGCTATAAACGCTTGTACAGTGTTCCATGACTCACAGTGCTATAAACACTTGTACAGTGGTCCATGACTCACAGTGCTATAAACATTTGTACAGTGTTCCATGACTCACAGTGCTATAAATACTTGTACAGTGTTCTATGACTTACAGTGCTATAAACACTTGTAGAGTGTTCCATGACTCACAGTGCTATAAAAATTGTAGAGTGTTCCATGACTCACAGTGCTATAAATACTTGTAGTGTTCCATGACTCACAGTGCTATAAACACTTGTACAGTGTTCCGTGACTCACAGTGCTATAAACACTTGTACGGTGTTCCATGACTCACAGTGCTATAAACACTTGTACAGTGTTCCATGACTCACAGTGCTATAAACACTTGTACAGTGTTCCATGACTCACAGTGCTATGAACGCTTGTACAGTGTTCCATGACTCACAGTGCTATAAACACTTGCACGGTGTTTTGTGACTCACAGTGCTATGAACACTTGTACAGTGTTCCATGACTCACAGTGATATGAACACTTATACAGTGTTCCATCACTCACAGTGCTATAAACACTTGTACAGTGTTCCATGACTCACAGTGCTATAAACATTTGTACAGTGTTCCGTGACTCACAGTGGTATAAACACTTGTACAGAGTTCCGGGACTCACAGTTCTATAAACACTTGTACAGTGTTCCAGGACTCACAGTGCTATAACATGTACGGTTCCGACTCACAGTGCTAAACACTTGTACAGTCCATGACTCACAGTGCTATGAACACTTGTACAGTGTTCCGGGACTCACAGTGCTATAAACACTTGTAGAGTGTTCCATGACTCACAGTGCTATAAACACTTGTACAGTGTTCCGGGACTCACAGTGCTATAAACACTTGTACAGTGTTCCGTGACTCACAGTGCTATAAACACTTGTACAGTGTTCCATGACTCACAGTGCTATAAACACTTGTACAGTGTTCCGTGACTCACAGTGCTATAAACACTTGTACCGTATTCCATGACTCACAGTGCACACAACCACCACACAAAAACACCACCACAAAACACACAACCACCACACAAATATAAACACGTGTACAGTGTTCCATGACTCACAGTGCTATAAACACTTGTAAAGTGTTCCATGACTCACAGTGCTATGAACGCTTGTACAGTGGTCCGGGACTCACAGTGCTATAAACACTTGTACAGTGTTCCATGACTCACAGTGCTATAAACACTTGTACAGTGTTCCATGACTCACAGTGCTAGGAACCATTGTACAGTGTTCTATGACTCACAGTGCTATGAACACTTGTACAGTGTTCCGTGACTCACAGTGCTATAAACACTTGTACAGTGTTCCGTGACTCACAGTGCTACAAACACTTGTACAGTGTTCCATGACTCACAGTGCTATAAACACTTGTACAGTGTTCCATGACTCACAGTGCTATACACAGTTGTACGGTGTTCCTTGACTCACAGTGCTATGAACACTTGTACAGTATTCCATGACTCACAGTGCTATAAACACGTGTACAGTGTTCCATGACTCACAGTGCTATACACACTTGTAAAGTGTTCCATGACTCACAGTGCTATGAACGCTTGTACAGTGTTCCGGGACTCACAGTGCTATAAACACTTGTACAGTGTTCCATGACTCACAGTGCTACAAACACTTGTACAGTGTTCCATGACTCACAGTGCTATAAACACGTGTACAGTGTTCCATGACTCACAGTGGTATAAACACTTGTAAAGTGTTCCATGACTCACAGAGCTCTGAACGCTTGTACAGTGTTCCATGACTCACAGTGCTATAAACACTTGTAAAGTATTCCATAACTCACAGTGCTATAAACATTTGTACAGTGTTCCATGACTCACAGTGCTATAAACGCTTGTATAGGGTTCCATGACTCACAGTGCTATACACGCTTGTACAGTGTTCCATGAATCAAAGTGATATAATCACTTGTACAGTGATCCGGGACTCACAGTGCTATAAATACTTGTACATAGTTCCGGGACTCACAGTTCTATAGAAATGTGTACAGTGTTCCGGGACTCACAGTGTTATGAACACTTGTACAGAGTTCCGGGACTCACAGTGCTATAAACACTTGTAGAGTGTTCCATGACTCACAGTGCTATAAACACTTGTACAGTGTTCCGTGACTCAGAGTGCTATAAACACTTGTACAGTGTTCCATGACTCACAGTGCTATAAATACTTGTACGGTGTTCCGTGACTCACAGTGCTATGAACACTTGTACCGTATTCCATGACTCACAGTGCTATAAACACGTGTACAGTGTTCCATGACTCACAGTGCTATAAACACTTGTAAAGTGTTCCATGACTCACAGTGCTATGAACGCTTGAACAGTGTTCTGGGACTCACAGTGCTATAAACACTTGTACAGTGTTCCATGACTCACAGTGCTATAAACACTTGTACAGTGTTCCATGACTCACAGTGCTAGGAACACTTCTACAGTGTTCCATAACTCACAGTGCTATAAACACTTGTACAGTGTTCCATGACTCACAGTGCTATGAACGCTTGTACAGTCTTCCATGACTCACAGTGCTATAAACACTTGTACAGTGTTCCATGACTCACTGTGCTATAAACACTTGTACAGTGTTCCGTGACTCACAGTGCTATAAACACTTGTACAGTGTTCCGTGACTCACAGTGCTATAAACACTTGTACAGTGTTCCATGACTCACAGTGCTATAAATACTTGAACAGTATTCCATGACTCACAGAGCTATAAATACTTGTACGGTGTTCCATGACTCACAGTGCTATGAACACTTGTACCGTATTCCATGACTCACAGTGCTATAAACACGTGTACAGTGTTCCATGATTCACAGTGCGATAAACACTTGTACAGTGTTCCATGACTTACAGTGCTATGAACGCTTGTAGAGTGTTCCGGGACTCACAGTGCTATAAACATTTGTACAGTGTTCAATGCCTCACATTGCTATAAACACGTGTACAGTGTTACGGGACTCACAGTGCTATGAACACTTGTACAGAGTTCCGGGACTCACAATGCTATACACGCTTGTACAGTGTTCCATGACTCACAGTGCTATAAACAATTGTACAGTGGTCCATGAATCACAGTGCTATAAACATTTGTACAGTGTTCCATGACTCACAGTGCTATAAACACTTGTACAGTGTTCCATGACTCACAGTGCTATAATCACTTGTACAGTGTTCCATGACTCACAGTGCTATAAATACTTGTAGTGTTCCATGACTCACAGTGCTATAAACACGTGTACAGTGTTCCATGACTCACAGTGGTATAAACACTTGTAAAGTGTTCCATGACTCACAGAACTCTGAACGCTTGTACAGTGTTCCATGACTCATAGTGCTATAAACACTTGTAAAGTATTCCATAACTCACAGTGCTATAAACATTTGTACAGTGTTCCATGATTCACAGTGCTATAAACGCTTGTATAGGGTTCCATGACTCACAGTGCTATACACGCTTGTACAGTGTTCCATGAATCAAAGTGCTATAATCACTTGTACAGTGATCCGGGACTCACAGTGCTATAAATACTTGTACAGAGTTCCGGGACTCACAGTTCTATAGAAATGTGTACAGTGTTCCGGGACTCACAGTGTTATGAACACTTGTACAGAGTTCCGGGACTCACAGTGCTATAAACACTTGTAGAGTGTTCCATGACTCACAGTGCTATAAACACTTGTACAGTGTTCCGTGACTCAGAGTGCTATAAACACTTGTACAGTGTTCCATGACTCACAGTGCTATAAATACTTGTACGGTGTTCCGTGACTCACAGTGCTATGAACACTTGTACCGTATTCCATGACTCACAGTGCTATAAACACGTGTACAGTGTTCCATGACTCACAGTGCTATAAACACTTGTAAAGTGTTCCATGACTCACAGTGCTATGAACGCTTGTACAGTGTTCTGGGACTCACAGTGCTATAAACACTTGTACAGTGTTCCATGACTCACAGTGCTATAAACACTTGTACAGTGTTCCATGACTCACAGTGCTAGGAACACTTCTACAGTGTTCCATAACTCACAGTGCTATAAACACTTGTACAGTGTTCCATGACTCACAGTGCTATGAACGCTTGTACAGTCTTCCATGACTCACAGTGCTATAAACACTTGTACAGTGTTCCATGACTCACTGTGCTATAAACACTTGTACAGTGTTCCGTGACTCACAGTGCTATAAACACTTGTACAGTGTTCCGTGACTCACAGTGCTATAAACACTTGTACAGTGTTCCATGACTCACAGTGCTATAAATACTTGTACAGTATTCCATGACTCACAGAGCTATAAATACTTGTACGGTGTTCCATGACTCACAGTGCTATGAACACTTGTACCGTATTCCATGACTCACAGTGCTATAAACACGTGTACAGTGTTCCATGACTCACAGTGCGATAAACACTTGTACAGTGTTCCATGACTCACAGTGCTATGAACGCTTGTACAGTGTTCCCGGACTCACAGTGCTATGAACATTTGTACAGTGTTCAATGACTCACATTGCTATAAACACGTGTACAGTGTTACGGGACTCACAGTGCTATGAACACTTGTACAGAGTTCCGGGACTCACAATGCTATACACGCTTGTACAGTGTTCCATGACTCACAGTGCTATAAACAATTGTACAGTGGTCCATGAATCACAGTGCTATAAACATTTGTACAGTGTTCCATGACTCACAGTGCTATAAACACTTGTACAGTGTTCCATGACTCACAGTGCTATAATCACTTGTACAGTGTTCCATGACTCACAGTGCTATAAATACTTGTAGTGTTCCATGACTCACAGTGCTATAAACACTTGTACAGTTTTCCGTGACTCACAGTGCTATAAACACGTATACAGTGTTCCATGACTCACAGTGCTATAAACACCTGTACAGTGTTCCGTGACTCACAATGCTATAAACACTTGTAGAGTGTTCCATGACTCACAGTGCTATGAACGCTTGTACAGTGTTACATGACTCACAGTGCTATAAACACTTGTACAGTATTCCGTGACTCACAGTGCTATAAACATTTGTACAATGTTCCGTGACTCACAGTGCCATAAACACTTGTACAGTGTTCCATGACTCACAGTGCTATAAACACTTGTACAGTGTTCCATGACTCACAGTGCTATAAACACTTGTACAGTGTTCCATGACTCACAGTGCTATGAACGCTTGTACAGTGTTCCATGACTCACAGTGCTATAAACACTTGTACGGTGTTCTGTGACTCACAGTGCTATGAACACTTGTACAGTGTTCCATGACTCACAGTGATATGAACACTTGTAGAGTATTCGATAACTCACAGTGCTATAAACACTTGTACAGTGTTCCATGACTCACAGTGCTATGAACATTTGTACAGTGTTCCATCACTCACAGTGCTATAAACACTTGTACAGTGTTCCATGACTCACAGTGCTATAAACATTTGTACAGTGTTCCGTGACTCACAGTGGAATAAACACTTGTACAGTGTTCCGTGACTCACAGTGCCATAAACACTTGTACAGTGTTCCATGACTCACAGTGCTATACACACTTGTACGGTGTTCCTTGACTCACAGTGCTATGAACACTTGTACAGTATTCCATGACTCACAGTGCTATAAACACGTGTACAGTGTTCCATGACTCACAGTGCTATACACACTTGTAAAGTGTTCCATGACTCACAGTGCTATGAACGCTTGTACAGTGTTCCGGGACTCACAGTGCTATAAACACTTGTACAGTGTTCCATGACTCACAGTGCTACAAACACTTGTAGAGTGTTCCATGACTCACAGTGCTATAAACACGTGTACAGTGTTCCATGACTCACAGTGGTATAAACACTTGTAAAGTGTTCCATGACTCACAGAGCTCTGAACGCTTGTACAGTGTTCCATGACTCACAGTGCTATAAACACTTGTAAAGTATTCCATAACTCACAGTGCTATAAACATTTGTACAGTGTTCCATGACTCACAGTGCTATAAACGATTGTATAGGGTTCCATGACTCACAGTGCTATACACGCTTGTACATTGTTCCATGAATCAAAGTGCTATAATCACTTGTACAGTGATCCGGGACTCACAGTGCTATAAATACTTGTACAGAGTTCCGGGACTCACAGTTCTATAGACATGTGTACAGTGTTCCGGGATTCACAGTGCTATGAACACTTGTACAGAGTTCCTGGACTCACAGTGCTATAAACACTTGTAGAGTGTTCCATGACTCACAGTGCTATAAACACGTGTACAATGTTCCGGGACTCAGAGTGCTATAAACACTTGTACAGTGTTCCGTGACTCAGAGTGCTATAAATACTTGTACAGTGTTCCATGACTCACAGTGCTATAAATTCTTGTACGGTGTTCCGTGACTCACAGTGCTATGAACACTTGGACCGTATTCCATGACTCACAGTGCTATAAACACACACAGTGCTATAAACACTTGTACAGTGTTCCATGACTCGCAGTGCTAGGAACACTTCTACAGTATTCCATAACTCACAGTGCTATAAACACTTGCACAGTGTTCCATGACTCACAGTGCTATGAACGCTTGTACAGTCTTCCATGACTGACAGTGCTATAAACACTTGTACAGTGTTCCATGACTCACTGTGCTATAAACACGTGTACAGTGTTCCGTGACTCACAGTGCTATAAACACTTGTACAGTGTTCCGTGACTCACAGTGTTATAAACACTTGTACAGTGTTCCATGACTCACAGTGCTATAAATACTTGTACAGTATTCCATGACTCACAGTGCTATAAATACTTGTACGGTGTTCCGTGACTCACAGTGCTATGGACACTTGTACCGTATTCCATGACTCACAGTGCTATAAACACGTGTACAGTGTTCCATGACTCACAGTGCGATAAACACTTGTAAAGTGTTCCATGACTTACAGTGCTATGAACGCTTGTACAGTGTTCCGGGACTCACAGTGCTATAAACATTTGTACAGTGTTCAATGACTCACATTGCTATAAACACGTGTACAGTGTTACGGGACTCACAGTGCTATGAACACTTGTACAGAGTTCCGGGACTCACAATGCTATACACGCTTGTACAGTGTTCCATGACTCACAGTGCTATAAACAATTGTACAGTGGTCCATGAATCACAGTGCTATAAACATTTGTACAGTGTTCCATGACTCTCAGTGCTATAAACACTTGTACAGTGTTCCATGACTCACAGTGCTATAAACACTTGTAAAGTGTTCCATGACTCACAGTGCTATAATAACTTGTACAGTGTTCCATGACTCACACTGCTATAAATACTTGTAGTGTTCCATGACTCACAGTGCTATAAACACTTGTACAGTTTTCCGTGATTCACAGTGCTATAAACACGTATACAGTGTTCCATGACTCACAGTGCTATAAACACTTGTACAGTATTCCATGACTCACAGTGCTATAAACACTTGTACAGTTTTCCATGACTCACAGTGCTATATACACTTGTACAGTGTTCCATGACTCACAGTGCTATAAAAACTTGTACAGTGTTCCATGACTTACAGTGCTATAAACACTTGTACAGTGTTCCATGACTCACAGTGCTATAAACACCTGTACAGTGTTCCGTGACTCACAGTGCTATAAACACTTGTACTGTGTTCCATGACTCACAGTGCTATGAACGCTTGTACAGTGTTACATGACTCACAGTGCTATAAACACTTGTACAGTAGTCCATGACTCACAGTGCTATAAACACTTGTAAAGTATTCCGTATCTCACAGTACTATAAACGCTTGTACATGGTTCCATGACTCACAGTGCTATAAACGCTTGTACAGTGTTCCATGACTCACAGTGCTATGAACACTTGTACAGTATTCCACGACTCACAGTGCTATAAACACTTATACAGTGTTCCGGGATTCACAGTGCTATACACACTTTTACAGTGTTTCATGACTCACAGTGCTATAAACACGTGTACAGTGTTCCGTGACTCACAGTGCTATAAACACTGGTAAAGTGTTCCATGACTCACAGTGCTATAAACACTTATACAGTGTTCCGTGACTCACAGTGCTATAAAAACTTGTACAGTGTTCCATGACTCACAGTGCTATAAACACTTGTACAGTTTTCCATGACTCACAGTGCTATAATCACTTGTACAGTGTTCCATGACACACAGTGATATAAAATCGTGTACAGAGTTCCATGACTCACAGTGCTATAAACACTTGTACAGTTTTTCGTTACTCACAGTGCTATAAACACTTGTACAGTGTTCCATGACTCACAGTGCTATGAACTCTTGTACAGTATTACATGACTCACAGTGCTATAAACACTTGTACAGTATTCCATGACTCACAGTGCTATAAACACTTGTACAGTATTCTATAACTCACAGTGCTATAAACGCTTGTACAGGGTTCCATGACTCACGGTGCTATAAACGCTTGTACAGTGTTCCATGACTCACAGTGCTATTAACACTTGTACGGTGTTCCGTGACTCACAGTGCTATGAACTCTTGTACAGTATTCCATGACTCACAGTGCTATAAACACTTATACAGTGTTTCGGGACTCACAGTGCTATAAACACGTGTACAGTGGTCCGTGACTCACAGTGCTATAAACACAAGTAAAGTATTCAATGACTCACAGTGCTATAAGCACTTGTACTGTATTCCATATCTCACAGTTCTATAAACAAATGTACAATGTTCCATGACACACAGTGCTATAAACACTTATACAGTGTTCCATGACTCACAGTGCTATAAAAACTTGTACAGTGTTCCATGACTCACAGTGCTATTAATACTTGTAGTGTTCCATGACTCACAGTGCTATAAACACTTGTACAGTATTCCATAACTCACAGTGCTATAAACGCTTGTACAGGGTTCCATGACTCACAGTGCTATAAACGCTTGTACAGTGTTCCGGGACTCACAGTGCTATGAACACTTGTACAGAGGTCCGGGACTCACAGTGATATAAACGATTGTACAGTGTTCCATGACTCACAGTGCTATAAACACTTGTACAGAGGTCCATGAGTCACAGTGCTATAAAGATTTGTACAGTGTTCCATGACTCACAGTGCTATGCACACTTGTACAGTATTCCATGACTCACAGTGCTATAAAAACTTGTACAGTGTTCCATGACTCACAGTGCTATAAATACCTGTAGTGTTCCATGACTCACAGTGCTATAAACACTTGTATAGTGTTCCGTGACTCACAGTGCTATAAACACTTGTACAGTGTTCCGGGACTCTCTGTGCTATAAAAACATGTACAGTGTTCCAAGACTCACAGTGCTATAAACACTTGTACAGTGTTCCGTGACTCACAGTGCTATAAACACTTGTACAATGTTCCGTGACTCACAGTGCTATAAACACTTGTACAGTGTTCGATGATTCACAGTGCTATAAACGCATGTATAGTGTTCCATGACTCACATTCCTATAAACACATGTAGTGTTCCATGACTCACAGTGCTATAAACACTTTTACATTGTTTCGTGACTAACAGTGCTATAAACACTTATACATTGCTTCGTGACTCACAGTGCTATAAACACTGGTACGGTGTTCCGTGACTCAGAGTGCTATGAAAACTTGTACAGTGTTCCATGACTCAGTGCTATAAATACTTGTAGTGGTCCATGACTCACAGTGCTATAAACACATGTACAGTGTTCCATGACTCACAGTGCTATAAACGCTTGTACAGTGTTCCATGACTCACAGTGCGATAAACACTTGTACAGTGTTCTATGACTCACAGTGCTATAAACACTTGTACATTGTTTCCTGGCTCACAGTGCTATGAACCCTTGTACAGTATTCCATGACTCACAGTGCTATAAACACGTGTACAGTGTTCCATGACTCACAGTGCTATACACACTTGTAAAGTGTTCCATGACTCACAGTGCTATGAATGCTTGTACAGTGTTCCGGGACTCACAGTGCTATAAACACTTGTACAGTGTTTCGTGACTTACAGTGCTATAAACACTTGTAGTGTTCCGGGACTCGCAGTGCTATAAACACTTGTACGGTGTTCCGGGACTCACAGTGCTGTAAACGCATGTACAGTGTTCCATGACTCACAGTGCTATAAACCATTGTACAGTGTTCCATGACTCACAGTGCTATAAACACTTGTACATTGTTCCATGACTCACAGTGCTATAAACACATGTACAGTGTTCCGTGACTCACAGTGCTATAAACACTTGTACAGTGTTCCATGACTCACAGTGCTATAAGCACTTGTACGGTGTTCCGTGACTCACAGTGCTATGAACCCTTGTACAGTATTCCATGACTCACAGTGCTATAAACACGTGTAGAGTGTTCCATGACTCACAGTGCTATAAACACTTGTAAAGTGTTCCATGACTCACAGTGCTATGAACGCTTGTACAGTGTTCCATGACTCACAGTGCTATAAACACGTGTACAGTGTTCCATGACTCACAGTGCTATAAACACTTGTATTTTTCCGGGACTCGCAGTGCTATAAACACTTGTACTGTGTTCCGGGACTCACAGTGCTGTAAACACTTGTACAGTGTTCCATGACTCACAGTGCTATAAACCATTGTACAGTATTCCATGACTCACAGTGCTATAAACACTTATACAGTGTTTCGGGACTCACAGTGCTATAAACACGTGTACAGTGGTCCGTGACTCACAGTGCTATAAACACAAGTAAAGTGTTCAATGACTCACAGTGCTATAAGCACTTGTACTGTATTCCATATCTCACAGTTCTATAAACAAATGTACAATGTTCCATGACACACAGTGCTATAAACACTTATACAGTGTTCCATGACTCACAGTGCTATACAAACTTGTACAGTGTTCCATGACTCACAGTGCTATTAATACTTGTAGTGTTCCATGACTCACAGTGCTATAAACACTTGTACAGTATTCCATAACTCACAGTGCTATAAACGCTTGTACAGGGTTCCATGACTCACAGTGCTATAAACGCTTGTACAGTGTTCCGGGACTCACAGTGCTATGAACACTTGTACAGAGGTCCGGGACTCACAGTGATATAAACGATTGTACAGTGTTCCATGACTCACAGTGCTATAAACACTTGTACAGAGGTCCATGAGTCACAGTGCTATAAACATTTGTACAGTGTTCCATGACTCACAGTGCTATAAAAACTTGTACAGTGTTCCATGACTCACAGTGCTATAAATACTTGTAGTGTTCCATGACTCACAGTGCTATAAACACTTGTATAGTGTTCCGTGACTCACAGTGCTATAAACACTTGTACAGTGTTCCGGGACTCTCTGTGCTATAAAAACATGTACAGTGTTCCAAGACTCACAGTGCTATAAACACTTGTACAGTGTTCCGTGACTCACAGTGCTATAAACACTTGTACAATGTTCCGTGACTCACAGTGCTATAAACACTTGTACAGTGTTCGATGATTCACAGTGCTATAAACGCATGTATAGTGTTCCATGACTCACATTCCTATAAACACATGTAGTGTTCCATGACTCACAGTGCTATAAACACTTTTACATTGTTTCGTGACTCACAGTGCTATAAACACTTATACATTGCTTCGTGACTCACAGTGCTATAAACACTGGTACTGTGTTCCGTGACTCAGAGTGCTGTGAAAACTTGTACAGTGTTCCATGACTCAGTGCTATAAATACTTGTAGTGGTCCATGACTCACAGTGCTATAAACATATGTACAGTGTTCCATGACTCACAGTGCTATAAACGCTTGTACAGTGTTCCATGACTCACAGTGCGATAAACACTTATACAGTGTTCCATGACTCACAGTGCTATAAACACTTGTACATTGTTTCCTGACTCACAGTGCTATGAACCCTTGTACAGTATTCCATGACTCACAGTGCTATAAACACGTGTACAGTGTTCCATGACTCACAGTGCTATACACACTTGTAAAGTGTTCCATGACTCACAGTGCTATGAATGCTTGTACAGTGTTCCGGGACTCACAGTGCTATAAACACTTGTACAGTGTTTCGTGACTTACAGTGCTATAAACACTTGTAGTGTTCCGGGACTCGCAGTGCTATAAACACTTGTTCGGTGTTCCGGGACTCACAGTGCTGTAAACGCTTGTACAGTGTTCCATGACTCACAGTGCTATAAACCATTGTACAGTCTTCCATGACTCACAGTGCTATAAACACTTGTACATTGTTCCATGACTCACAGTGCTATAAACACATGTACAGTGTTCCGTGACTCACAGTGCTATAAACACTTGTACAGTGTTCCATGACTCACAGTGCTATAAACACTTGTACGGTGTTCCGTGACTCACAGTGCTATGAACCCTTGTACAGTATTCCATGACTCACAGTGCTATAAACACGTGTACAGTGTTCCATGACTCACAGTGCTATAAACACTTGTAAAGTGTTCCATGACTCACAGTGCTATGAACGCTTGTACAGTGTTCCATGACTCACAGTGCTATAAACACGTGTACAGTGTTCCATGACTCACAGTGCTATAAACACTTGTAATGTGTTCCATGACTCACAGTGCTATAAACACTTGTAAAGTGTACCATGACTCACAGTGCTATAAACACTTGTATAGTATTCCATGACGCACAGTGCTATAAACACTTGTACAGTATTCCATGACTCACAGTGCTATAAACACTTGTACAGTGTTTCGTGACTCACAGTGCTATAAACACTTGTATTGGTCAGGGACTCGCAGTGCTATAAATGCCTGTACGGTGTTGCATGACTCACATTGCTATACACACATGCAGTGTTCCATGACTCACAGTGCTATAAACACTTGTACGGTGTTCGGTGACTCACAGTGCTATGAACACTTGTACAGTGTTGCATGACACACAGTGCTATGAACACTTGTACAGTATTCCATAACTCACAGTGCCATAAACACTTGTACGTTGTTCCGTGACTCACAGTGCTACGAACCCTTGTACAGTATTCCATGACTCACATTGCTATAAACACGTGTACAGTTGTCCATGACTCACAGTGCTACAAACACTTGTACAGTGTTCCATGACTCACAGTGCTATAAACACTTGTACAGTGTTCCGTGACTCACAGTGCTATTAACACTTGTACAGTGTTCCATGACTCACAGTGCTATAAACACTTGTACGGTGTTCCGGGACTCACAGTGCTATGAACCCTTGTACAGTATTCCATGACTCACAGTGATATAAACACGTGTACAGTGTTCCATGACTCACAGTGCTATAAACACTTGTACAGTGTTCCGTGACTCACAGTGCTATAAACACTTGTACAGTGTTTCGTGACTCACAGTGCTATAAAGACTTGAAGTGTTCCGGGACTCGCAGTGCTATAAACGCCTGTAGGGTGTTCCATGACTCACATTGCTATAAACACATGTAGTGTTCCATGACTCACAGTGCGATAAACACTTGTACAGTGTTCCATGACTCACAGTATAAACACTTGTACAGTGTTTCGTGACTCACAGTGCTATAAACTCTTGTAGTGTTCCGGGACTCGCAGTGCTATAAACACTTGTACGGTGTTCCGTGACTCATAGTGCTATGAACACTTGTACAGTGTTCCATGACTCACAGTGCTATAAACAAGTGTGCAGTGCTCCATGACTCACAGTGCTAAAAACGCCTGTACAGTGTTCCATGACTCACATTGCTATAAACACATGTAGTGTTCCATGACTCACAGTGCTATAAACACTTGTACAGTGTTTCGTGACTCACAGTGCTATAAACACTTGTAGTGTTCCGGGATTCGCAGTGCTATAAACACTTGTACAGTGTTCCGGGACTCACAGTGCTATAAACGCTTGTACAGTGTTCCATGACTCACAGTGCTATAAAAACTTGTACAGAGCTCCATGACTCACAGTGCTATAAACATTTGTACAGTGTTCCATGACTCACAGTGCTATAAACACTTGTACAGTGTTCAATGACTCACAGTGCTATAAACACTTGTACAGTGTTCCATGACTCGCAGTGCTATAAAAACTTGTACAGTATTCCATGACTCACAGTGCTATAAACACTTGTACAGTGGTCCATGACGCACAGTGCTATAAACACGTGTACAGTGTTCCGTGACTCACAGTGCTATAAACTCTTGTAGTGTTCCGGGATTCGCAGTGCTATAAACACTTGTACGGTGTTCCGTGACTCATAGTGCTATGAACACTTGTACAGTGTTCCATGACTCACAGTGCTATAAACATTTGTACAGTGCTCCATGACTCACAGTGCTATAAACGCCTGTACAGTGTTCCATGACTCACATTGCTATAAACACATGTAGTGTTCCATGACTCACAGTGCTATAAACACTTGTACAGTGTTTCGTGACTCACAGTGCTATAAACACTTGTAGTGTTCCGGGATTCGCAGTGCTTTAAACACTTGTACGGTGTTCCGGGACTCACAGTGCTATAAACGCTTGTACAGTGTTCCATGACTCACAGTGCTATAAACACTTGTACAGAGCTCCATGACTCACAGTGCTATAAACATTTGTACAGTGTTCCATGACTCACAGTGCTATACACACTTGTACAGTGTTCAATGACTCACAGTGCTATAAACACTTGTACATTGTTCCATGACTCGCAGTGCTATAAAAACTTGTACAGTGTTCCATGACTCACAGTGCTATAAACACTTGTACATTGTTCCATGACTCACAGTGCTATAAACACATGTAGTGTTCCATGACTCACAGTGCTATGAACACTTGTACAGTATTCCATAACTCGCAGTGCTATAAACATTTGTACAGTGTCCTATGACTCACATTGCTATGAAGGCTTGTACAGTCATCCATGGCTCACATTGCTATAAACACATGTAGTGTTCCATGACTCACAGTGCTATAAACACTTGTACAGTGTTCCATGACTCACAGTGCTATAAACACTTGTACAGTGTTTCGTGACTCACAGTGCTACAAACACTTGTACAGTGTTCAATGACTCACAGTGCTATAAACACTTGTACAGTGTTCCATGAATTGCAGTGCTATAAAAACCTGTACAGTGTTCCTTGACTCACAGTGCTATAAACACTTGTACAGTGTTCCATGACTCACAGTGCTATAAACACTTGTACAGTGTTCCATGACTCACAGTGCTATAAACGCTTGTAGAGTGTTCCATGAAAAACATTGCTATAAAAACATGTAGTGTTCCATGACTCACAATGCTAAGAACACTTGTACAGTATTCCATAACTCGCAGTGCTATAAACATTTGTACAGTGTCCTATGACTCACAGTGCTATGCAGGCTTGTACAGTCTTCCATGGCTCACAGTGCTATAAACACTTGTACAGTCTTCCATGACTCACAGTGCTATAAACACTTGTACAGTGTTCCGTGACTCACACTGCTATAAACACTTGTAGTGTTCCATGACTCACAGTGCTATGAACACTTGTAATGTGTTCCATGACTCACAGTGCTATAAACTCTTGTACAGTTTTCCATGACTCACAGTGCTATAAAAACGTGTACAGTGTTCCATGACTCACAGTGCTATAAACACTTGTAATGTGTTCCATGACTCACAGTGCTATAAACTCTTGTACAGTGTTCCATGACTCACAGTGCTATAAAAACGTGTACAGTGTTCCATGATTCACAGTGCTATAAACACTTGTACAGTGTTCCATGACTCACAGAGCTATAAACACGTGTACAGTGTTCCATGACTCACAGTGCTATAAACACTTGTACAATGTTAGGTGACTCACAGTGCTATAAACACTTGTACAGTGTTCCATGTCTCACAGTGCTATAAACACTTGTACAGAGTTCCATGACTCACAGTGCTATAAACATTTGTAAAGTGTTCCATGACTCACAGTGCTATAAACACTTGTACAGTGTTCAATGACTCACAGTGCTATAAATACTTGTACAGTGTTCCATGATTCGCAGTGCTATAAAAACTTGTACAGTGTTCCATGACTCACAGTGCTATAAATACTTGTGCAGTGGTCCATGACTCACAGTGCTATAAACACGTGTACAGTGTTCCATGACTCACAGTGCTATAAACACTTGTAATGTGTTCCATGACTCACAGTGCTATAAACTCTTGTACAGTTTTCCATGACTCACAGTGCTATAAAAACGTGTACAGTGTTCCATGATTCACAGAGCTATACACTTGTACAGTGTTCCATGAATCACAGTGCTATAAACACTTGTACAGTGTTTCGTGACTCACAGTGCTATAAACACTTGTAGAGTTCCGGGACTCACAGTGCTATAAACACTTGTACAGTGTTCCATGACTCACAGTGCTATAAACACTTGTACGGTGTTCCGTGACTCACAGTGCTATGAACCCTTGTACAGTATTCCATGATTCACAGTGCTATGATCACATGTACAGTGTTCCATGATTCACAGTGCTATAAACACTTGTAAAGTGTTCCATGACTCACAATGCTATGAACGCTTGTACAGTGTTCCGGGAATCACATTACTATAAACACTTGTACAGTGTTCCATGACTCACAGTGCTATAAACACATGTACAGTGTTCCATGACTCACAGTGCTATAAACACTTGTAATGTGTTCCATGACTCACAGTGCTATAAACTCTTGTACAGTGTTCCATGACTCACAGTGCTATAAAAACGTGTACAGTGTTCCATGATTCACAGTGCTATAAACACTTGTACAGTGTTCCATGACTCACAGTGCTATAAACACGTGTACAGTGTTCCATGACTCACAGTGCTATAAACACTTGTACAGTATTCCGTGACTCACATTGCTATAAACACTTGTACAATGTTAGGTGACTCACAGTGCTATAAACACTTGTACAGTGTTCCATGACTCACAGTGCTATAAACACTTGTACAGTGCTCCATGACTCACAGTGCGATAAACACTTGTACAGTGTTCCATGACTCACAGTGCTATAAACACTTGTACAGTGTTTCGTGACTCATAGTGCTATAAACACTTGTAGTGTTCCGGGACTCGCAGTGCTATAAACACTTGTACGGTGTTCCGTGACTCACAGTGCTAAGAACACTTGTACAGTGTTCCATGACTCACAGTGCTATAAACACTTGTACAGTGCTCCATGACTCACAGTGCGATAAACACTTGTACAGTGTTCCATGACTCACAGTTCTATAAACACTTGTACAGTGTTTCGTGACTCATAGTGCTATAAACACTTGTAGTGTTCCGGGACTCGCAGTGCTATAAACACTTGTACGGTGTTCCGTGACTCACAGTGCTAAGAACACTTGTACAGTGTTCCATGACTCACAGTGCTATAAACACATGTACAGTGCTCCATGACTCACAGTGCTATAAACGCTTGTACAGTGTTCCATAACTCACAGTGCTATAAACACTTGTACAGTGTTTCGTGACTCACAGTGCTATAAACACATGTAGTGTTCCATGACTCACAGTGCTATAAACACTTGTACAGTGTTCCATGAATCACAGTGCTATAAACACTTGTACAGTGTTTCGTGACTCACAGTGCTAAAAACACTTGTACGGTGTTCCTTGACTCACAGTGCTATACACGCTTGTAGAGTGTTCCATGACTCACAGTGCTATAAACACTTGTACAGAGTTCCATGACTCACAGTGCTATAAACATTTGTACAGTGTTCCATGATTCGCAGTGCTATAAATAATTGTACAGTGTTCCATGACTCACAGTGCTATAAACACGTATACAGTGTTCCATGACTCACAGTGCTATAAACACTTGTAATGTGTTCCATGACTCACAGTGCTATAAACTCTTGTACAGTGTTCCATGACTCACAGTGCTATAAAAACGTGTACAGTGTTCCATGATTCACAGTGCTATAAACACTTGTACAGTGTTCCATGACTCACAGAGCTATAAACACGTGTACAGTGTTCCATGACTCACAGTGCTATAAACACTTGTACAATGTTAGGTGACTCACAGTGCTATAAACACTTGTACAGTGTTCCATGTCTCACAGTGCTATAAACACTTGTACAGAGTTCCATGACTCACAGTGCTATAAACATTTGTAAAGTGTTCCATGACTCACAGTGCTATAAACACTTGTACAGTGTTCAATGACTCACAGTGCTATAAATACTTGTACAGTGTTCCATGATTCGCAGTGCTATAAAAACTTGTACAGTGTTCCATGACTCACAGTGCTATAAATACTTGTGCAGTGTTCCATGACTCACAGTGCTATAAACACGTGTACAGTGTTCCATGACTCACAGTGCTATAAACACTTGTAATGTGTTCCATGACTCACAGTGCTATAAACTCTTGTACAGTTTTCCATGACTCACAGTGCTATAAAAACGTGTACAGTGTTCCATGATTCACAGAGCTATACACTTGTACAGTGTTCCATGAATCACAGTGCTATAAACACTTGTACAGTGTTTCGTGACTCACAGTGCTATAAACACTTGTAGAGTTCCGGGACTCGCAGTGCTATAAACAATTGTACGTTGTTCCTTGACTCACAGTTAAATAAACAATTGTACGGTGTTCCTTGACTCACAGTGCTATAAACGCTTGTAGAGTGTTCCATGACTTACAGTGCTATAAACACTTGTACAGAGTTCCATGACTCACAGTGCTATAAACATTTGTACAGTGTTCCATGATTCACAGTGCTATAAACACATGTACAGTGTTCCATGACTCACAGAGCTATAAACACGTGTACAGTGTTCCATGACTCACAGTGCTATAAACACTTGTACAATGTTAGTTGACTCACAGTGCTATAAACGCTTGTAGAGTGTTCCATGACTTACAGTGCTATAAACACTTGTACAGAGTTCCATGACTCACAGTGCTATAAACATTTGTACAGTGATCCATGATTCACAGTGCTATAAACACTTGTACAGTGTTCCATGACTCACAGAGCTATAAACACGTGTACAGTGTTCCATGACTCACAGTGCTATAAACACTTGTACAGTGTTCCATGACTCACAGTGCTATAAACACTTGTACAGTGTTCCATGACTCACAGTGCTATAAACACTTGTACAGTGTTTCGTGACTCACAGTGCTATAAACACTTGTAGTGTTCCGGGACTCGCAGTACTATAAACACTTGTAGAGTGTTCCATGACTCACAGTGCTATAAACACTTGTACAGAGTTCCATGACTCACAGTGCTATAAACATTTGTACAGTGTTCCATGACTCACAGTGCTATAAACACTTGTACAGTGTTCAATGACTCACAGAGCTATAAACTCTTGTACAGCGTTCCATGATTCGCAATGCTATAAAAACTTGTACAGTGTTCCATGACTCACAGTGCTATAAATACTTGTGCAGTGTTCCATGACTCACAGTGCTATAAACACGTGTACAGTGTTCCATGACTCACAGTGCTATAAACACTTGTAATGTGTTCCATGACTCACAGTGCTATACACTCTTGTACAGTGTTCCATGACTCACAGTGCTATAAAAACGTATACAGTGTTCCATGATTCACAGTGCTATAAACACTTGTACAGTGTTCCATGACTCACATAGCTATACACGTGTACAGTGGTCCATGACTCACAGTGCTATAAACACTTGTACAATGTTAGGTGACTCACAGTGCTATAAACACTTGTACAGTGTTCCATGACTCACAGTGCTATAAACACTTGTACAGTGCTCCATGACTCACAGTGCGATAAACACTTGTACAGTAATCCATGACTCACAGTGCTTTAAACACTTGTACAGTGTTTCGTGACTCATAGTGCTATAAACACTTGTAGTGTTCCGGGACTCGCAGTGCTATAAACACTTGTACGGTGTTCCGTGACTCACAGTGCTAAGAACACTTGTACAGTGTTCCATGACTCACAGTGCTATAAAAAATGTACAGTGCTCCAGGACTCACAGTGCGATAAACACTTGTACATTGTTCCATGACTCACAGTGCTATAAACACTTGTACAGTGTTTCGTGACTCATAGTGCTATAAACACTTGTAGTGTTCCGGGACTCGCAGTGCTATAAACACTTGTACGGTGTTCCGTGACTCACAGTGCTAAGAACACTTGTACAGTGTTCCATGACTCACAGTGCTATAAAAAATGTACAGTGCTCCAGGACTCACAGTGCGATAAACACTTGTACATTGTTCCATGACTCACAGTGCTATAAACACTTGTACAGTGTTTCGTGACTCATAGTGCTATAAACACTTGTAGTGTTCCGGGACTCGCAGTGCTATAAACACTTGTACGGTGTTCCGTGACTCACAGTGCTAAGAACACTTGTACAGTTTTCCATGACTCACAGTGCTATAAACACCTGTACAGTGCTCCATGACTCACAGTGCTATAAACGCTTGTACAGTGTTCCATGACTAACAGTGCTATAAACACTTGTACAGTGTTTCATGACTCACAGTGCTATAAACAATTGTAGTGTTCCGGGACTCGCAGTGATATAAACGCCTGTACGGTGTTCCATGACTCACATTGCTATAAACACATGTAGTGTTCCATGACTCACAGTGCTATAAACACTTGTACAGTGTTCCATGAATCACAGTGCTATAAACACTTGTACAGTGTTTCGTGACTCACAGTGCTATAAACACTTGTAGAGTTCCGGGACTCGAAGTGCTATAAACAATTGTACGGTGTTCCTTGACTCACAGTGCTATAAACGCTTGTAGAGTGTTCCATGACTTACAGTGCTATAAACACTTGTACAGAGTTCCATGACTCACAGTGCTATAAACATTTGTACAGTGTTCCATGACTCACAGTGCTATAAACACTTATACAGTGTTCAATGACTCACAGTGCTATAAACACTTGTACAGTGTTCCATGATTCGCAGTGCTATAAAAACTTGTACAGTGTTCCATAACTCACAGTGCTATAAATACTTGTACTGTTCCATGACTCACAGTGATATAAACACTTGTACAGTGTTCCATGACTCACAGTGCTATAAACACTTGTACATTGTTCCGTGACTCACAGTGCTATAAACACTTGTAAAATGTTCCGTGACTCACAACGCTATAAACATTTGTACAGTGTTCCATGACTCACAGTGCTATAAACACTTGTACAGTGTTCCATGACCCACATTGCTATAAACGCTTGTACAGTGTTCCATGAATCACATTGCTATAAACACATGTAGTGTTCCATGACTCACAGTGCTATGAACACTTGTACAGTATTCCATAACTCACAGTGCTATAAACATTTGTACAGTGTCCTATGACTCACAGTGCTATGAACGCTTGTATAGTCTTCCATGGCTCACAGTGCTATAAACACTTGTACAGTGTTCCATGACTCACAGTGCTATAAACACTTGTTCAGTATTCCGTGACTCACAGTGCTATAAACACTTGTACAGTGTTCCATGACTCACAGTGCTAAAAACACTTGTACAGTGCTCCATGACTCACAGTGCGATAAACAGTTGTACAGTGTACCATGACTCACAGTGCTATAAACACTTGTACAGTGTTCCATGACTCACAGTGCTATAAACGCTTGTACAGTGTTCCGGGACTCACTGTGCTATGAACACTTGTACAGAGTTCGGGGACTCACAGTGATATAAACGCTTGTACAGAGTTCCATGACTCACAGTGCTATAAACACTTGTACAGATTTCCATGACTCACATTGCTATAAACGCTTGTACAGTGTTCCGGGACTCACAGTGCTATGAACACTTGTACAGAGTTCGGGGACTCACAGAGCTATAAACACTTGTACAATGGTAGGTGACTCACAGTGATATAAATACTTGTACAGTGTTCCATGACTCACAGTGCTATAAACACTTGTAGTGTTCCGGGACTCGCAGTGCTATAAACACTTGTACGGTGTTCCGTGACTCACAGTGCTGAGAACATTTGTACAGTGTTCCATGACTCACAGTGCTATAAAAACTTGTAGAGTGCTCCATGACTCACAGTGCGATAAACACTAGTACAGTGTTCCATGACTCACAGTGCTATAAACGCTTGTAGAGTGTTCCAGGACTCACATTGCTATAAAAACCTGTACAGTGCTCCATGACTCACATTGCTATAAACACATGTAGTGTTCCATGACTCACAGTGCTATAAACACTTGTACAGTGTTCCATGACTCATAGTGCTATAAACACTTGTAGTGTTCCGGGACTCGTAGTGCTATAAACACTTTTACGGTGTTCCTTGACTCACAGTGCTATAAACGCTTGTAGAGTGTTCCAGGACTCACATTGCTATGAACACTTGTACAGTATTCCATGACTCACAGTGCTATAAACATTTGTACAGTGTTCCATGACTCACAGTGCTATAAACATTTGTACAGTGTTCAATGACTCACAGTGCTATAAACGCTTGTACAGTGTTCCGGGACTCACAGTGCTATGAACACTTGTACAGAGTTCGGGGACTCACAGTGATATAAATGCTTGTACAGAGTTCCATGACTCACAGTGCTATAAACACTTGTACAGTTTTCCATGACTCACATTGCTATAAACGCTTGTACAGTGTTCCGGGACTCACAGTGCTATGAACACTTGTACAATGTTAGGTGACTCACAGAGAGATATACATACTTGTACAGTGTTCCATGACTCACAGTGCTATAAACACTTGTAGTGTTCCGGGACTCGCAGTGCTATAAACACTTGTACGGTGTTCCGTGACTCACAGTGCTGAGAACATTTGTACAGTGTTCCATGACTCACAGTGCTATAAAAACTTGTACAGTGCTCCATGACTCACAGTGCGATAAATACTAGTACAGTTTTCCATGACTCACAGTGCTATAAACACTTGTACAGTGTTTCGTGACTCATAGTGCTATAAACACTTGTAGTGTTCCGTGACTCGCAGTGCTATAAACACTTGTACGGTGTTCCGTGACTCACATTGCTAAGAACACTTGTAGAGTATTCCATGACTCACAGTGCTATAATATCCTGTACAGTGCTCCATGACTCACATTGCTATAAACACATGTAGTGTTCCATGACTCACAGTGCTATAAATACTTGTACAGTGTTCCATGACTCATAGTGCTATAAACACTTGTAGTGTTCCGGGACTCGCAGTGCTATAAACACGTTTACGGTGTTCCTTGACTCACAGTGCCATAAACGCTTGTAGAGTGTTCCATGACTCACAGTGCTATGAACACTTGTACAGTATTCCATAACTCACAGTGCTATAAACACTTGTACAGCGTTCCATGACTCACAGTGCTATAAACATTTGTACAGTGTTCCATGACTCACAGTGCTATAAACACTTGTACAGTGTTCCGTGACTCACAGTGCTATAAACACTTGTAAAATGTTCCGTGACTCACATTGCTATAAACACTTGTACAGTTTTCAATGACTCACAGTGCTATACACTCTTGTACAGTGTTCCATTACACACAGTGCTATAAACGCTTGTACAGTGTTCCATGAATCACATTGCTATAAACACATGTAGTGTTCCATGACTCACAGTGCTATAAACACTTGTACAGTGATCCATGAATCACAGTGCTATAGACACTTGTACAGTGTTTCGTGACTCACAGTGCTATAAACACTTGTAGAGTTCCGGGACTCGCAGTGCTATAAACACTTGTACGGTGTTCCTTGACTCACAGTGCTATAAAAGCTTGTACAGTGTTCCATGTCTCACAGTGCTATAAACACTTGTACTGTGTTCAATGACTCACAGTGCTATAAACACTTGTACAGTGTTCCATGATTCGCAGTGCTATAAAAACTTGTACAGTGTTCCATGACTCACAGTGCTACAAATACTTGTAGTGTTCCATGACTAACAGTGCTATAAACACTTGTACAGTGTTCCATGTCTCACAGTGCTATACACACTTGTACAGTGTTCCGTGACTCACAGTGCTATAAACACTTGTACAGTGTTCCATGACTCACAGTGCTATAAACGCTTGTACAGTGTTCCATAACCGACAGTGCTATAAACGCTTGTACAGTGTTCCATGAATCACATTGCTATAAACACATGTAGTGTTCCATGACTCACAGTGCTATGAACACTTGTACAGTATTCCATAACTCACAGTGCTATAAACATGTGTACAGTGTCCTATGACTCACAGTGCTACGAACGCTTGTACAGTCTTCCATGGCTCACAGTGCTATAAACACTTGTACAGTGTTCCATGACTCACAGTGCTATAAACACTTGTTCAGTGTTCCGTGACTCACAGTGCTATAAACACTTGTAGTGTTCCATGACTCACAGTGCTATAAATACTTGTACAGTGTTTCGTGACTCACAGTGCTATAAACACTTGTACAGTGTTCCGTGACTCACAGTGCTATAAACACTTGTACAGTGTTCAATGACTCACAGTGCTATAAATACTTGTAGTGTTCCATGAATCACAGTGCTATAAACACTTGTACAGTGTTCCGTGACACACAGTGCTATAAACACTTGTACATTGTTCCATGACTCACAGTGCTATAAAAGTTTGTACAGTGTTCCATGGCTCACATTCCTATAAACACATGTAGTGTTCCATGACTCACAGTGCTATAAACACTTGTACATTGTTTCGTGACTCACAGTGCTATAAACACTTGTACATTGTTTCGTGACTCACGGTGCTATAAACACATGTACAGTGTTCCATGACTTACAGTGCTATAGACACTTGTACAGTGTTCCATGACTCACAGTGCTATAAAAACTTGTACAGTGTTCCATGACTCACAGTGCTATAAACACTTGTACAGTGTTCCATGACTCACAGTGCTATAAACACTTGTACAGTGTTCCGTGACTCACAGTGATATAAACGCTTGTACAGTGTTCCATGACTCACATTGCTATAAACTCTTGTACAGAGTTCCATGACTCAGAATGCTATAAACTTTTGTAAAGTGTTCCATGACTCACAGTGCTATAAACAATTGTATAGTGTTCCATGACTCACAGTGCTATGCACACTTGTACAGTGTTCCATGACTCACAGTGCTATAAAAACTTGTACAGTGTTCCATGACTCACAGTGCTATACATATTTGTAGTGTTCCATGACTCACAGTGCTATAAACAATTGTATATTGTTTCGTGACTCACAGTGCTATAAACACATGTACGGTGTTCCGTGACTCACAGTGCTATGAACACTTGTACAGTGTTCCATGACTCACAGTGCTATAAACACGTGTACAGGGTTCCATGACTCACAGTGCTATAAACACTTGTACAGTGTTCCATAACTCACAGTGCTATAAACACTTGTACAGTGTTACATGACTCACAGTGCTATAAATACTTGTAGTGGTCCATGACTCACAGTGCTATAAACACTTGTACAGTTTTCCATGACTCACATTGCTATAAACACTTGTACAGTGTTCCATGACTCACAGTGCTATAAAAACGTGTACAGTGTTCCATGACTCACAGTGCTATAAACAATTGTACAGTGTTCCATGACTCACAGTGCTATAAACACTTGTACAGTGTTACATGACTCACAGTGCTATAAACGCTTGTACAGTGTTCCAAGATTCACAGTGCTATGAACGCTTGTACAGTGTTCCATGACTCACAGTGCTATTAACACTTGTACAGATTTCCATGACTCACAGTGCTACAAAAACTTGTACAGTGTTCCATGACTCACAGTACTATAAAAACTTGTACAGTGTTCCATGACTCACAGTGCTATAAACACTTGTAAAGATTTCCATGACTCACAGTGCTATAAACACTTGTACGGTGTTCCGTGACACACAGTGCTATGAACACTTGTACAGTATTCCATGACTCACAGTGCTATAAACACTTATACAGTGTTCCGGGACTCACAGTGCTATAAACACTTGTAAAGTGTTCCATGACTCACAGTGATATAAACACTTGTACAGTATTCCATAACTCACAGTGCTATAAACATTTGTAAAGTTTTCCATGACTCACAGTGCTATAAAAACTTGTACAGTGTTCCATGACTCACAGTGCTATAAGCACTTGTACAGTGTTCCATGACTCACAGTGCTATAAAAACGTGTACAGTGTTCCATGACTCACAGTGCTATAAATACGTGTAGTGTTCCATGACTCACAGTGCTATAAACACTTGTACAGTGATCCATGACTCACAGTGCTATAAACACGTGTACAGTGTTCCATGACTTACAGTGCTATAAACACTTGTACAGTATTCCATAACTCACAGTGCTATGAACGCTTGTACAGGGTTCCATGACTCAAAGTGCTATAAACGCTTGTACAGTGTTCCGGGACTCACAGTGCTATGAACACTTGTACATAGTTCCGGGACTCACAGTGATATAAACTCTTGTACAGAGTTCCATGACTCAGAATGCTATAAACATTTGTAAAGTGTTCCATGACTCACAGTGCTATAAACACTTGTACAGTATTCCATGACTCACAGTGCTATGCACACTTGTACAGTGTTCCATGACTCACAGTGCTATCAATACTTGTAGTGTTCCATGACTCACAGTGCTATAAACACTTGTACAGTGTTCCGTGACACACAGTGCTATAAAAACTTGTACAATGTTCCCTGACTCACAGTGCTATAAACATTTGTACATTGTTCCATGACTCACAGTGTTATAAACGCTTGTACAGTGTTCCATGGCTCACATTCCTATAAAAACATGTAGTGTCCCATGACTCACAGTGCTATAAACACTTGTACAGTATTCCATGACTCACAGTGCTATGCACACTTGTACAGTGTTCCATGACTCACATTGCTATCAATACATGTAGTGTTCCATGACTCACAGTGCTATAAACACTTGTACAGTGTTCCGTGACACACAGTGCTATAAACACTTGTACAATGTTCCCTGACTCACAGTGCTATAAACACTTGTACATTGTTTCGTGACTCAAAGTGCTATAAACACTTGTACATTGTTTCGTGACTCACAGTGCTATAAACACTTGTACGGTGTTCCGCTACTCACAGTGCTATGAACAATTGTACAGTGTTCCATGACTCACAGTGCTATAAACACTTGTGCAGTGTTCCATGACTCACAGTGCTATAAACATTTGTACAGTGTTCCATGACTTACAGTGCTATAGACACTTGTACAGTGATCCATGACTCACAGTGCTATACACACTTGTACAGTGTTCCATGACTCACAGTGCTATAAACACTTGTACATTGTTCCGTGACTCACAGTGCTATAAACACTTGTACAGTGTTCCATGACTCAAAGTGCTATGAACGCTTGTACAGTGTTACATGACTCACAGTGCTATAAACACTTGTACAGTATTCCATGACTCACAGTGCTATAAACACTTGTACAGTATTCCATAACTCACAGTGGTATAAACGCTTGTACAGTGTTCCATGACTCACAGTGCTATAAACTGTTGTACAGTGTTCCATGACTCACAGTTCTATGCACACTTGTACAGTGTTCCATGACTCACAGTGCTATAAAAACTTGTACAGTGTTCCATGACTCACAGTGCTATAAGCACTTGTACAGTGTTCCATGACTCACAGTGCTATAAACACTTGTACAGTGTTCCATGACTCACAGTGCTATAAACACTTGTACAGTTTTCCATGGCTCACATTCCTATGTAGTTTAGTGTAGTGTTCCATGACTCACAGTGCTATGAACACTTGTACAGTATTCGATGACTCACAGTGCTATAAACACTTGTACAGTGTTCCATGACTCACAGTGCTATAAATACTTGTACAGTGTTCCGTGACTCACAGTGCTATAAACACTTGTACAGTGTTCCATGACTCACAGTGCTATAAACACTTGTTCGGTGTTCCCTGACTCACAGTGCTACGAATCCTTGTACAGTATTTCATGACTCACAGTGATATAAATATGAGTACAGTGTTCCATGACTCACAGTGCTATAAACACTTGTAGAGTGTTCCATGACTCACAGTGCTATAAACACTTGTAAAGTGTTCCGAGACTCACATTGTTATAAACACTTGTACAGTATTCCGTGACTCACAGTGCTATAAACACTTGTACAGTGTTCCATGACTCACAGTGCTATAAACACTTGTACGTTGTTCCGTGACTCACAGTGCTATGAACCCTTGTACAGTATTCCATGACTCACAGTGCTATAAACACGTGTACAGTGTTCCATGATTCACAGTGCTATAAACACTTCTAAAGTGTTCCATGACTCACAGTGTTATGAACGCTTGTACAGTGTTCCGGGACTCACAGTGCTATAAACACTTGTACAGTGTTCCATGACTCACAGTGCTATAAATACTTGTACAGTGTTCCATGATTCACAGTGCTATAAACACGTGTACAGTGTTCCATGACTCACAGTGCTATAAACACTTGTAATGTGTACCATGACTCACAGTGCTATAAACACTTGTACAGTGTTCCATGACACACAGTGCTATAAAATCTTGTACAGTGTTCCATGACTCACAGTGCTATTCATACTTGTAGTGTTCCATGACTCACAGTGCTATAAACACATGTACAATGTTCCATGACTCACAGTGCTATAAACACGTGTACAGTGTTCCATTACTCACAGTGCTATAAACACTTGTACAGTATTCCGTGACTCACAGTGCTATAAACAATTGTAGTGTTCCGGGACTCGCAGTGCTACAAAAGCCTGTACGGTGTTCCATGACTTACATTGCTATAAACACATGTAGTGTTCCATGACTCACTGTGCGATAAACACCTCTACAGTGTTCCATGACTCACAGTGCTATTAACACTTGTACAGTGTTTCGTGACTCACAGTGCTATAAACACTTGTAGTGTTCCGGGACTCGCAGTGCTATAAACACTTGTACGGTGTTCCGGGACTCACAGTGCTATAAACGCTTGTACAGAGTTCCATGACTCACAGTGCTATTAACACTTGTACAGTGTTCCATGACTCACAGTGCTATAAACACGTGTACAGTGTTCCATTACTCACAGTGCTATAAACACATAGTACAATGTTAGGTGACTCACAGTGCTATAAACACTTGTACAGTGTTCCATGTCTCACAGTGCTATAAACACTTTTACAGTGCTCCATGACTCACAGTGCTATAAACGCTTGTACAGTGTTCCATGACTCACAGTGCTATAAACACTTGTACAGTGTTTCGTGACTCACAGTGCTATAAACACTTGTAGTGTTCCGGGACTCGCAGTGCTATACACACTTGTACGGTGTTCCGTGACTCACAGTGCTATGAACACTTGTACAGTGTTCCATGACTCACAGTGCTATAAACACTTGTACAGTGTTCCATGACTCACAGTGCTATAAACACTTGTACAGTGTTCCATGACTCACAGTGCTATAAACACTTGTACAATGTTTCGTGACTCACAGTGCTATAAACAATTGTAGTGTTCCGGGACTCGCAGTGCTACAAACGCCTGTACGGTGTTCCATGACTCACATTGCTATAAACACATGTAGTGTTCCATGACTCACTGTGCGATAAACACGTGTACAGTGTTCCATGACTCACAGTGCTATTAACACTTGTACAGTGTTTCGTGACTCTCAGTGCTATAAACACTTGTAGTGTTCCGGGACTCGCAGTGCAATAAACACTTGTACGGTGTTCCGGGACTCACAGTGCTATAAACACGTGTACAGTGTTCCATTACTCACAGTGCTATAAACACTTGTACAGTATTCCGTGACTCACAGTGCTATAAACACATAGTACAATGTTAGGTGACTCACAGTGCTATAAACACTTGTACAGTGTTCCATGTCTCACAGTGCTATAAACACTTTTACAGTGCTCCATGACTCACAGTGCTATAAACGCTTGTACAGTGTTCCATGACTCACAGTGCTATAAACACTTGTACAGTGTTTCGTGACTCACAGTGCTATAAACACTTGTAGTGTTCCGGGACTCGCAGTGCTATACACACTTGTACGGTGTTCCGTTACTCACAGTGCTATGAACAATTGTACAGTGTTCCATGACTCACAGTGCTATAAACACTTGTACAGTGTTCCATGACTCACAGTGCTATAAACATTTGTACAGTGTTCCATGACTTACAGTGCTATAGACACTTGTACAGTGTTCCATGACTCACAGTGCTATACACACTTGTACAGTGTTCCATGACTCACAGTGCTATAAACACTTGTACAGTGTTCCATGACTCAAAGTGCTATGAACGCTTGTAGAGTGTTACATGACTCACAGTGCTATAAACACTTGTACAGTATTCCATGACTCACAGTGCTATAAACACTGGTACAGTATTCCATAACTCACAGTGCTATAAACGCTTGTACAGGGTTCCATGACTCACAGTGGTATAAACGCTTGTACAGTGTTCCATGACTCACAGTGCTATAAACTGTTGTACAGTGTTCCATGACTCACAGTTCTATGCACACTTATACAGTGTTCCATGACTCACAGTGCTATAAAAACTTGTACAGTGTTCCATGACTCAAAGTGCTATAAGCACTTGTACAGTGTTCCATGACTCACAGTGCTATAAAAACTTGTACAGTATTCCATGACTCACAGTGCTATAAATACGTGTAGTGTTCCATGACTCACAGTGCTATAAACACTTGTACAGTGTTCCATGACTCACAGTGCTATAAACACTTGTACAGTTTTCCATGGCTCACATTCCTATGCAGTGTAGTGTAGTGTTCCATGACTCACAGTGCTATGAACACTTGTACAGTATTCCATGACTCACAGTGCTATAAACACTTGTACAGTGTTCCATGACTCACAGTGCTATAAATACTTGTACAGTGTTCCGTGACTCACAGTGCTATAAACACTTGTACAGTGTTCCATGACTCACAGTGCTATAAACACTTGTACGGTGTTCCCTGACTCACAGTGCTACGAATCCTTGTAGAGTATTTCATGACTCACAGTGATATAAATATGAGTACAGTGTTCCATGACTCACAGTGCTATAAACACTTGTACAGTGTTCCATGACTCACAGTGCTATAAACACTTGTACAGTGTTCCGAGACTCACAGTGTTATAAACACTTGTACAGTATTCCGTGACTCACAGTGCTATAAACACTTGTACAGTGTTCCATGACTCACAGTGCTATAAACACTTGTATGTTGTTCCGAGACTCACAGTGCTATGAACCCTTGTACAGTATTCCATGACTCACAGTGCTATAAACACGTGTACAGTGTTCCATGATTCACAGTGCTATAAACACTTGTAAAGTGTTCCATGACTCACAGTGTTATGAACGCTTGTACAGTTTTCCGGGACTCACAGTGCTATAAACACTTGTACAGTGTTCCATGACTCACAGTGCTATAAATACTTGTACAGTGTTCCATGACTCACAGTGCTATAAAATCTTGTACAGTGTTCCATGACTCACAGTGCTATAAATACTTGTAGTGTTCCATGACTCACAGTGCTATAAACACATGTACAATGTTCCATGACTCACAGTGCTATAAACACGTGTACAGTGTTCCATTACTCACAGTGCTATAAAAACTTGTACAGTATTCCGTGACTCACAGTGCTATAAACAATTGTAGTGTTCCGGGACTCGCAGTGCTACAAAAGCCTGTACGGTGTTCCATGACTCACATTGCTATAAACACATGTAGTGTTCCATGACTCACTGTGCGATAAACACCTGTACAGTGTTCCATGACTCACAGTGCTATTAACACTTGTACAGTGTTTCGTGACTCACAGTGCTATAAACACTTGTAGTGTTCCGGGACTCGCAGTGCTATAAACACTTGTACGGTGTTCCGGGACTCACAGTGCTATAAACGCTTGTACAGAGTTCCATGACTCACAGTGCTATTAACACTTGTAGGGTGTTCCATGACTCACAGTGCTATAAACACGTGTACAGTGTTCCATTACTCACAGTGCTATAAACACATAGTACAATGTTAGGTGACTCACAGTGCTATAAACACTTGTACAGTGTTCCATGTCTCACAGTGCTATAAACACTTTTACAGTGCTCCATGACTCACAGTGCTATAAACGCTTGTAGAGTGTTCCAGGACTCTCAGTGCTATAAACACTTGTACAGTGTTTCGTTACTCACAGTGCTATAAACACTTATAGTGTTCCGGGACTCGCAGTGCTATACACACTTGTACGGTGTTCCGTGACTCACAGTGCTATGAACACTTGTACAGTGTTTCATGACTCACAGTGCTATAAACACTTGTACAGTGCTCCATGACTCACAGTGCTATAAACGCTTGTACATTGTTCCATGTCTCACAGTGCTATAAACACTTGTACAATGTTTCGTGACTCACAGTGCTATAAACAATTGTAGTGTTCCGGGACTCGCAGTGCTACAAACGCCTGTACGGTGTTCCATGACTCACATTGCTATAAACACATGTAGTGTTCCATGACTCACTGTGCGATAAACACGTGTACAGTGTTCCATGACTCACAGTGCTATTAACACTTGTACAGTGTTTCGTGACTCACAGTGCTATAAACACTTGTAGTGTTCCGGGACTCGCAGTGCAATAAACACTTGTACGGTGTTCCGGGACTCACAGTGCTATAAACGCTTGTACAGAGTTCCATGACTCACAGTGCTATAAACACTTGTACAGTGTTCCATGACTCACAGTGCTATAAACACGTGTACAGTGTTCCATTACTCACAGTGCTATAAACACTTGTACAGTATTCCATGACTCACAGTGCTATAAACACATAGTACAATGTTAGGTGACTCACAGTGCTATAAACACTTGTACAGTGTTCCATGTCTCACAGTGCTATAAACACTTTTACAGTGCTCCATGACTCACAGTGCTATAAACGCTTGTACAGTGTTCCATGACTCACAGTGCTATAAACACTTGTACAGTGTTTCGTGACTCACAGTGCTATAAACACTTGTAGTGTTCCGGGACTCGCAGTGCTATACACACTTGTAAGGTGTTCCGTGACTCACAGTGCTATGAACACTTGTACAGTGTTTCATGACTCACAGTGCTATAAACACTTGTACAGTGCTCCATGACTCACAGTGCTATAAACGCTTGTACAGTGTTCCATGTCTCACAGTGCTATAAACACTTGTACAATGTTTCGTGACTCACAGTGCTATAAACAATTGTAGTGTTCCGGGATTCGCAGTGCTACAAACGCCTGTACGGTGTTCCATGACTCACATTGCTATAAACACATGTAGTGTTCCATGACTCACTGTGCGATAAACACGTGTACAGTGTTCCATGACTCACAGTGCTATAAACACGTGTACAGTGTTTCATGACTCACAGTGCTATAAACACTTGTAGTGTTCCGGGACTCGCAGTGCTATAAACATGTGTACGGTGTTCCGGGACTCACAGTGCTATAAACGCTTGTACAGTGTTCCATGACTCACAGTGCTATAAACACTTGTACAGAGTTCCATGACTCACAGTGCTATAAACATTTGTACAGTGTTCCATGACTGACAGTGCTATAAACACTAGTAAAGTTTTCCAGGACTCACAGTGCTATAAACAATTTTGTACAGTGTTCCATGACTCGCAGTGCTATAAAAACTTGTACAGTGTTCCATGTCTCACAGTGCTATAAACACTTTTACAGTGCTCCATGACTCACAGTGCTATAACCGCTTGTACAGTGTTCCATGACTCACAGTGCTATAAACACTTGTACAGTGTTCCATGACACACAGTGCTATAAAATCTTGTACAGTGTTTCGTTACTCACAGTGCTATAAACACTTGTAGTGTTCCGAGACTCGCAGTGCTATACACACTTGTACGGTGTTCCGTGACTCACAGTGCTATGAACACTTGTACAGTGTTTCATGACTCACAGTGCTATAAACACTTGTACAGTGCTCCATGACTCACAGTGCTATAAACGCTTGTACAGTGTTCCATGTCTCACAGTGCTATAAACACTTGTACAATGTTTCGTGACTCACAGTGCTATAAACAATTGTAGTGTTCCGGGACTCGCAGTGCTACAAACGCCTGTACGGTGTTCCAGGACTCACATTGCTATAAACACATGTAGTGTTCCATGACTCACTGTGCGATAAACACGTGTACAGTGTTCCATGACTCACAGTGCTATTAACACTTGTACAGTGTTTCGTGACTCACAGTGCTATAAACACTTGTAGTGTTCCGGGACTCGCAGTGCTATAAACACTTGTACGGTTTTCCGGGACTCACAGTGCTATAAACGCTTGTACAGATTTCCATGACTCACAGTGCTATAAACACTTGTACAGTGTTCCATGATTCACAGTGCTATAAACACATGTACAGTGTTCCATTACTCACAGTGCTATAAACACTTGTACAGTATTCCGTGACTCACAGTGCTATAAACACATAGTACAATGTTAGGTGACTCACAGTGCTATAAACACTTGTACAGTGTTCCATGTCTCACAGTGCTATAAACACTTTTACAGTGCTCCATGACTCACAGTGCTATAAACGCTTGTACAGTGTTCCATGACTCACAGTGCTATAAACACTTGTAGAGTGTTTCGTGACTCACAGTGCTATAAACACTTGTAGTGTTCCGGGACTCGCAATGCTATACACACTTGTACGGTGTTCCGTGACTCACAATGCTATGAACACTTGTACAGTGTTTCATGACTCACAGTGCTATTAACACTTGTACAGTGCTCCATGACTCACAGTGCTATAAACGCTTGTACAGTGTTCCATGTCTCACAGTGCTATAAACACTTGTACAATGTTTCGTGACTCACAGTGCTATAAACAATTGAAGTGTTCCTGGACTCGCAGTGCTACAAACGCCTGTACGGTGTTCCATGACTCACATTGCTATAAACACATGTAGTGTTCCATGACTCACTGTGCGATAAACACGAGTACAGTGTTCCATGACTCACAGTGCTATAAACACTTGTACAGTGTTTCGTGACTCACAGTGCTATAAACACTTGTAGTGTTCCGGGACTCGCAGTGCTATAAACACTTGTACGGTGTTACGGGACTCACAGTGCTATAAACGCTTGTACAGTGTTCCATGACTCACAGTGCTATAAACACTTGTACAGAGTTCCATGACTCACAGTGCTATAAACATTTGTACAGTGTTCCATGACTGACAGTGCTATAAACACTTGTAAAGTTTTCCAGGACTCACAGTGCTATAAACACTTGTACAGTGTTCCATGACTCGCAGTGCTATAAAAACTTGTACAGTGTTCCATGACTCACAGTGCTATAAATACTTGTAGTGGTCCATGACTCACAGTGCTATAAACACTTGTACAGTGTTCCATGACTCACAGTGCTATAAAAACTTGTACAGTGGTCCGTGACTCACAGTGCTATAAATACTTGTACAATGTTCCGTGACTCACAGTGCTATAAACACTTGTACACTGTTCCGTGACGCACAGTGCTACAAACACTTGTACAGTGTTCCATGACTCACAGTGCTATAAACACATGTAGTGTTCCATGATTCACAGTGCTATAAACAATTGTACATTGTTTCGTGACTCACAGTGCTATAAACACTTGTACATTGTTTCGTGACTAACAGTGCTATAAACACTTGTACGGTGTTCCGTGACTCACAGTGCTATGAACACTTGTACAGTGTTCCATGACTCACAGTGTTATGAACACTTGTACAGTATTCCATAACTCACAGTGCTATAAACACTTGTCCAGTGTTCCATGACTCACAGTGCTATAAACACTTGTACAGTGTTCCATGACTCACAGTGCTATAAACACTTGTACAGTGTTCCGTGAATCACAGTGCTATAAACACTTGTACAGTGTACCGTGACTCACAGTGCTATAAACACATGTACAGTGTTCCATGACTCACAGTGCTATAAACACTTGTACGGTGTTCCGTGACTCACAGTGCTATGAATACTTGTACAGTATTCCATGACTCACAGTGCTATAAACACGTGTACAGTGTTCCATGACTCACAGTGCTATACAAACGTGTACAGTGTTCCATGACTCACAGTGCTATAAACACTTGTAAAGTGTTCCATGACTCACAGTGCTCTGAACGCTTATACAGTGTTCCATGACTCACAGTGCTATAAACACATGTACAGTATTCCATATCTCACAGTGCTATAAACATTGTACAGTGTTCCATGACTCACAGTGCTATAAACGCTTGTACAGGGTTCCATGACTCACAGTGCTATAAACGCTTGTACAGTGTTCCATGAATAACAGTGCTATTATCACTTGTACAGTGTTCCGGGACTCACAGTGCTAAAAATACTTGTACAGAGTTCCGGGACTCACAGTTCTATAAACACGTGTACAGTGTTCCGGGACTCACAGTGCTATGAACACTTGTACAGTGTTCCGGGACTCACAGTGCTATAAACGCTTGTAGAGTGTTCCATGACTCACAGTGCTATAAACACGTGTACAGTGTTCCGGGACTCACTCTGCTATGAACAATTGTACAGAGTTCCGGGACTCAAAGTGCTATAAACGCTTGTACAGTGTTCCATGACTCACAGTGCTATAAACAATTGTAAAGTGTTCCATGACTCACAGTGCTATAAAAACTTGTACAGTGTTTCATGACTCACATTGCTATAAACACATGTAGTGTTCCATGACTCACAGAGCTATAACCACTTGTACAGTGTTCCATAACTCACAGTGCTATAAACACTTGTACAGTGTTCCGTGACTCACAGTGCTATAAACACTTGTACAGTGTTCCGTGACTCACAGTGCTATAAACACATGTACAGTGTTCCATGACTCACAGTGCTATAAACACTTGTACGGTGTTCCGTGACTCACAGTGCTATGAATACTTGTACAGTATTCCATGACTCACAGTGCTATAAACACGTGTACAGTTTTCCATGACTCACAGTGCTATACACACTTGTAAAGTGTTCCATGACTCACAGTGCTATGAACGCTTGTGCAGTGTTCCGGGACTCACAGTGCTATAAACACTTGGTCAGTGTGCCATGACTCACAGTGCTATTATCACATGTACAGTGTTCCATGTATCACAGTGCTATAATCACTTGTACAGTGTTCCGGAACTCACAGTGCTATAAATACTTGTACAGAGATCCGGGACTCACAGTTCTATAAACACGTGTACAGTGTTCCGGGACTCACAGTGCTATGAACACTTGTACAGAGTTCCGGGACTCACAGTGCTATAAACACTTGTACAGTGTTCCATGACTCACAGTGCTATAAAAATTGTACAGTGTTCCATGACTCACATTGCTATAAACACATGTAGTGTTACATGATTCACAGTTCTATAAACACTTGTACAGTGTTCCATGACTCACAGTGCTATAAACACTTGTACTGTGTTCCGGGACTCACAGTGCTATGAACACTTGTACAGAGTTCTGGGACTCACAGTGCTACAAACAGTTGTACAGTGTTCCATGACTCACAGTGCGATAAACTTTTGTACAGTGTTCCATGACTCACATTGCTATAAACACATGTAGTGTTCCATGACTCACAGTGCTATAAACACTTGTACAGTGTTCCATGACTCACAGTGCTATAAACACTTGTACAGTGTTCCGGGACTCACAGTGCTATAAATACTTGTACAGAGTTCCGGGACTCACAGTTCTATAAACACGTGTACAGTGTTTCGGGACTCATAGTGCTATAAAAACTTGTACAGTGTTCCATGACTCACAGTGCTATAAAAACTTGTACAGTGTTCCATGACTCACATTGCTATAAACACATGTAGTGTTCCATGAATCACAGTGCTATAAACACTTTTACAGTGTTCCATGACTCACAGTGCTATAAACACTTGTACATTGTTTCGTGACTCAAAATGCTATAAACACTTGTACGGTGTTCCGTGATTCACAATGCTATGAACACTTGTACAGTGTTCCATGACTCACAGTGCTATGAACACTTGTACAGTATTCCATAACTCACAGTGCTATAAACACTTGTACAGCGTTCCATGACTCACAGTGCTATGAACACTTGTACAGTGTTCCATGACTCACAGTGCTATAAACACTTGTACAGTGTTCCATGACTCACAGTGCTATAAACACGTGTACAGTGTTCCATGACTCACAGTGCTATAAACACTTATAATGTGTTCCATGACTCACAGTTCTATAAACACGTGTACAGTGTTCCGGGACTCAGAGTGCTATGAACACTTGTACAGAGTTCCGGGACTCACAGTGTTATAAACGCTTGTAGAGTGTTCCATGACTCACAGTGCTATAAACACGTGTACAGTGTTCCATGACTCACAGTGCTATACAAACGTGTACAGTGTTCCATGACTCACAGTGCTATAAACACTTGTAAAGTGTTCCATGACTCACAGTGCTCTGAACGCTTATACAGTGTTCCATGACTCACAGTGCTATAAACACATGTACAGTATTCCATATCTCACAGTGCTATAAACATTGTACAGTGTTCCATGACTCACAGTGCTATAAACGCTTGTACAGGGTTCCATGACTCACAGTGCTATAAACGCTTGTACAGTGTTCCATGAATAACAGTGCTATAATCACTTGTACAGTGTTCCGGGACTCACAGTGCTAAAAATACTTGTACAGAGTTCCGGGACTCACAGTTCTATAAACACGTGTACAGTGGTCGGGGACTCACAGTGCTATGAACACTTGTACAGAGTTCCGGGACTCACAGTGCTATAAACGCTTGTAGAGTGTTCCATGACTCACAGTGCTATAAACACGTGTACAGTGTTCCGGGACTCACTCTGCTATGAACAATTGTACAGAGTTCCGGGACTCAAAGTGCTATAAACGCTTGTACAGTGTTCCATGACTCACAGTGCTATAAACAATTGTAAAGTGTTCCATGACTCACAGTGCTATAAAAACTTGTACAGTGTTTCATGACTCACATTGCTATAAACACATGTAGTGTTCCATGACTCACAGAGCTATAACCACTTGTACAGTGTTCCATAACTCACAGTGCTATAAACACTTGTACAGTGTTCCGTGACTCACAGTGCTATAAACACTTGTACAGTGTTCCGTGACTCACAGTGCTATAAACACATGTACAGTGTTCCATGACTCACAGTGCTATAAACACTTGTACGGTGTTCCGTGACTCACAGTGCTATGAATACTTGTACAGTATTCCATGACTCACAGTGCTATAAACACGTGTACAGTTTTCCATGACTCACAGTGCTATACACACTTGTAAAGTGTTCCATGACTCACAGTGCAATGAACGCTTGTACAGTGTTCCGGGACTCACAGTGCTATAAACACTTGGTCAGTGTGCCATGACTCACAGTGCTATTATCACATGTACAGTGTTCCATGAATCACAGTGCTATAATCACTTGTACAGTGTTCCGGAACTCACAGTGCTATAAATACTTGTACAGAGATCCGGGACTCACAGTTCTATAAACACGTGTACAGTGTTCCGGGACTCACAGTGCTATGAACACTTGTACAGAGTTCCGGGACTCACAGTGCTATAAACACTTGTACAGTGTTCCATGACTCACAGTGCTATAAAAATTGTACAGTGTTCCATGACTCACATTGCTATAAACACATGTAGTGTTACATGATTCACAGTTCTATAAACACTTGTACAGTGTTCCATGACTCACAGTGCTATAAACACTTGTACTGTGTTCCGGGACTCACAGTGCTATGAACACTTGTACAGAGTTCTGGGACTCACAGTGCTACAAACAGTTGTACAGTGTTCCATGACTCACAGTGCGATAAACTTTTGTACAGTGTTCCATGACTCACATTGCTATAAACACATGTAGTGTTCCATGACTCACAGTGCTATAAACACTTGTACAGTGTTCCATGACTCACAGTGCTATAAACACTTGTACAGTGTTCCGGGACTCACAGTGCTATAAATACTTGTACAGAGTTCCGGGACTCACAGTTCTATAAACACGTGTACAGTGTTTCGGGACTCATAGTGCTATAAAAACTTGTACAGTGTTCCATGACTCACAGTGCTATAAAAACTTGTACAGTGTTCCATGACTCACATTGCTATAAACACATGTAGTGTTCCATGACTCACAGTGCTATAAACACTTTTACAGTGTTCCATGACTCACAGTGCTATGAACACTTGTACATTGTTTCGTGACTCAAAATGCTATAAACACTTGTACGGTGTTCCGTGACTCACAATGCTATGAACACTTGTACAGTGTTCCATGACTCACAGTGCTATGAACACTTGTACAGTATTCCATAACTCACAGTGCTATAAACACTTGTACAGCGTTCCATGACTCACAGTGCTATGAACACTTGTACAGTGTTCCATGACTCACAGTGCTATAAACACTTGTACAGTGTTCCATGACTCACAGTGCTATAAACACGTGTACAGTGTTCCATGACTCACAGTGCTATAAACACTTGTAATGTGTTCCATGACTCACAGTTCTATAAACACGTGTACAGTGTTCCGGGACTCAGAGTGCTATGAACACTTGTACAGAGTTCCGGGACTCACAGTGCTATAAACGCTTGTAGAGTGTTCCATGACTCACAGTGCTATAAACACGTGTACAGTGTTCCGGGAGTCACACTGCTATGAACAATTGTACAGAGTTCCGGGACTCAAAGTGCTACAAACGCTTGTATAGTGTTCCATGACTCACAGTGCTATAAACACTTGTACAGTGTTCCATGACTCACAGTGCTATAAAAACTTGTACAGTGTTCCATGACTCACATTGCTATAAACACATGTAGTGTTCCATGACTCACAGTGCTATAAACACGTGTACAGTGTTCCATGACTCACAGTGCTATAAACACTTGTACAGTGTTCCATGACTCACAGTGCTATGAACACTTGTACAGAGTTCCGGGACTCACAGTGCTATAAAAGCTTGTACAGTGATCTATGACTCACAGTGCTATAAACACATGTACAGTGTTCCATGACTCACAGTGCTATAAAACTTGTACAGTGTTCCATGACTCACATTGCTATAAACACATGTAGTGTTCCAGGATTCACAGTGCTATAAACACGTGTACAGTGTTCCGGGACTCACAGTGCTATGAACACTTGTACAGAGTTCCGGGACTCAAAGTTCTATAAACGCTTGTACAGTGTTCCATGACTCACAGTGCTATAAACACTTGTACAGTGTTCCATGACTCACAGTGCTATAAACACTTGTACTGTGTTCCGGGACTCACAGTGCTATGAACACTTGTACAGAGTTCCGGGACTCACAGTGCTATAAACAGTTGTACAGTGTTCCATGACTCACAGTGCTATAAACATTTGTACAGTGTTCCATGACTCACATTGCTATAAACACATGTAGTGTTCCATGACTCACAGTGCTATAAACACTTGTACAGTGTTCCATGACTCACAGTGCTATAAACACTTGTACAGTGTTCCGGGACTCACAGTGCTATAAATACTTGTACAGAGTTCCGGGACTCACAGTTCTATAAGGACGTGTACAGTGTTCCAAGACTCACAGTGCTACAAAAACTTGTACTGTGTTTCGTGACTCAAAATGCTATAAACACCTGTACGGTGTTCCGTGACTCACAGTGCTATGAACACTTGTACAGTGGTCCATGACTCACAGTGCTATGAACACTTGTACTTTATTCCATAACTCACAGTGCTATAAACACTTGTACAGTGTTCCATGACTCACAGTGATATGAACACTTGTACAGTGTTTCATGACTCGCAGTGCTATAAACACTTGTACAGTGTTCCATGACTCACAGTGCTATAAACACGTGTACAGTGTTCCATGACTCACAGTGCTATAAAAACTTGTAATGTGTTCCATGACTCACAATGCTATGAACGCTTGTACAGTGTTCCATGACTTACAGTGCTATAAACGCTTGTACAGTGTTCCATGACTCACAGTGCTATAAACTGTTGTACAGTGTTCCATGACTCACAGTTCTATGCACACTTGTACAATGTTCCATGACTCACAGTGCTATAAAAACTTGTATAGTGTTCCATGACTCACAGTGCTATAAGCACTTGTACAGTGTTCCATGACTCACAGTGCTATAAAAACTTGTACAATGTTCCGTGACTCACAGTGTAATAAACACTTTTACAGTGTTCCATGACTCACAGTGCTATAAACGCTTGTACAGTTTTCCATGGCTCACATTCCTATGTAGTGTAGTGTTCCATGACTCACAGTGCTATGAACACTTGTAGAGTATTCCATGACTCACAGTGCTATAAACACTTGTACAGTGTTCCATTACTCACAGTGCTATAAATACTTGTACAGTTTTCCGTGACTCACAGTGCTATAAACACTTGTACAGTGTTCCATGACTCACAGTGCTATAAACACTTGTACAGTGTTCCGTGACTCACAGTATTATAAACACTTGTACAGTATTCCGTGACTCACAGTGCTATAAACACTTGTACAGTGTTCCATGACTCACAGTGCTATAAACACTTGTACATTGTTCCGTGACTCACAGTGCTATGAACGCTTGTACAGTGTTCCATGACTCACTGTGCGATAAACACGTTTACAGTGTTCCATGACTCACAGTGCTATTAACACTTGTACAGTGTTTCGTGACTCACAGTGCTATAAACACGTGTACAGTGTTCCGGGACTCGCAGTGCTATAAACACTTGTACGGTGTTCCGGGACTCACAGTGCTATAAACGCTTGTACAGAGTTCCATGACTCACAGTGCTATAAACACTTGTACTGTGTTCCATGACTCACAGTGCTTTAAACACGTGTAGAGTGTTCCATTACTCACAGTGCTATAAACACTTGTACAGTATTCCGTGACTCACAGTGCTATAAACACATAGTACAATGTTAGGTGACTCACAGTGCTATAAACACTTGTACAGTGTTCCATGTCTCACAGTGCTATAAATACTTTTACAGTGCTCCATGACTCACAGTGCTATAAACGCTTGTAGAGTGTTCCATGACTCACAGTGCTATAAACACTTGTACAGTGTTTCGTGACTCACAGTGCTATAAACACTTGTAGTGTTCCGGGACTCGCAGTGCTATACACACTTGTACGGTGTTCCGTGACTCACAGTGCTATGAACACTTGTACAGTGTTTCATGACTCACAGTGCTATAAACACTTGTACAGTGCTCCATGACTCACAGTGCTATAAACGCTTGTACAGTGTTTCGTGACTCACAGTGCTATAAACAATTGTAGTGTTCCGGGACTCGCAGTGCTACAAACGCCTGTACGGTGTTCCATGACTCACATTGCTATAAACACATGTAGTGTTCCATGACTCACTGTGCGGTAAACACGTGTACAGTGTTCCATGACTCACAGTGCTATAAACACTTGTACAGTGTTTCGTGACTCACAGTGCTATAAACACTTGTAGTGTTCCGGGACTCGCAGTGCTATAAACACTTGTACGGTGTTCCATGACTCACAGTGCTATAAACACTTGTACAGAGTTCCATGACTCACAGTGCTATAAACATTTGTACAGTCTTCCATGACTGACAGTGCTATAAACACTTGTAAAGTTTTCCAGGACTCACAGTGCTATAAACACTTGTACATTGTTCCATGACTTGCAGTGCTATAAAAACTTGTACAGTGTTCCATGACTCACAGTGCTATAAATACTTGTAGTGGTCCATGACTCACAGTGCTATAAACACTTGTACAGTGTTCCATGACTCACAGTGCTATAAACACTTGTACAGTGGTCCGTGACTCACAGTGCTATAAACACTTGTACAATGTTCCGTGACTCACAGTGCTATAAACACTTGTACAGTGTTCCGTGACGCACAGTGCTACAAACACATGTACAGTGTTCCATGACTCACAGTGCTATAAACACATGTAGTGTTCCATGACTCACAGTGCTATAAACACTTGTACATTGTTTCGTGACTCACAGTGCTATAAACACTTGTACATTGTTTCGTGACTAACAGTGCTATAAACACTTGTACGGTGTTCCGTGACTCACAGTGCTACGAACACTTGTACAGTGTTCCATGACTCACAGTGCTATGAACACTTGTACAGTATTCCATAACTCACAGTGCTATAAACACTTATCCAGTGTTCCATGACTCACAGTGCTATAAACACTTGTACAGTGTTCCATGACTCACAGTGCTATAAACACTTGTACGGTGTTCCGTGACTCACAGTGCTATAAACACTTGTACAGTGTCCGTGACTCACAGTGCTATAAACACATGTACAGTGTTCCATGACTCACAGTGCTATAAACACTTGTACGGTGTTCCGTGACTCACAGTGCTTTGAATACGTGTACAGTATTCCATGACTCACAGTGCTATAAACACGTGTACAGTGTTCCATGACTCACAATGCTATACACACGTATACAGTGTTCCATGACTCACAGTGCTATAAACACTTGTAAAGTGTTCCATGACTCACAGTGCTCTGAACGCTTATACAGTGTTCCATGACTCACAGTGCTATAAACACATGTACAGTATTCCATATCTCACAGTGCTATAAACATTTGTACAGTGTTCCATGACTCACAGTGCTATAAACGCTTGTACAGGGTTCCATGACTCACAGTGCTATAAACTCTTGTACAGTGTTCCATGAATCACAGTGCTATAATCACTTGTACAGTGTTCCGGGACTCACAGTGCTATAAATACTTGTACAGAGTTCCGGGACTCACAGTTCTATAAACACGTGTACAGTGTTCCGGGACTCACAGTGCTATGAGCACTTGTACAGAGTTCCGGGACTCACAGTGCTATAAACGCTTGTAGAGTGTTCCATGACTCACAGTGCTATAAACACGTGTACAGTGTTCCGGGACTCACACTGCTATGAACAATTGTACAGAGTTCCGGGACTCAAAGTGCTATAAACGCTTGTACAGTGTTCCATGACTCACAGTGCTATAAACACTTGTAGAGTGTTCCGTGACTCACAGTGCTATAAAAACTTGTACAGTGTTCCATGACTCACATTGCTATAAACACATGTAGTGTTCCATGACTCACAGTGCTATAAACACGTGTACAGTGTTCCATGACTCACAGTGCTATAAACACTTGTACAGTGTTCCGGGACTCACAGTGCTATGAACACTTGTACAGAGTTCCGGGACTCACAGAGCTATAAACGCTTGTACAGTGTTCGATGACTCACAGTGCTATAAACAATTGTACAGTGTTCCATGACTCACAGTGCTTTAAACATTTGTACAGTGTTTCATGACTCACATTGCTATAAACACATGTAGTGTTCCATGACTCACAGAGCTATAACCACTTATACAGTGTTCCATGACTCACAGTGCTATAAACACTTGTACAGTGTTCCGTGACTCACAGTGCTATAAACACTTGTACAGTGTTCCGTGACTCACATTGCTATAAACACATGTACAGTGTTCCATGACTCACAGTGCTATAAACACTTGTACGGTGTTCCGTGACTCACAGTGCTATGAATACTTGTACAGTATTCCATGGCTCACAGTGCTATAAACACGTGTACAGTTTTCCATGACTCACAGTGCTATACACACTTGTAGTGTTCCATGACTCACAGTGCTATGAAAACTTGTACAGTGTTTCGTGACTCACAGTGCTATAAACACTTGTACAGTGTTCCATAACTCACAGTGCTATAAAAACTTGTACTGTGTTACATGACTCACAGTGCTATACATACTTGTAGTTTTCCATGACTCACAGTGCTATAAACTCTTGTACAGTTTTCCATGACTCACATTGCTTTAAACGCGTGTACAGTGTTCCGGGACGCACAGTGCTATAAACACTTGTACAGATTTCCGGGACTCACAGTGATATAAACGCTTGTACAGTGTTCCATGACTCACAGTACTATAAACTCTTGTACAGAGTTCCATGACTCAGAATGCTATAAACATTTGTAAAGTGTTCCATGACTCACAGTGCTATAAACACTTGTATAGTGTTCCATCACTCACAGTGCTATGCACACTTGTAAAGTTTTCCATGACTCACAGTGCTATGAACGCTTGTACAGTGTTCCGGGACTCACAGTGCTATAAACTCTTGGTCAGTGATCCATGACTCACAGTGCTATAAAAACTTGTACTGTGTTACATGACTCACAGTGCTATAAATACTTGTAGTTTTCCATGACTCACAGTGCTATAAACTCTTGTACAGTTTTCCATGACTCACATTGCTATAAACGCTTGTACAGTGTTCCGGGACGCACAGTGCTATAAACACTTGTACAGATTTCCGGGACTCACAGTGACATAAACGCTTGTACAGTGTTCCATGACTCACAGTGCTATAAACACGTGTACAGTGTTCCATGACTCATAATGCTATACACACGTATACAGTGTTCCATGACTCACAGTGCTATAAACACTTGTAAAGTGTTCCATGACTCACAGTGCTCTGAACGCTTATACAGTGTTCCATGACTCACAGTGCTATAAACACATGTACAGTATTCCATATCTCACAGTGCTATAAACATTTGTACAGTGTTCCATGACTCACAGTGCTATAAACGCTTGTACAGGGTTCCATGACTCACAGTGCTATAAACTCTTGTACAGTGTTCCATGAATCACAGTGCTATAATCACTTGTACAGTGTTCCGGGACTCACAGTGCTATAAATACTTGTACAGAGTTCCGGGACTCACAGTTCTATAAACACGTGTACAGTGTTCCGGGACTCACAGTGCTATGAGCACTTGTACAGAGTTCCGGGACTCACAGTGCTATAAACGCTTGTAGAGTGTTCCATGACTCACAGTGCTATAAACACGTGTACAGTGTTCCGGGACTCACACTGCAATGAACAATTGTACAGAGTTCCGGGACTCAAAGTGCTATAAACGCTTGTACAGTGTTCCATGACTCACAGTGCTATAAACACTTGTAGAGTGTTCCGTGACTCACAGTGCTATAAAAACTTGTACAGTGTTCCATGACTCACATTGCTATAAACACATGTAGTGTTCCATGACTCACAGTGCTATAAACACGTGTACAGTGTTCCATGACTCACAGTGCTATAAACACTTGTACAGTGTTCCGGGACTCACAGTGCTATGAACACTTGTACAGAGTTCCGGGACTCACAGAGCTATAAACGCTTGTACAGTGTTCGATGACTCACAGTGCTATAAACAATTGTACAGTGTTCCATGACTCACAGTGCTTTAAACATTTGTACAGTGTTTCATGACTCACATTGCTATAAACACATGTAGTGTTCCATGACTCACAGAGCTATAACCACTTATACAGTGTTCCATGACTCACAGTGCTATAAACACTTGTACAGTGTTCCGTGACTCACAGTGCTATAAATACTTGTACAGTGTTCCGTGACTCACATTGCTATAAACACATGTACAGTGTTCCATGACTCACAGTGCTATAAACACTTGTACGGTGTTCCGTGACTCACAGTGCTATGAATACTTGTACAGTATTCCATGGCTCACAGTGCTATAAACACGTGTACAGTTTTCCATGACTCACAGTGCTATACACACTTGTAGTGTTCCATGACTCACAGTGCTATGAAAACTTGTACAGTGTTTCGTGACTCACAGTGCTATAAACACTTGTACAGTGTTCCATAACTCACAGTGCTATAAAAACTTGTACTGTGTTACATGACTCACAGTGCTATAAATACTTGTAGTTTTCCATGACTCACAGTGCTATAAACTCTTGTACAGTTTTCCATGACTCACATTGCTTTAAAGGCTTGTACAGTGTTCCGGGACGCACAGTGCTATAAACACTTGTACAGATTTCCGGGACTCACAGTGATATAAACGCTTGTACAGTGTTCCATGACTCACAGTACTATAAACTCTTGTACAGAGTTCCATGACTCAGAATGCTATAAACATTTGTAAAGTGTTCCATGACTCACAGTGCTATAAACACTTGTATAGTGTTCCATCCCTCACAGTGCTATGCACACTTGTAAAGTTTTCCATGACTCACAGTGCTATGAACGCTTGTACAGTGTTCCGGGACTCACAGTGCTATAAACTCTTGGTCAGTGATCCATGACTCACAGTGCTATAAAAACTTGTACTGTGTTACATGACTCACAGTGCTATAAATACTTGTAGTTTTCCATGACTCACAGTGCTATAAACTCTTGTACAGTTTTCCATGACTCACATTGCTATAAACGCTTGTACAGTGTTCCGGGACGCACAGTGCTATAAACACTTGTACAGATTTCCGGGACTCACAGTGATATAAACGCTTGTACAGTGTTCCATGACTCACAGTACTATAAACTCTTGTACAGAGTTCCATGACTCAGAATGCTATAAACATTTGTAAAGTGTTCCATGACTCACAGTGCTATAAACACTTGTATAGTGTTCCATGACTCACAGTGCTATGCACACTTGTAAAGTTTTCCATGACTCACAGTGCTATGAATGCTTGTACAGTGTTCCGGGACTCACAGTGCTATAAACTCTTTGTCAGTGATCCATGACTCACAGTGCTATAAACACGTGTACAGTGTTCCATGACTCACAGTGCTATAAACACTTGTAAAGTGTTCCATGACTCACAGTGCTCTGAACGCTTATACAGTGTTCCATGACTCACAGTGCTATAAACACTTGTACAGTATTCCATAACTCACAGTGCTATAAACATGTGTACAGTGTTCCATGACTCACAGTGCTATAAACGCTTGTACAGGGTTCCATGACTCACAATGCTATAAACGCTTGTACAGTGTTCCATGAATCACAGTGCTATAATCACTTGTACAGTGTTCCGGAACTCACAGTGCTATAAATACTTGTACAGAGTTCCGGGACTCACAGTTCTATAAACACGTGTACAGTGTTCCGGGACTCACAGTGCTATGAACACTTGTACAGAGTTCCGGGACTCACAGTGCTATAAACGCTTGTAGAGTGTTCCATGACTCACAGTGCTATAAACACGTGTACAGTGTTCCGGGACTCACAGTGCTATGAACACTTGTAAAGAGTTCCGGGACTCAAAGTGCTATAAACGCTTGTACAGTGTTCCATGACTCACATTGCTATAAACACTTGTACAGTGTTCCATGACTCACAGTGCTATAAAAATTGTACAGTGTTCCATGACTCACATTGCTATAAACACATGTAGTGTTCCATGATTCACAGTGCTATAAACACTTGTACAGTGTTCCATGACTCACAGTGCTATAAACACTTGTACTGTGTTTCGGGACTCACAGTGCTATGAACACTTGTACAGTGTTCCGGGACTCACAGTGCTATAAACAGTTGTACAGTGTTCCATGACTCAAAGTGCTATAAACATTGGTACAGTGTTCCATGACTCACATTGCTATAAACACTTGTACGGTGTTCCGTGATTCACAGTGCTATCAACACTTGTAATGTGTTCCATGACTCACAGTGCTATAAACACTTGTACGGTGTTCCGTGATTCACAGTGCTATGAATACTTGTATAGTATTCCATGACTCACAGTGCTATAAACACGTGTACAATTTTCCATGACTCACAGTGCTATACACACTAGTAGTGGTCCATGACTCACAGTGCTATGAAAACTTGTACAGTGTTTCGTGACTCACAGTGCTATAAACACTTGTACAGTGTTCCATAACTCACAGTGCTATAAAAACTTGTACAGTGTTACATGACTCACAGTGCTATAAATACTTGTAGTTTTCAATGACTCACAGTGCTATAAACTCTTTTACAGTTTTCCATGACTCACTTTGCTATAAACGCTTGTACAGTGTTCCGGGACGCACAGTGCTATAAACACTTGTACAGAGTTCCGGGACTCACAGTGATATAAACGCTTGTACAGTGTTCCATGACTCACAGTGCTATAAACTCTTGTACAGAGTTCCATGAATCACAGTGCTATGCACACTTGTAAAGTTTTCCATGACTCACAGTGCTATGAACGCTTGTACAGTGTTCCGGGACTCACAGTGCTATAAACTCTTGGTCAGTGTTCCATGACTCACAGTGCTATAAACACATGTACAGTGTTCCATGACTCACAGTGCTATAAACACTTGTAAAGTGTTCCATGAATCACAGTGGTCTGAACGCTTATACGGTGTTCCATGACTCACAGTGCTATAAACATATGTAGAGTGTTCCATGACTCACAGTGCTATAAACGCTTGTACAGGATTCCATGACTCACAATGGTATAAACGCTTGTACAGTGTTCCATGAATCACAGTGCTATAAACACTTGTACAGTGTTCCGGAACACACAGTGCTATAAATACTTGTACATTGTTCCGGGACTCACAGTTCTATAAACACGTGTACAGTGTTCCGGGACTCACAGTGCCATGAACACTTGTACAGAGTTCCGGGACTCACAGTGCTATAAACGCTTGTAGAGTGTTCCATGATTCACAGTGCTATAAAAATTGTACAGTGTTCCATGACTCACATTGCTATAAACACATGTAGTGTTCCATGATTCACAGTGCTATAAACACTTGTACAGTGTTCCATGACTCACAGTGCTATAAACACTTGTACTGTGTTCCGGGACTCACAGTGCTATGAACACTTGTACAGAGATCCGGGACTCACAGTGCTATAAACAGTTGTACAGTGTTCCATGACTCACAGTGCTATAAACATTTGTACAGTGTTCCATGACTCACATTGCTATAAACACATGTAGTGTTCCATGACTCACAGTGCTATAAAAACTTGTACAGTTTTCCGGGACTCACAGTGCTATAAATACTTGTACAGAGTTCCGGGACTCACAGTTCTATAAACACGTGTACAGTGTTCCGGGATTCATAGTGCTATAAAAACTTGTACAGTGTTCCATGACTCACAGTGCTATAAAAACTTGTACAGTGTTCCATGACTCCCATTGCTATAAACACATGTAGTGTTCCATGACTCACAGTGCTATAAAGACTTGTACAGTGTTCCATGACTCACAGTGCTATAAACACTTGTACATTGTTTCGTGACTCAAAATGCTATAAACACTTGTACGGTGTTCCGTGACTCACAGTGCTATGAACACTTGTACAGTGTTCCATGACTCACAGTGCTATGAACACTTGTACAGTATTCCATAACTCACAGTGCTATAAACACTTGTACAGTGTTAAATGACTCACAGTGCTATGAAAACTTGTACAGTGTTCCATGACTCACAGTGCTATAAACACTTGTAGAGTGTTCCATGACTCACAGTGCTATAAACACGTGTACAGTGTTCCATGACTCACAGTGCTATAAACACTTGTAATGTGTTCCATGACTCACAGTTCTATAAACACGTGTACAGTGTTCCGGGACTCACAGTGCTAGGAACACTTGTACAGTGTTCCGGGACTCACAGTGCTATAAACGCTTGTAGAGTGTTCCATGACTCACAGTGCTATAAACACGTGTATAGTGTTCCGGGACTCACACTGCTATGAACAATTGTACAGAGTTCCGGGACTCAAAGTGCTATAAACGCTTGTACAGTGTTCCATGACTCACAGTGCTATAAACACTTGTACAGTGTTCCATGACTCACAGTGCTAAAAAAACTTGTACAGTGTTCCAGGACTCACATTGCTATAAACACATGTAGTGTTCCATGACTCACAGTGCTATAAACACGTGTACAGTGTTCCATGACTCACAGTGCTATAAACACTTGTACAGTGTTCCTGGACTCACAGTGCTATAAACGCTTGTAGAGTGTTCCATGACTCACAGTGCTATAAATACGTGTACAGTGTTCCGGGACTCACAGTGCTATGAACACTTGTACAGTGTTCCATGACTCACAGTGCTATAAACACGTGTACAGTGTTCCATGACTCATAGTGCTATAAACACTTGTACAGTGTTCGATGACTCACAATGCTATAAACACTTGTACAGTGTTCCGGGACTCACAGTGCTATGAACACTTGTACAGAGTTCCATGACTCACAGTGCTAAAAACACTTGTACAGTGTTCCGTGACTCACAGTGCTATAAACACTTGTACGGTGTTCCTTGACTCACAGTGCTATGAATACTTGTACAGTATTCCATGACTCACAGTGCTATAAACACGTGTACAGTGTTCCATGACTCACAGTGCTATACACACTTGTAAAGTGTTCCATGACTCACAGTGCTATGAACGCTTGTACAGTGTTCCGGGACTCACAGTGCTATCAACACTTGGTCAGTGGTCCATGACTCACAGTGCTATAAACACGTGTACAGTGTTCCATGACTCACAGTGCTATAAACACTTTTAAAGTGTTCCATGACTCACAGTGCTCTGAACGCTTATACAGTGTTCCATGACTCACAGTGCTATAAACACTTGTACAGAATTCCATAACTCACAGTGCTATAAACATTTGTACAGTGTTCCATGACTCATAGTGCTATAAACACATGTACAGTGTTCCATGACTCACAGTGCTATACAAACTTGTACAGTGTTCCATGAGTAACAGTGCTATAAACACTTGTACAGTGTTCCATGACTCACAGTGCTATGAACGCTTGTACAGTGTTGCATGACTCACAGTGCTATAAACACTTGTACAGTATTCCATAACTCACAGTGCTATAAACGCTTGTACAGGGTTCCATGACTCACAGTGCTATAAACGCTTGTACAGTGTTCCATGACTCACAGTGCTATAAACACGTGTACAGTGTTCCGGGACTCACAGTGCTATGAACACTTGTACAGTGTTCCATGACTCACAGTGCTATAAACACCTGTACAGTGTTCCATGACTCACAGTGCTATAAACACTTTTAATGTGTTCCATGACTCACAGTGCTATGAACGCTTGTACAGTGTTCCATGACTCACAGTGCTATAAAAACTTGGACAGTGTTCCATGACTCACATTGCTATAAACACATGTAGTGTTCCATGACTCACAGTGCTATAAACACTTGTACAGTGTTCCATGACTCACAGTGCTATAAACACTTGTACAGTGTTCCGGGACTCACAGTGCTATGAACACTTGTACAGAGTTCCGGGACTCACAGTGCTATAAACGCTTGTACAGTGTTCTATGACTCACAGTGCTATAAACACTTGTACAGTGTTCCATGACTCACAGTGCTATAAACATTTGTACAGTGTTTCATGACTCACATTGCTATAAACACATGTAATGTTCCATGACTCACATAGCTATAACCACTTGTACAGTGTTCCATGACTCACAGTGCTATAAACACTTGTACAGTGTTCCGTGACTCACAGTGCTATAAACAAATGTACAGTGTTCCATGACTCACAGTGCTATAAACACTTGTACGGTATTCCGTGACTCACAGTGCTATGAATACTTGTACAGTATTCCATGACTCACAGTGCTATAAACACGTGTACAGTGTTCCGGGACTCACAGTGCTATAAATACTTGTACAGAGTTCCGGGACTCACAGTTCTATAAACACGTGTAGATTGTTCCGGGACTCACAGTGCTATGAACACTTGTACAGTGTTCCGGGACTCACAGTGCTATAAACGCTTGTAGAGTGTTCCATGACTCACATTGCTATAAACACGTGTACAGTGTTTCTGGACTCACAGTGCTATGAACACTTGTACAGAGGTCCGGGACTCACAGTGCTATAAACGCTTGTACAGTGTTTCATGACTCACAGTGCTATGAACACTTGTACAGTGTTCCGTGATTCACAGTGCTATAAAAACTTGTACAGTGTTCCATGACTCACAGTGCTATAAATTCTTGTAGTGTTCAATGACTCACAGTGCTATAAACACTTGTACAGTGTTCCATGACTCACAGTGCTATAAACACATGTAGTTTTCCATGACTCACAGTGCTATAGACACTTGTACAGTGTTCCATGACTCACAGTGCTATAAACACTTGTACATTGTTACGTGACTCACAATTCTATAAACACTTGTACGGTGTTCCGTGACTCACAGTGCTATGAACACTTGTACAGTGTTCCATGACTCACAGTGCTATGAACACTTGTACAGTGTTCCATGACTCACAGTGCTATAAACACGTGTACAGTGTTCCATGACTCACAGTGCTATAAACACTTGTAATGTGTTCCATGACTCACAGTGCTATGAACGCTTGTACAGTGTTCCATGACTCACAGTGCTATAAACACTTGTACAGTATTCCATAACTCACAGTGCTATAAACGCTTGTACAGGGTTCCATGACTCACAGTGCTATAAACGCTTGTACAGTGTTCCATGACTCACAGTGCTATAAATACGTGTACAGTGTTCCGGGACTCACAGTGCTATGAACACTTGTACAGTGGTCCATGACTCACAGTGCTATAAACACGTGTACAGTGTTCCATGACTCACAGTGCTATAAACACTTGTAATGTGTTCCATGACTCACAGTGCTATGAACGCTTGTACAGTGTTCCATGACTCACAGTGCTATAAACACTTGTACAGTGTTCCATAACTCACAGTGCTATAAAAACTTGTACAGTGTTACATGACTCACAGTGCTATAAATACTTGTAGTTTTCAATGACTCACAGTGCTATAAACTCTTTTACAGTTTTCCATGACTCACTTTGCTATAAACGCTTGTACAGTGTTCCGGGACGCACAGTGCTATAAACACTTGTACAGAGTTCCGGGACTCACAGTGATATAAACGCTTGTACAGTGTTCCATGACTCACAGTGCTATAAACTCTTGTACAGAGTTCCATGAATCACAGTGCTATGCACACTTGTAAAGTTTTCCATGACTCACAGTGCTATGAACGCTTGTACAGTGTTCCGGGACTCACAGTGCTATAAACTCTTGGTCAGTGTTCCATGACTCACAGTGCTATAAACACATGTACAGTGTTCCATGACTCACAGTGCTATAAACACTTGTAAAGTGTTCCATGAATCACAGTGGTCTGAACGCTTATACGGTGTTCCATGACTCACAGTGCTATAAACATATGTAGAGTGTTCCATGACTCACAGTGCTATAAACGCTTGTACAGGATTCCATGACTCACAATGGTATAAACGCTTGTACAGTGTTCCATGAATCACAGTGCTATAAACACTTGTACAGTGTTCCGGAACACACAGTGCTATAAATACTTGTACATTGTTCCGGGACTCACAGTTCTATAAACACGTGTACAGTGTTCCGGGACTCACAGTGCCATGAACACTTGTACAGAGTTCCGGGACTCACAGTGCTATAAACGCTTGTAGAGTGTTCCATGATTCACAGTGCTATAAAAATTGTACAGTGTTCCATGACTCACATTGCTATAAACACATGTAGTGTTCCATGATTCACAGTGCTATAAACACTTGTACAGTGTTCCATGACTCACAGTGCTATAAACACTTGTACTGTGTTCCGGGACTCACAGTGCTATGAACACTTGTACAGAGATCCGGGACTCACAGTGCTATAAACAGTTGTACAGTGTTCCATGACTCACAGTGCTATAAACATTTGTACAGTGTTCCATGACTCACATTGCTATAAACACATGTAGTGTTCCATGACTCACAGTGCTATAAAAACTTGTACAGTTTTCCGGGACTCACAGTGCTATAAATACTTGTACAGAGTTCCGGGACTCACAGTTCTATAAACACGTGTACAGTGTTCCGGGATTCATAGTGCTATAAAAACTTGTACAGTGTTCCATGACTCACAGTGCTATAAAAACTTGTACAGTGTTCCATGACTCCCATTGCTATAAACACATGTAGTGTTCCATGACTCACAGTGCTATAAAGACTTGTACAGTGTTCCATGACTCACAGTGCAATAAACACTTGTACATTGTTTCGTGACTCAAAATGCTATAAACACTTGTACGGTGTTCCGTGACTCACAGTGCTATGAACACTTGTACAGTGTTCCATGACTCACAGTGCTATGAACACTTGTACAGTATTCCATAACTCACAGTGCTATAAACACTTGTACAGTGTTAAATGACTCACAGTGCTATGAAAACTTGTACAGTGTTCCATGACTCACAGTGCTATAAACACTTGTAGAGTGTTCCATGACTCACAGTGCTATAAACACGTGTACAGTGTTCCATGACTCACAGTGCTATAAACACTTGTAATGTGTTCCATGACTCACAGTTCTATAAACACGTGTACAGTGTTCCGGGACTCACAGTGCTAGGAACACTTGTACAGAGTTCCGGGACTCACAGTGCTATAAACGCTTGTAGAGTGTTCCATGACTCACAGTGCTATAAACACGTGTACAGTGTTCCGGGACTCACACTGCTATGAACAATTGTACAGAGTTCCGGGACTCAAAGTGCTATAAACGCTTGTACAGTGTTCCATGACTCACAGTGCTATAAACACTTGTACAGTGTTCCATGACTCACAGTGCTAAAAAAACTTGTACAGTGTTCCAGGACTCACATTGCTATAAACACATGTAGTGTTCCATGACTCACAGTGCTATAAACACGTGTACAGTGTTCCATGACTCACAGTGCTATAAACACTTGTACAGTGTTCCTGGACTCACAGTGCTATAAACGCTTGTAGAGTGTTCCATGACTCACAGTGCTATAAATACGTGTACAGTGTTCCGGGACTCACAGTGCTATGAACACTTGTACAGTGTTCCATGACTCACAGTGCTATAAACACGTGTACAGTGTTCCATGACTCATAGTGCTATAAACACTTGTACAGTGTTCGATGACTCACAATGCTATAAACACTTGTACAGTGTTCCGGGACTCACAGTGCTATGAACACTTGTACAGAGTTCCATGACTCACAGTGCTAAAAACACTTGTACAGTGTTCCGTGACTCACAGTGCTATAAACACTTGTACGGTGTTCCTTGACTCACAGTGCTATGAATACTTGTACAGTATTCCATGACTCACAGTGCTATAAACACGTGTACAGTGTTCCATGACTCACAGTGCTATACACACTTGTAAAGTGTTCCATGACTCACAGTGCTATGAACGCTTGTACAGTGTTCCGGGACTCACAGTGCTATCAACACTTGGTCAGTGGTCCATGACTCACAGTGCTATAAACACGTGTACAGTGTTCCATGACTCACAGTGCTATAAACACTTTTAAAGTGTTCCATGACTCACAGTGCTCTGAACGCTTATACAGTGTTCCATGACTCACAGTGCTATAAACACTTGTACAGAATTCCATAACTCACAGTGCTATAAACATTTGTACAGTGTTCCATGACTCATAGTGCTATAAACACATGTACAGTGTTCCATGACTCACAGTGCTATACAAACTTGTACAGTGTTCCATGAGTAACAGTGCTATAAACACTTGTACAGTGTTCCATGACTCACAGTGCTATGAACGCTTGTACAGTGTTGCATGACTCACAGTGCTATAAACACTTGTACAGTATTCCATAACTCACAGTGCTATAAACGCTTGTACAGGGTTCCATGACTCACAGTGCTATAAACGCTTGTACAGTGTTCCATGACTCACAGTGCTATAAACACGTGTACAGTGTTCCGGGACTCACAGTGCTATGAACACTTGTACAGTGTTCCATGACTCACAGTGCTATAAACACCTGTACAGTGTTCCATGACTCACAGTGCTATAAACACTTTTAATGTGTTCCATGACTCACAGTGCTATGAACGCTTGTACAGTGTTCCATGACTCACAGTGCTATAAAAACTTGGACAGTGTTCCATGACTCACATTGCTATAAACACATGTAGTGTTCCATGACTCACAGTGCTATAAACACTTGTACAGTGTTCCATGACTCACAGTGCTATAAACACTTGTACAGTGTTCCGGGACTCACAGTGCTATGAACACTTGTACAGAGTTCCGGGACTCACAGTGCTATAAACGCTTGTACAGTGTTCTATGACTCACAGTGCTATAAACACTTGTACAGTGTTCCATGACTCACAGTGCTATAAACATTTGTACAGTGTTTCATGACTCACATTGCTATAAACACATGTAATGTTCCATGACTCACATAGCTATAACCACTTGTACAGTGTTCCATGACTCACAGTGCTATAAACACTTGTACAGTGTTCCGTGACTCACAGTGCTATAAACAAATGTACAGTGTTCCATGACTCACAGTGCTATAAACACTTGTACGGTATTCCGTGACTCACAGTGCTATGAATACTTGTACAGTATTCCATGACTCACAGTGCTATAAACACGTGTACAGTGTTCCGGGACTCACAGTGCTATAAATACTTGTACAGAGTTCCGGGACTCACAGTTCTATAAACACGTGTAGATTGTTCCGGGACTCACAGTGCTATGAACACTTGTACAGTGTTCCGGGACTCACAGTGCTATAAACGCTTGTAGAGTGTTCCATGACTCACATTGCTATAAACACGTGTACAGTGTTTCTGGACTCACAGTGCTATGAACACTTGTACAGAGGTCCGGGACTCACAGTGCTATAAACGCTTGTACAGTGTTTCATGACTCACAGTGCTATGAACACTTGTACAGTGTTCCGTGATTCACAGTGCTATAAAAACTTGTACAGTGTTCCATGACTCACAGTGCTATAAATTCTTGTAGTGTTCAATGACTCACAGTGCTATAAACACTTGTACAGTGTTCCATGACTCACAGTGCTATAAACACATGTAGTTTTCCATGACTCACAGTGCTATAGACACTTGTACAGTGTTCCATGACTCACAGTGCTATAAACACTTGTACATTGTTACGTGACTCACAATTCTATAAACACTTGTACGGTGTTCCGTGACTCACAGTGCTATGAACACTTGTACAGTGTTCCATGACTCACAGTGCTATGAACACTTGTACAGTGTTCCATGACTCACAGTGCTATAAACACGTGTACAGTGTTCCATGACTCACAGTGCTATAAACACTGGTAATGTGTTCCATGACTCACAGTGCTATGAACGCTTGTACAGTGTTCCATGACTCACAGTGCTATAAACACTTGTACAGTATTCCATAACTCACAGTGCTATAAACGCTTGTACAGGGTTCCATGACTCACAGTGCTATAAACGCTTGTACAGTGTTCCATGACTCACAGTGCTATAAACACTTGTACAGTGTTCCATACTCACAGTGCTATAAAACGTGTAGTGTTCCATGACTCACAGTGCTATAAACACTTGTACAGTGTTCCATGACTCACAGTGCTATAAACACTTGTACAGTGTTCCGGGACTCACAGTGCTATAAACACTTGTACAGTGTTCCGGGACTCACAGTGCTATAAACACTTGTACAGAGTTAGGACTCACAGTGCTATAAACGCTTGTACAGTGTTCCATGACTCACAGTGCTATAAACACTTGTACAGTGTTCCATGACTCACAGTGCTATAAACACTTGTACAGTGTTCCATGACTCACAGTGCTATAAACACTTGTACAGTGTTCCATGACTCACAGTGCTATAAACACTTGTAGTGTTCCATGACTCACAGTGCTATAAACACTTGTACAGTGTTCCATGACTCACAGTGCTATAAACACTTGTAGTGTTCCATGACTCACAGTGCTATAAACACTTGTACAGTGTTCCGGGACTCACAGTGCTATGAACACTTGTACAGAGTTCCGGGACTCATAGTGCTATAAACGCTTGTACAGTGTTCTATGACTCACAGTGCTATAAACACTTGTACAGTGTTCCATGAATCACAGTGCTATAAACATTTGTACAGTGTTTCATGACTCACATTGCTATAAACACATGTAGTGTTCCATGACTCACAGAGCTATAACCACTTGTACAGTGTTCCATGACTCACAGTGCTATAAACACTTGTACAGTGTTCCGTGACTCACAGTGCTATAAGCACTTGTACAGTGTTCCGTGACTCACAGTGCTATAAACACTTGTACGGTGTTCCGTGACTCACAGTGCTATGAATACTTGTACAGTATTCCATGACTCATCGTGCTATAAACACGTGTACAGTGTTCCGGGACTCACAGTGCTATAAATACTTGTACAGAGTTCCTGGACTCACAGTTCTATAAACACGTGTAGAGTGTTCCGGGACTCACAGTGCTATGAACACTTGTACAGTGTTCCATGACTCACAGTGCTATAAACACTTGTACAGTGTTCCATGACTCACAGTGCTATAAACACGTGTACAGTGTTCCATGACTCAAAGTGCTATAAACACTTGTAATGTGTTCCATGACTCACAGTGCTATGAACGCTTGTACAGTGTTCCATGACTCACAGTGCTATAAACACTTGTACAGTATTCCATAACTCACAGTGCTATAAACGCTTGTACAGGGTTCCATGACTCACAGTGTTATAAACACTTGTACAGTGTTCCATGACTCACAGTGCTATACTCACTTTTACAGTGTTCCGGGACTCACAGTGCTATAAATACTTGTACAGAGTTCCGGGACTCACAGTTCTATAAACACGTGTAGAGTGTTCCGGGACTCATTGTGCTATGAACACTTGTACAGTGTTCCGAGACTCACAGTGCTATAAACGCTTGTAGAGTGTTCCATGACTCACATTGCTATAAACACGTGCACAGTGTTTCGGGACTCACAGTGCTATGAACACTTGTACAGAGGTCCGGGACTCACAGTGCTATAAATACTTGTAGTGTTCAATGACTCACAGTGCTATATACACTTGTAAAGTGTTCCATGACTCACAGTGCTATGAACGCCTGTACAGTGTTCCATGACTCACAGTGCTATAAACACTTGTAATGTGTTCCATGACTCACAGTGCTATGAACGCTTGTACAGTTTTCCATGACTCACAGTGCTATAAACACTTGTACAGTATTCCATAACTCACAGTGCTATAAACATTTGGACAGTGTTCCATGACTCACAGTGCTATAAACGCTTGTACAGGGTTCCATGACTCACAGTGTTATAAACACTTGTACAGTGTTCCATGACTCACAGTGCTATACTCACTTTTACAGTGTTCCGGGATTCACAGTGCTATAAATACTTGTACAGAGTTCCGGGACTCACAGTTCTATAAACACGTGTAGAGTGTTCCGGGACTCATAGTGCTATGAACACTTGTACAGTGTTCCGAGACTCACAGTGCTATAAACGCTTGTAGAGTGTTCCATGACTCACATTGCTATAAACACGTGTACAGTGTTTCGGGACTCACAGTGCTATGAACACTTGTACAGAGGTCCTGGACTCACAGTGCTATAAATACTTGTAGTGTTCAATGACTCACAGTGCTATAAACACTTGTACAGTGTTCCATGACTCACAGTGCTATAAACACGTGTACAGTGTTCCATGACTCACAGTGCTATATACACTTGTAAAGTGTTCCATGACTCACAGTGCTATGAACGCCTGTAGAGTGTTCCATGACTCACAGTGCTATAAATTCTTGTACAGTATTCCATAACTCACAGTGCTATAAACATTTATACAGTGTTCCATGACTCACATTGCTATAAACTCTTGTACAGGGTTCCATGACTCACAGTGCTATAAACACTTGTACAGTATTCCATAGCTCACAGTGCTATAAACATTTGTACAGTGTTCCATGACTCATAGTGCTATAAACGCTTGTACAGGGTTCCATGACTCACAGTGCTATACTCACTTTTACAGTGTTCCGGGACTCATAGTGCTATGAACACTTGTACAGTGTTCCGAGACTCACAGTGCTATAAACGCTTGTAGAGTGTTCCATGACTCACATTGCTATAAACACGTGTACAGTGTTTCGGGACTCACAGTGCTATGAACACTTGTACAGAGGTCCGGGACTCACAGTGCTATAAATACTTGTAGTGTTCAATGACTCACAGTGCTATAAACACTTGTACAGTGTTCCAGGACTCACAGTGCTATAAACACGTGTACAGTGTTCCATGACTCACAGTGCTATATACACTTGTAAAGTGTTCCATGACTCACAGTGCTATGAACGCCTGTAGAGTGTTCCATGACTCACAGTGCTATAAATTCTTGTACAGTATTCCATAACTCACAGTGCTATAAACATTTATACAGTGTTCCATGACTCACATTGCTATAAACTCTTGTACAGGGTTCCATGACTCACAGTGCTATAAACACTTGTACGTTGTTTCGTGACTCACAGTGCTATAAGGACTTGTACATTGTTTCGTGACTAACAGTGATATAAACACTTGTACGGTGTTCCGTGACTCACAGTGCTATGAACAAACACTTTTACAATGTTCCATGACTCACAGTGCTATGAACACTTGTACAGTATTCCATAACTCACAGTGCTATAAACACTTGTAAAGTGTTCCATGACTCACAGTTCTATGAACGCTTGTACATTGTTCCATTACTCATAGTGCTATAAACACTTGTACAGTGTTCCATGACTCACAGTGCTATAAACACTTGTACAATGTTCCGTGACTCACAGTGCTATAAACACTTGTACAGTGTTCCGTGACTCACAGTGCTATAAACACTTGTTCAGTGTTCCATGACTCACAGTGCTATAAATACTTGTACGGTGTTCCGTGACTCACAGTGCTATGAACACTTGTACAGTATTCCATGACTCACAGTGCTATAAACACGTGTACAGTGTTCCATGACTCACAGTGCTATACACACTTGTAAAGTGTTCCATGACTCACAGTGCTATGAACGCTTGTACAGTGATCCGGGACTCACAGTGCTATAAACACTTGTACAGTATTCCAAGACTCACAGTGCTAAGAACGCTTGTACAGGGTTCCATGAATCACAGTGCTATAATCACTTGTACAGTGTTCCGGTACTCACAGTGCTATTAACGCTTGTACAGTGTTCCGGGACTCAAAGTGCTATACATACTTGTACAGTGTTCCATGACTCACAGTGCTAGGAACGCTTGTACAGTGTTCCTTGACTCACAGTGCTATAAACACTTGTACAGTATTCCATAACTCACAGTGCTATAAACATTTGTACAGTGTTCCATGACTCATAGTGCTATAAACGATTGTACAGGGTTCCATGAATCACAGTGCTATAATCACTTGTACAGTGTTCCGGGACTCACAGTGCTATGAACTCTTGTACAGTGTTCCGGGACTCACAGTGCTATAAACACTTGTAGAGTATACCATGACTCACAGTGCTATAAACACGTGTACAGTGTTCCATGACTCACAGTGCTATAAACACTTGTACAGTGTTCCATGACTGACAGTGCTATAAACACGTGTACAGTGTTCAAAGACTCACAGTGCTATAAACACTTGTAATGTGTTCCATGACTCACAGTGCTATGAACGCTTGTAGAGTGTTCCTTGACTCACAGTGCTATAAACACTTGTACAGTATTCCATAACTCACAGTGCTATAAACATTTGTACAGTATTCCATGACTCACAGTGCTATAAACGCTTGTACAGGGTTCCATGACTCACAGTGCTATAACACTTGAACAGTGTTCCATGACTCACAGTGCTATAAACACGTGTACAGTGTTCCATGACTCACAGTGCTATACACACTTGTAAAGTGTTCCATGACTCACAGTGCTAGGAACGCTTGTACAGTGTTCCGGGACTCACAGTGCTATAAACACTTGTACAGTGTTCCATAACTCACAGTACTATAAACACTTGTACAGTGTTCCATGACTCACAGTCTAAAAACACGTGTACAGTGTTCCAAGACTCACAGTGCTATAAACACTTGTAAAGTATTCCATGACTCACAGTGCTAAGAACGCTTGTACAGTGTTCCATGAATCACAGTGCTATAAACACTTGTACAGTATTCCATAACTCACAGTGCTATAAACATTTTACAGTGTTCCATGACACACAGTGCTATAAACGCTTGTACAGGGTTCCATGAATCACAGTGCTATAATCACTTGCACAGTGTTCCGGGACTCACAGTGCTATGAATGCTTGTAGAGTGTTCCGGGACTCACAGTGCTATAAACACTTGTAAAGTGTTCCATGAATCACAGTGCTATGAACACGTGTACAGTGGTCCATGACTCACAGTGCTATAAAGACTTGTACGGTGTTCCGTTACTCACAGTGCTATGAATACTTGTACAGTATTCCAAGACTCACAGTGCTATAAACACGTGTACAGTTTTCCATGACTCACAGAGCTATACACACTTGTAGTGTTCCATGACTCACAGTGCTATGAAAACTTGTACAGTGTTTCGTGGCTCACAGTGCTATAAACACTTGTACAGTGTTACATGACTCACAGTGCTATAAATACTTGTAGTTTTCAATGATTCACAGTGCTAAAAACTCTTGTACAGTTTTCCATGACTCACTTTGCTATAAACGCTTGTACAGTGTTCCGGGACGCACAGTTCTATAAACACTTGTACAGAGTTCCGGGACTCACAGTGATATAAACGCTTGTAAAGTGTTCCATGACTCACAGTGCTATAAACTCTTGTACAGAGTTCCATGACTCAGAATGCTATAAACACGTGTACAGTGTTCCATGACTCACAGTGCTATAAACACTTGTAAAGTGTTCCATGACTCACAGTGCTCTGAACGCTTATACAGTGTTCCATGACTCACAGTGCTATAAACACTTGTACAGTATTCCATAACTCACAGTGCTATAAACATTTGTACAGTGTTCCATGACTCACAGTGCTATAAACGCTTGTACAGGGTTCCATGACTCACAATGCTATAAACGCTTGTACAGTGTTCGATGAATCACAGTGCTATAATCACTTGTACAGTGTTCCGGAACTCACAGTGCTATAAACACTTGTACAGTTTTCCGGGACTCACAGTGCTATAAATCCTTGTACAGAGTTCCGGGACTCACAGTTCTATAAACACGTGTACAGTGTTCCGGGACTCATAGTGCTATAAAAACTTGTACAGTGTTCCATGACTCACATTGCTATAAACACATGTAGTGTTCCATGACTCACAGTGCTATAAACACTTGTACAGTGTTCCATGACTCACAGTGCTATAAACACTTGTACATGATTTCGTGACTCAAAATGCTATAAACACTTGTACGGTGTTCCGTGACTCACAGTGCTATGAACACTTGTACAGTGTTCCATGACTCACAGTGCTATGAACACTTGTACAGTATTCCATAACTCACAGTGCTATAAACTCTTGTACAGTGTTCAATGACTCACAGTGCTATGAACACTTGTACAGTGTTCCATGACTCACAGTGCTATAAACACTTGTACAGTGTTCCATGACTCACAGTGCTATAAACACGTGTACAGTGTTCCATGACTCACAGTGCTATAAACACTTGTAATGTGTTCCATGACTCACAGTGCTATAAACACGTGTACAGTGTTCCGGGACTCACACTGCTATGAACAATTGTACAGAGTTCCGGGACTCAAAGTGCTATAAATGCTTGTACAGTGTTCCATGACTCACAGTGCTATAAACACTTGTACAGTGTTCCATGACTCACATTGCTATAAACACATGTAGTGTTCCATGACTCACAGTGCTATAAACACGTGTACAGTGTTCCATGACTCACAGTGCTATAAACACTTGTACAGTGTTCCGGGACTCACAGTGCTATAAACGCTTGTAGTGTGTTCCATGACTCACAGTGCTATAAATACGTGTACAGTGTTCCGGGACACACAGTGCTATGAACACTTGTACAGTGTTCCATGACTCACAGTGCTATAAACACGTGTACAGTGTTCCATGACTCAAAGTGCTATAAACACTTGTAATGTGTTCCATGACTCACAGTGCTATGAACGCTTGTACAGTGTTCCATGACTCACAGTGCTATAAAAACTTGTACAGTGTTCCATGACTCACATTGCTATAAACACATGTAGTGTTGCATGACTCACAGTGCTATAAACACTTGTACAGTGTTCGATGACTCACAATGCTATAAACACTTGTACAGTGTTCCGGGACTCACAGTGCTATGAATACTTGTACAGAGTTCCGTGACTCACAGTGCTATAAACACGTGTACAGTGTTCCGTGACTCACAGTACTATAAACACATGTACATTGTTCCATGACTCACAGTGCTATAAACACTTGTACGGTGTTTCGTGACTCACAGTGCTATGAATACTTGTACAGTATTCCATGACTCACAGTGCTATAAACACGTGTACAGTGTTCCATGACTCACAGTGCTATACACACTTGTAAAGTGTTCCATGACTCACAGTGCTATGAACGCTTGTACAGTGTTCCGGGACTCACAGTGCTATAAACACTTGGTCAGTGTTCCATGACTCACAGTGCTATAAACACGTGTACAGTGTTCCATGACTCACAGTGCTATAAACACTTGTAAAGTGTTCCATGACTCACAGTGCTCTGAACGCTTATACAGTGTTCCATGACTCACAGTGCTATAAACACTTGTACAGAATTCCATAACTCACAGTGCTATAAACATTTGTACAGTGTTCCATGAATCACAGTGCTATAATCACTTGTACAGTGTTCCGGAACTCACAGTGCTATAAACACTTGTACAGAGTTCCGGGACTCACAGTTCTATAAACACGTGTACAGTGTTCCGGGACTCACAGTGCTATGAACACTTGTACAGAGTTCCGGGACTCACAGTGCTATAAACACGTCTACAGTGTTCCATGACTCACAGTGCTATAAACACTTGTAATGTGTTCCATGACTCACAGTGCTATGAACGCTTGTACAGTGTTCCATGACTCACAGTGCTATAAAAACTTGTACAGTGTTCCATGACTCACATTGCTATAAACACATGTAGTGTTCCATGACTCACAGTGCTATAAACACTTGTACAGTGTTCCATGACTCACAGTGCTATAAACACTTGTACAGTGTTCCGGGACTCACAGTGCTATGAACACTTGTACAGAGTTCCGGGAATCACAGTGCTATAAACGCTTGTACAGTGTTCTATGACTCACAGTGCTATAAACACTTGTACAGTGTTCCATGACTCACAGTGCTATACAAACTTGTACATTGTTTCGTGACTCACAGTGCTATAAGGACTTGTACATTGTTTCGTGACTAACAGTGATATAAACACTTGTACGGTGTTCCGTGACTCACAGTGCTATGAACAAACACTTGTACAATGTTCCATGACTCACAGTGCTATGAACACTTGTACAGTATTCCATAACTCACAGTGCTATAAACACTTGTACATTGTTCCATGACTCACAGTTCTATGAACGCTTGTACAGTGTTCCATTACTCACAGTGCTATAAACACTTGTACAGTGTTCCATGACTCACAGTGCTATAAACACTTGTACAGTGTTCCGTGACTCACAGTGCTATAAACACTTGTACAATGTTCCGTGACTCACAGTGCTATAAACACGTGTCCAGTGTTCCATGACTCACAGTGCTATAAACACTTGTACGGTGTTCCGTGACTCACAGTGCTATGAACACTTGTACAGTATTCCATGACTCAGAGTGCTATAAACACGTGTACAGTGTTCCATGACTCACAGTGCTATACACACTTGTAAAGTGTTCCATGACTCACAGTGCTATGAACGCTTGTACAGTGTTCCGGGACTCACAGTGCTATAAACGCTTGTACAGGGTTCCATGAATCACAGTGCTATAATCACTTGTACAGTGTTCCGGGACTCACAGTGCTATGAACGCTTGTATAGTGTTCCGGGACTCACATTGCTATAAACACTTGTACAGTGTTCCATAGCTCACAGTGCTATAAACACTTGTACAGTGTTCCAGGATTCACAGTGCTATAAACACGTGTACAGTATTCCACGACTCACAGTGCTATAAACACTTGTACAGTGTTCCATAACTCACAGTTCTATAAACACTTGTAATGTGTTCCATGACTCACAGTGCTATGAACGCTTGTACAGTGTTCCTTGACTCACAGTGCTATAAACACTTGTACAGTATTCCATAACTCACAGTGCTATAAACATTTGTACAATGTTCCATGACTCATAGTGCTATAAATGCTTGTACAGGGTTCCATGAATCACAGTGCTATAATCACTTGTACAGTGTTCCGGGACTCACAGTGCTATGAACTCTTGTACAGAGTTCCGGGACTCACAGTGCTATAAACACTTGTAGAGTGTACCATGACTCACAGTGCTATAAACACTTGAACAGTTTTCCATGACTCACAGTGCTATAAACACGTGTACAGTGTTCCATGACTCACAGTGCTATAAACACTTGTACAGTGTTCCATGACTCACAGTGCTATAAACACGTGTACAGTGTTCAAAGACTCACAGTGCTATAAACACTTGTACAGTGTTCCATGACTCACAGTCTATAAACACGTGTACAGTGTTCCAAAACTCACAGTGCTATAAACACTTGTAAAGTATTCCATGACTCACAGTGCTAATAACGCTTGTACAGTGTTCCATGAATCACAGTGCTATAAACATTTGTACAGTGTTCAATGACACACAGTGCTATAAACGCTTGTACAGGGTTCCATGAATCACAGTGCTATAATCACTTGTACAGTGTTCCGGGACTCACAGTGCTATAAACTGTTGTACAGTGTTCCATAGCTCACAGTGCTATAAACACTTGTACAGTGTTCCATGACTCACAGTGTTATAAACACGTGTACAGTGTTCCACGACTCACAGTGCTATAAACACTTGTACAGTGTTCCATGACTCACAGTGCTATAAACACGTGTACAGTGTTCCAAGACTCACAGTGCTATAAACACTTGTAAAGTGTTCCATGACTCACAGTGCTATGTACGCTTGTACAATATTCCATGACTCACAGTGCTATAAACACATGTACAGTATTCCATAACTCACAGTGCTATAAACGTTTGTACAGGGTTCCATGAATCACAGTGCTATAATCACTTGCACAGTGTTCCGGGACTCACAGTGCTATAAACACTTGTACAGTGTTCCATGACTCACAGTGCTATACACACTTGTAAAGTGTTCCATGACTCACAGTGCTATGAACGCTTGTACAGTGTTCCGGGACTCACAGTGCTCTAAACACTTGTACAGTGTTCCATGACTCACAGTGCTATAAACACTTGTACAGTGTTCCATGACTAACAGTGCTATAAACACGTGTACAGTGTTCCAAGACTCACAGTGCTATAAACACTTGTAAAGTATTCCATGACTCACAGTGCTAAGAATGATTGTACAGTGTTCCATGACTCACAGTGCTATAAACACTTGTACAGTATTCCATAACTCACAGTGCTATAAACATTTGTACAGTGTTCCATGACACACAGTGCTATAAACGCTTGTACAGGGTTCCATGAATCACAGTGCTATAATCACTTGTACAGTGTTCCGGGACTCACAGTGCTATGAATGCTTGTACAGTGTTCCGGGACTCACAGTGCTATAAACACTTGTACAGTGTTCAATAGCTCACAGTGCTATAAACACTTGTACAGTGTTCCATGACTCACAGTGCAATAAACACGTGTACAGTGTTCCACGACTCACAGTGCTATAAACACTTGTACAGTGTTCCATGACTCACAGTGCTATAAACACGTGTACAGTGTTCCATGACTCACAGTGCTATAAACACTTGTAAAGTGTTCCATGACTCACAGTGCTATGAACGCTTGTACAGTGTTCCATGACTCACAGTGCTATAAACACTTGTACAGTATTCCATATCTCACAGTGCTATAAACGCTTGTACAGGGTTCCATGAATAACAGTGCTATAATCACTTGTACAGTGTTCCGGGACTCACAGTGCTATTAACGCTTGTACAGTGTTCCGGGACTCAAAGTGCTATAAACACTTGTACAGTGTTCCATAACTCACAGTGCTATAAACACTTGTAATGTGTTCCATGACTCACAGTGCTATGAACGCTTGTACAGTGTTCCTTGACTCACAGTGCTATAAACACTTGTACAGTATTCCATAACTCACAGTGCTATAAACATTTGTACAGTGTTCCATGACTCACAGTGCTATAAACGCTTATACAGGGTTCCATGACTCACAGTGCTACAACACTTGTACAGTGTTCGATGACTCACAGTGCTATATCACTTGTACAGTGTTCCGGGACTCACGTGCTATACATACTTGTACATCCGGACCATCTAAAAACTTAAGTGTTCCGGGACTCACAGTGCTATAACACTTGTACAGTGGTCCGGGACTCACAGTGCTATACACGCTTGTAAGTGTTCCATGACTCACATCTATAAACACGTGTACAGTTTTCGAACTCACAGTGCTATGAACACTTGTACAGTTCGGGACTCACAGTTCTATAAAACGTGTAAGTGTTCCGGGACTCACAGTGCTATGAACACTTGTACAGTGGTCCGGGACTCACAGTGCTATAAACGCTTGTACAGTGTTCCATGACTCACAGTGCTATAAACAATTGTACAGTGTTCCGTCATTCACAGTGCAATAAAACTGTACAGTGTCCAGACTCACAGGCTATAAAACTTGTAGTGTTCCATCACTCACAGTGCTATAAACACTTGTACAGTGTTCCATGACTCACAGTGCTATAAACACTTGTACAGTGTTCCATGACTCACAGTGCTATATACACTTGTAAAGTGTTCCATGACTCACAGTGCTATGAACGCTTGTACAGTGTTCCATGACTCACAGTGCTATAAACACTTGTACAGTATTCCATGACTCACAGTGCTATAAACACTTGTACAGTGTTCCATGACTCACAGTGCTATAAACACTTGTACAGTGTTCCATGACTCACAGTGCTATAAACACTTGTACATTGTTCCGTGACTCACAGTGCTATAAACACTTGTACAGTGTTCCGTGACTCACAGTGCTATAAACACTTGTACAGTGTTCCGTGACTCACAGTGCTATGAACACTTGTACAGTGTTCCATGACTCACAATGCTATAAACACTTGTACAGTATTCCATAACTCACAGTGCTATAAACACTTGTACAGTGTTCCATGACTCACAGTGCTATGAACGCTTGTACAGTGTTCCATTACTCACAGTGCTATAAACACTTGTACAGTGTTCCATGACTCACAGTGCTATAAACACTTGTACAGTGTTCCATGACTAACAGTGCTATAACACGTGTACAGTGTTCCAAGACTCACAGTGCTATAAACACTTGTAAAGTATTCCATGACTCACAGTGCTAAGATGATTGTACAGTGTTCCATGACTCACAGTGCTATAAACACTTGTACAGTATTCCATAACTCACAGTGCTATAAACATTTGTACAGTGTTCCATGACACACAGTGCTATAAACGCTTGTACAGGGTTCCATGAATCACAGTGCTATAATCACTTGTACAGTGTTCCGGGACTCACAGTGCTATGAATGCTTGTACAGTGTTCCGGGACTCACAGTGCTATAAACACTTGTACAGTGTTCAATAGCTCACAGTGCTATAAACACTTGTACAGTGTTCCATGACTCACAGTGCAATAAACACGTGTACAGTGTTCCACGACTCACAGTGCTATAAACACTTGTACAGTGTTCCATGACTCACAGTGCTATAAACACGTGTACAGTGTTCCATGACTCACAGTGCTATAAACACTTGTAAAGTGTTCCATGACTCACAGTGCTATGAACGCTTGTACAGTGTTCCATGACTCACAGTGCTATAAACACTTGTACAGTATTCCATATCTCACAGTGCTATAAACGCTTGTACAGGGTTCCATGAATCACAGTGCTATAATCACTTGTACAGTGTTCCGGGACTCACAGTGCTATTAACGCTTGTACAGTGTTCCGGGACTCAAAGTGCTATAAACACTTGTACAGTGTTCCATAACTCACAGTGCTATAAACACTTGTAATGTGTTCCATGACTCACAGTGCTATGAACGCTTGTACAGTGTTCCTTGACTCACAGTGCTATAAACACTTGTACAGTATTCCATAACTCACAGTGCTATAAACATTTGTACAGTGTTCCATGACTCACAGTGCTATAAACGCTTATACAGGGTTCCATGACTCACAGTGCTACAACACTTGTACAGTGTTCGATGACTCACAGTGCTATACTCACTTGTACAGTGTTCCGGGACTCACAGTGCTATACATACTTGTACAGAGTTCCGGGACTCACAGTTCTATAAATACGTGTAGAGTGTTCCGGGACTCACAGTGCTATGAACACTTGTACAGTGGTCCGGGACTCACAGTGCTATACACGCTTGTAGAGTGTTCCATGACTCACATTGCTATAAACACGTGTACAGTGTTTCGGAACTCACAGTGCTATGAACACTTGTACAGAGTTCCGGGACTCACAGTTCTATAAATACGTGTAGAGTGTTCCGGGACTCACAGTGCTATGAACACTTGTACAGTGGTCCGGGACTCACAGTGCTATAAACGCTTGTACAGTGTTCCATGACTCACAGTGCTATAAACACTTGTACAGTGTTCCGTGATTCACAGTGCAATAAAAACTTGTACAGTGTTCCATGACTCACAGTGCTATAAATACTTGTAGTGTTCCATCACTCACAGTGCTATATACACTTGTACAGTGTTCCATGACTCACAGTGCTATAAACACTTGTACAGTGTTCCATGACTCACAGTGCTATATACACTTGTAAAGTGTTCCATGACTCACAGTGCTATGAACGCCTGTACAGTGTTCCATGACTCACTGTGCTATAAACTCTTGTACAGTATTCCATAACCCACAGTGCTATAAACATTTGTACAGTGTTCCATGACTCACAGTGCTATAAACTCTTGTACAGGGTTCCATGACTCACAGTGCTATAAACACTTGTACATTGTTTCGTGACTCACAGTGCTATAAAGACTTGTACATTGTTTCGTGACTAACAGTGCTATAAACACTTGTACGGTGTTCCGTGACTCACAGTGCTATGAACAAACACTTGTACAATGTTCCATGACTCACAGTGCTATGAACATTTGTACAGTATTCCATAACTCACAGTGCTATAACCACTTGTACAGTGTTCCATGACTCACAGTGCTATGAACGCTTGTACAGTGTTCCATTACTCACAGTGCTATAAACACTTGTACAGTGTTCCATGACTCACAGTGCTATAAACACTTGTACAGTGTTTCGTGACTCACAGTGCTATAAACACTTGTACAGTGTTCCGTGACTCACAGTGCTATAAACACTTGTAGAGTGTTCCATGACTCACAGTGCTATAAACGCTTGTACAGTGTTCCATGACTCACAGTGCTATAAACACGTGTACAGTGTTCAAAGACTCACAGTGCTATAAACACTTGTAATGTGTTCCATGACTCACAGTGCTATGAACGCTTGTAGAGTGTTCCTTGACTCACAGTGCTATAAACACTTGTACAGTATTCCATAGCTCACAGTGCTATAAACATTTGTACAGTATTCCATGACTCACAGTGCTATAAACGCTTGTACAGGGTTCCATGACTCACAGTGCTGTAACACTTGAACAGTGTTCCATGACTCACAGTGCTATAACCACGTGTACAGTGTTCCATGACTCACAGTGCTATACACACTTGTAAAGAGTTCCATGACTCACAGTGCTATGAACGCTTGTACAATGTTCCGGGACTCACAGTGCTATAAACACTTGTACAGTGTTCCATGACTCACAGTCTATAAACACGTGTACAGTGTTCCAAGACTCACAGTGCTATAAACACTTGTAAAGTATTCCATGACTCACAGTGCTAATAACGCTTGTACAGTGTTCCATGAATCACAGTGCTATAAACATTTGTACAGTGTTCAATGACACACAGTGCTATAAACGCTTGTACAGGGTTCCATGAATCACAGTGCTATAATCACTTGTACAGTGTTCCGGGACTCACAGTGCTATGAATGCTTATACAGTGTTCCGGGACTCACAGTGCTATAAACACTTGTACAGTGTTCCATAGCTCACAGTGCTATAAACACTTGTACAGTGTTCCATGACTCACAGTGCTATAAACACGTGTACAGTGTTCCACGACTCACAGTGCTATAAACACTTGTACAGTGTTCCATGACTCACAGTGCTATAAACACGTGTACAGTGTTCCAAGACTCACAGTGCTATAAAAATTTGTAAAGTGTTCCATGACTCACAGTGCTATGAACGCTTGTACAATATTCCATGACTCACAGTGCTATAAACACTTGTACAGTATTCCATAACTCACAGTGCTATAAACGTTTGTACAGGGTTCCATGAATCACAGTGCTATAATCACTTGCACAGTGTTCCGGGACTCACAGTGCTATTAACGCTTGTACAGTGTTCCGGGACTCAAAATGCTATAAACACTTGTACAGTGTTCCATGACTCACAGTGCTATACACACTTGTAAAGTGTTCCATGACTCACAGTGCTATGAACGCTTGTACAGTGTTCCTGGACTCACAGTGCTCTAAACACTTGTACAGTGTTCCATGACTCACAGTGCTATAAACACTTGTACAGTGTTCCATGACTAACAGTGCTATAAACACGTGTACAGTGTTCCAAGACTCACAGTGCTATAAACACTTGTAAAGTAATCCATGACTCACAGTGCTAAGAATGATTGTACAGTGTTCCATGACTCACAGTGCTATAAACACTTGTACAGTATTCCATAACTCACAGTGCTATAAACATTTGTACAGTGTTCCATGACACACAGTGCTATAAACGCTTGTACAGGGTTCCATGAATCACAGTGCTATAATCACTTGTACAGTGTTCCGGGACTCACAGTGCTATGAATGCTTGTACAGTGTTCCGGGACTCACAGTGCTATAAACACTTGTACAGTGTTCAATAGCTCACATTGCTATAAACACTTGTACAGTGTTCCATGACTCACAGTGCAATAAACACGTGTACAGTGTTCCACGACTCACAGTGCTATAAACACTTGTACAGTGTTCCATGACTCACAGTGCTATAAACACGTGTACAGTGTTCCATGACTCACAGTGCTATAATCACTTGTACAGTGTTCCGGGACTCACAGTGCTATGAATGCTTGTACAGTGTTCCGGGACTCACAGTGCTATAAACACTTGTACAGTGTTCAATAGCTCACATTGCTATAAACACTTGTACAGTGTTCCATGACTCACAGTGCAATAAACACGTGTACAGTGTTCCACGACTCACAGTGCTATAAACACTTGTACAGTGTTCCATGACTCACAGTGCTATAAACACGTGTACAGTGTTCCATGACTCACAGTGCTATAAACACTTGTAAAGTGTTCCATGACTCACAGTGCTATGAACGCTTGTACAGTGTTCCATGACTCACAGTGCTATAAACACTTGTACAGTATTCCATATCTCACAGTGCTATAAACGCTTGTACAGGGTTCCATGAATCACAGTGCTATAATCACTTGTACAGTGTTCCGGGACTCACAGTGCTATTAACGCTTGTACAGTGTTCCGGGACTCAAAGTGCTATAAACACTTGTACAGTGTTCCATAACTCACAGTGCTATAAACACTTGTAATGTGTTCCATGACTCACAGTGCTATGAACGCTTGTACAGTGTTCCTTGACTCACAGTGCTATAAACACTTGTACAGTATTCCATAACTCACAGTGCTATAAACATTTGTACAGTGTTCCATGACTCACAGTGCTATAAACGCTTATACAGGGTTCCATGACTCACAGTGCTACAACACTTGTACAGTGTTCGATGACTCACAGTGCTATACTCACTTGTACAGTGTTCCGGGACTCACAGTGCTATACATACTTGTACAGAGTTCCGGGACTCACAGTTCTATAAATACGTGTAGAGTGTTCCGGGACTCACAGTGCTATGAACACTTGTACAGTGGTCCGGGACTCACAGTGCTATACACGCTTGTAGAGTGTTCCATGACTCACATTGCTATAAACACGTGTACAGTGTTTCGGAACTCACAGTGCTATGAACACTTGTACAGAGTTCCGGGACTCACAGTTCTATAAATACGTGTAGAGTGTTCCGGGACTCACAGTGCTATGAACACTTGTACAGTGGTCCGGGACTCACAGTGCTATAAACGCTTGTACAGTGTTCCATGACTCACAGTGCTATAAACACTTGTACAGTGTTCCGTGATTCACAGTGCAATAAAAACTTGTACAGTGTTCCATGACTCACAGTGCTATAAATACTTGTAGTGTTCCATCACTCACAGTGCTATATACACTTGTACAGTGTTCCATGACTCACAGTGCTATAAACACTTGTACAGTGTTCCATGACTCACAGTGCTATAAACACGTGTACAGTGTTCCATGACTCACAGTGCTATATACACTTGTAAAGTGTTCCATGACTCACAGTGCTATGAACGCCTGTACAGTGTTCCATGACTCACTGTGCTATAAACTCTTGTACAGTATTCCATAACCCACAGTGCTATAAACATTTGTACAGTGTTCCATGACTCACAGTGCTATAAACTCTTGTACAGGGTTCCATGACTCACAGTGCTATAAACACTTGTACATTGTTTCGTGACTCACAGTGCTATAAAGACTTGTACATTGTTTCGTGACTAACAGTGCTATAAACACTTGTACGGTGTTCCGTGACTCACAGTGCTATGAACAAACACTTGTACAATGTTCCATGACTCACAGTGCTATGAACACTTGTACAGTATTCCATAACTCACAGTGCTATAACCACTTGTACAGTGTTCCATGACTCACAGTGCTATGAACGCTTGTACAGTGTTCCATTACTCACAGTGCTATAAACACTTGTACAGTGTTCCATGACTCACAGTGCTATAAACACTTGTACAGTGTTTCGTGACTCACAGTGCTATAAACACTTGTACAGTGTTCCGTGACTCACAGTGCTATAAACACTTGTAGAGTGTTCCATGACTCACAGTGCTATAAACGCTTGTACGGTGTTCCGTGACTCACAGTGCTATGAACACTTGTACAGTATTCCATGACTCACAGTGCTATAAACACGTGTACAGTGTTCCATGACTCACAGTGCTATACACACTTGTAAAGTGTTCCATGACTCACAGTGCTATGAACGCTTGTACAGTGTTCCGGGACTCACAGTGCTATAAACACTTGTACAGTGTTCCATGACTCACAGTGCTATAAACACTTGTACAGTGTTCCATGACTCACAGTGCTATAAACACGTGTACAGTGATCCATGACTCACAGTGCTATACACACTTGTAAAGTGTTCCATGACTCACAGTGCTATGAACGCTTGTACAGTGTTCCATGACTCACAGTGCTATAAACACTTGTACAGTATTCCATATCTCACAGTGCTATAAACGCTTGTACAGGGTTCCATGAATCACAGTGCTATAATCACTTGTACAGTGTTCCGGGTCTCACAGTGCTATTAACGCGTGTACAGTGTTCCGGGACTCAAAGTGCTATAAACACTTGTACAGTGTTCCATAACTCACAGTGCTATAAACACTTGTAATGTGTTCCATGACTCACAGTGCTATGAACGCTTGTACAGTGTTCCTTGACTCACAGTGCTATAAACACTTGTACAGTATTCCATAACTCACAGTGCTATAAACATTTGTACAGTGTTCCATGACTCACAGTGCTATAAACGCTTATACAGGGTTCCATGACTCACAGTGCTACAACACTTGTACAGTGTTCGATGACTCACAGTGCTATACTCACTTGTACAGTGTTCCGGGACTCACAGTGCTATACATACTTGTACAGAGTTCCGGGACTCACAGTTCTATAAATACGTGTAGAGTGTTCCGGGACTCACAGTGCTATGAACACTTGTACAGTGGTCCGGGACTCACAGTGCTATACACGCTTGTAGAGTGTTCCATGACTCACATTGCTATAAACACGTGTACAGTGTTTCGGAACTCACAGTGCTATGAACACTTGTACAGAGTTCCGGGACTCACAGTTCTATAAATACGTGTAGAGTGTTCCGGGACTCACAGTGCTATGAACACTTGTACAGTGGTCCGGGACTCACAGTGCTATAAACGCTTGTACAGTGTTCCATGACTCACAGTGCTATAAACACTTGTACAGTGTTCCGTGATTCACAGTGCAATAAAAACGTGTACAGTGTTCCATGACTCACAGTGCTATAAATACTTGTAGTGTTCCATCACTCACAGTGCTATATACACTTGTACAGTGTTCCATGACTCACAGTGCTATAAACACTTGTAGAGTGTTCCATGACTCACAGTGCTATAAACACGTGTACAGTGTTCCATGACTCACAGTGCTATATACACTTGTAAAGTGTTCCATGACTCACAGTGCTATGAACGCCTGTACAGTGTTCCATGACTCACTGTGCTATAAACTCTTGTACAGTATTCCATAACCCACAGTGCTATAAACATTTGTACAGTGTTCCATGACTCACAGTGCTATAAACTCTTGTACAGGGTTCCATGACTCACAGTGCTATAAACACTTGTACATTGTTTCGTGACTCACAGTGCTATAAAGACTTGTACATTGTGTCGTGACTAACAGTGCTATAAACACTTGTACGGTGTTCCGTGACTCACAGTGCTATGAACAAACACTTGTACAATGTTCCATGACTCACAGTGCTATGAACACTTGTACAGTATTCCATAACTCACAGTGCTATAACCACTTGTACAGTGTTCCATGACTCACAGTGCTATGAACGCTTGTACAGTGTTCCATTACTCACAGTGCTATAAACACTTGTACAGTGTTCCATGACTCACAGTGCTATAAACACTTGTACAGTGTTTCGTGACTCACAGTGCTATAAACACTTGTACAGTGTTCCGTGACTCACAGTGCTATAAACACTTGTAGAGTGTTCCATGACTCACAGTGCTATAAACGCTTGTACGGTGTTCCGTGACTCACAGTGCTATGAACACTTGTACAGTATTCCATGACTCACAGTGCTATAAACACGTGTACAGTGTTCCATGACTCACAGTGCTATACACACTTGTAAAGTGTTCCATGACTCACAGTGCTATGAACGCTTGTACAGTGTTCCGGGACTCACAGTGCTATAAACACTTGTACAGTGTTCCATGACTCACAGTGCTATAAACACTTGTACAGTGTTCCATGACTCACAGTGCTATAAACACTTGTACAGTGTTCCAAGACTCACAGTGCTATAAACACTTGTAAAGTGTTCCATGACTCACAGTGCTATGAACGCTTGTACAGTGTTCCATGACTCAGAGTGCTATAAACTCTTGTACATTATTCCATAACTCACAGTGCTATAAACATTTGTACAGTGTTCCATGACACACAGTGCTATAAACGCTTGTACAGGGTTCCATGAATCACAGTGCTATAATAACTTGTACAGTGTTCCGGGACTCACAGTGCTATGAACGCTTGTACAGTGTTCCGGGACTCACAGTGCTATAAACACTTGTACAGTGTTACATGACTCACAGTGCTATAAACACGTGTAAAGTGTTCCACGACTCACAGTGCTATAAACACTTGTACAGTGTTCCATGACTCACAGTGCTATAAACACGTGTACAGTGGTCTATGACTCACAGTGCTATGAACGCCTGTACAGTGTTCCATGACTCACTGTGCTATAAACTCTTGTACAGTATTCCATAACTCACAGTGCTATAAACATTTGTACAGTGTTCCATGACTCACAGTGCTATAAACTCTTGTACAGGGTTCCATGACTCACAGTGCTATAAACACTTGTACATTATTTCGTGACTCACATTGCTATAAAGACTTGTACATTGTTTCGTGACTAACAGTGCTATAAACAATTGTACGGTGTTCCGTGACTCACAGTGGTATGAACAAACACTTGTACAATGTTCCATGACTCACAGTGCTATGAACACTTGTACAGTATTCCATAACTCACAGTGCTATAAACACTTGTACAGTGTTCCATGACTCACAGTGCTATGAACGCTTGTACAGTGTTCCATTACTCACAGTGCTATAAACACTTGTACAGTGTTCCATGACTCACAGTGCTATAAACGCTTGTACGGTGTTCCGTGACTCACAGTGCTATGAACACTTGTACAGTATTCCATGACTCACAGTGCTATAAACACGTGTACAGTGTTCCATCACTCACAGTGCTATACACACTTGTAATGTGTTCCATGACTCACAGTGCTATGAACGCTTGTACAGTGTTCCGGGACTCACAGTGCTACAAACACTTGTACAGTGTTCCATGACTCACAGTGCTATAAACACTTGTACAGTGTTCCATGACACACAGTGCTATAAACACGTGTACAGTGTTCCAAGACTCACAGTGCTATAAACACTTGTAAAGTGTTCCATGACTCACAGTGCTATGAACGCTTGTACAGTGTTCCATGACTCACAGTGCTATAAACACTTGTACAGTATTCCATAACTCACAGTGCTATACACATTTGTACAGAGTTCCATGACACACAGTGCTATAAACGCTTGTACAGGGCTCCATGAATCACAGTGCTATACTCACTTGTACAGTGTTCCGGGACTCACAGTGCTATGAACACTTGTACAGTATTCCATAACTCACAGTGCTATAAACACTTGTACAGTGTTCCATGACTCACAGTGCTATGAACGCTTGTACAGTGTTCCATTACTCACAGTGCTATAAACACTTGTACAGTGTTCCATGACTCACAGTGCTATAAACACTTGTAAAGTGTTCCGTGACTCACAGTGCTATAAACACTTATACAGTGTTCCGTGACTCACAGTGCTATAAACACTTGTACAGTGTTCCATGACTCACAGTGCTATAAACGCTTGTACGGTGTTCCGTGACTCACAGTGCTATGAACACTTGTACAGTATTCCATGACTCACAGTGCTATAAACACGTGTACAGTGTTCCATGACTCACAGTGCTATACAAACATGTAAAGTGTTCCATGACTCACAGTGCTATGAACGCTTGTACAGTGTTCCGGGACTCACAGTGCTACAAACACTTGTACAGTGTTCCATGACTCACAGTGCTATAAACACTTGTACAGTGTTCCATGACTCACAGTGCTATAAACATGTGTACAGTGTTCCATGACTCACAGTGCTATAAACACGTGTACAGTGTTCCGTGACTCACAGTGCTATAAACACTTGTACAGTGTTCCGTGACTCACAGTGCTATAAACACTTGTACATTGTTCCGTGACTCACAGTGCTATAAACACTTGTACAGTGTTCCATGACTCACAGTGCTATAAACACGTGTATAGTGTTCCATGACTCACAGTGCTATACACACTTGTAAAGTGTTCCATGACTCACAGTGCTATGAACGCTTGTACAGTGTTCCGGGACTCACAGTGCTACAAACACTTGTACAGTGTTCCATGACTCACAGTGCTATAAACACTTGTACAGTGTTCCATGACTCACAGTGCTATAAACACGTGTACAGTGTTCCAAGACTCACAGTGCTATAAACACTTGTAAAGTGTTCCATGACTCACAGTGCTATGGACGCTTGTACATTTTTCCGGGACTCACAGTGCTATGAACGCTTGTACAGTGTTCCGGGACTCACAGTGCTATAAACACTTGTACAGTGTTCCATAGCTCACAGTGCTATAAACACTTGTACAGTGTTCCATAACTCACAGTGCTATAAACACGTGTACAGTGTTCCACGACTCACAGTGCTATAAACACTTGTACAGTGTTCCATGACTCACAGTGGTATAAACACGTGTACAGTGTTCCAAGACTAACAGTTCTATAAACACTTGTAAAGTGTTCCATGACTCACAGTGCTATGAACGCTTGTACAGTGTTCCATGACTCACAGTGCTATAAACACTTGTACAGTATTCCATAACTCACAGTGCTATAAATGTTTGTACAGTGTTCCATGACTCACAGTGGTATAAACACGTGTACAGTGTTCCAAGACTAACAGTTCTATAAACACTTGTAAAGTGTTCCATGACTCACAGTGCTATGAACGCTTGTACAGTGTTCCATGACTCACAGTGCTATAAACACTTGTACAGTGTTCCATGACTCACAGTGCTATAAACACTTGTACAGTGTTCCATGGCTCACAGTGCTATAAACACGAGTACAGTGTTCCATGCCTCACAGTGCTATAAACACTTGTAATGTGTTCCATGACTCACAGTGCTATGAACGCTTGTACAGTGTTCCTTGACTCACAGTGCTATAAACACTTGTACAGTATTCCATAACTCACAGTGCTATAAAAATTTGTACAGTGTTCCATGACTCACAGTGCTATAAACGCTTGTACAGGGTTCCATGAATCACAGTGCTATAATCACTTGTACAGTGTTCCGGGACTCACAGTGCTATGAACGCTTGTACAGTGTTCCGGGACTCACAGTGCTATAAACACTTGTAGAGTTTTCCTTGACTCACAGTGCTATACACATTTGTACAGTGTTCCATGACTCACAGTGCTATAAACGCTTGTACAGGGTTCCAAGACTCACAGTGCTATACACACGTGTACAGTGTTCCATGACTCACAGTGCTATAATCACTTGTACAGTGTTCCGGGACTCACAGTGCTATAATCACTTGTACAGTGTTCCGGGACTCATAGTGCTATAAATACTTGTACAGAGTTCCGGGACTCACAGTTCTATAAACACGTGTACAGTGTTCAGGGACTCACAATGCTATGAACACTTGTACAGAGTTCCGGGACTCACAGTGCTATAAACGCTTGTACAGTGTTCCATGACTCACAGTGCTATAAACACTTGTACAGTGTTCCAGGACTCACAGTGCTATAAACATTTGTACAATGTTCCATGATTCACAGTGCTATAAACACTTGTACAGTGTTCCATGACTCACAGTGCTATAAACACTTGTACAGTGTTCCATGACTCACAGTGCAATAACAACTTGTACAGTGTTCCATGACTCACAGTGCTATAAAGACTTGTAGTGTTCCGTGACTCACAGTGCTATAAACACTTGTACAGTGTTCCATGACTCACAGTGCTATAAACACTTGTACAGTGTTCCATGATTCACAGTGCTATAAACACTTGTACAGTGTTCCATGACTCACAGTGCTATAAACACTTGTACAGTGTTCCATGACTCACAGTGCTATAAAAACTTGTACAGTGTTCCATGACTCACAGTGCTATAAATACTTGTAGTGTTCCATGACTCACAGTGCTATAAACACTTGTACAGTGTTCCGTGACTCACAGTGCTATAAACACTTTTACAGTGTTCCATGACTCACAGTGCTATACACACGTGTACAATATTCCGTGACTCACAGTTCTTTAAACACTTGTACAATGTTCCGTGACTCACAGTGCTATAAACACTTGTACAGTGTTCCATGACTCACAGTGCTATAAACACTTGTAGAGTGTTCCATGACTCACAGTGATATAAACGCTTGTACAGTGTTCCATGATTCACAGTGCTATGAACGCTTGTACAGTGTTCAATGATTCACAGTGCTATAAACACTTGTACGTTGTTCCGTGACTCACAGTGTTATGAACACTTGTACAGTGTTCCATGACTCACAGTGCTATGAACACTTGTACAGTATTCCATAACTCACAGTGCTATAAACACGTGTACAGTGTTCCATGACTCACAGTGCTATGAACGCTTGTACAGTGTTCCATGACTCACAGTGCTATAAACACTTTTACAGTGTTCCATGACTCACAGTGCTATAAACACGTGTACAATATTCCGTGACTCACAGTTCTTTAAACACTTATACAATGTTCCGTGACTCACAGTGCTATAAACACTTGTACAGTTTTCCATGACTCACAGTGCTATAAACACTTGTAGAGTGTTCCATGACTCACAGTGATATAAATGCTTGTACAGTGTTCCATGATTCACAGTGCTATAAAACTTGTACGTTGTTCCGTGACTCACAGTGTTATGAACACTTGTAGAGTGTTCCATGACTCACAGTGCTATGAACACTTGTACAGTATTCCATAACTCACAGTGCTATAAACACTTGTACAGTGTTCCATGACTCACAGTGCTACGAACGCTTGTACAGTGTTCCATGACTCACAGTGCTATAAACACTTTTATAGTGTTCCATGACTCACAGTGCTATAAACACTTGTACAGTGGTCCGTGACTCACCTTGCTATAAACACTTGTACATTGTTCCGTGACTCACAGTGCTATAAACACTTGTACAGTGTTCCATGACTCACAGTGCTATAAACACTTGTACAGTGTTCCATTACGCACAGTGCTATAAACACGTGTACAGTGTTCCATGACTCACAGTGCTATAAACACTTGTACAGTATTACATAACTCACAGTGCTATAAACATTTGTACAGTGTTCCATGTCTCACATTGCTATAAACACGTGTACAGGTTCCATGAATCACAGTGCTATAATCACTTGTACAGTGTTCCGGGACTCACAGTGCTATAAACACTTGTACAGTATTACATAACTCACAGTGCTATAAATATTTGTACAGTGTTCCATGACTCACAGTACTATAAACACATGTACGGTGTTCCGTGACTCACAGTGCTATGAACACTTGTACAGTATTCCATGACTCACAGTGCTGTAAACACTTGTACAGTGTTCCATGACTCACAGTGCTATGAACGCTTGTACAGTGTTTCGGGACTCACAGTGCTATAAACACTTGTACAGTGTTCCATGACTCACAGTGCTATAAACACTTGTACAGTGTTCCATGACTCACATTGCTATAAACACTTGTAAAGTGTTCCATGACTCACAGTGCTATGAACGCTTGTACAGTGTTCCATGACTCACAGTGCTATAAACACTTGTACAGTATTCCATAACTCACAGTGCTATAAACATTTGTACAGTGTTCCATGATTCACAGTGCTATAAACGCTTGTACAGTGTTCCATGACTCACAGTGCTATAAACACTTGTACAGTGTTCCATGACTCACAGTGCTATAAACATGTGTACAGTGTTACATGACTGACATTGCTATAAACACGTGTACAGTGTTCCGGGACTCACAGTGCTATGAACACTTGTACAGAGTTCCGGGACTCACAGTGCTATAAACGCTTGTAGAGTGTTCCATGACTCACATTGCTATAAACACGTGTACAGTGTTCCGGGACTCAGAGTGCTATGAACGCTTGTACAGTGTTCCGGGACTCACAGTGCTATAAACACGTGTACAGTGTTCCATGACTCACAGTGCTATAAACACTTGTACAGTGTTCCATGACTCACAGTGCTATAAACACGTGTACAGTGTTCCATGACTCACAGTGCTATAAACACTTGTAATGTGTTCCATGACTCACAGTGCTATGAACGCTTGTACAGTGTTCCTTGACTCACAGTGCTATAAATACTTGTACAGTGTTCCATGACTCACAGTGCTATAATCACTTGTACAGAGTTCCGTGACTCACAGTGCTATAAATACTTGTACAGAGTTCCGGGACTCACAGTTCTATAAACACGTGTACAGTGTTCCGGGACTCACAGTGATATGAACACATGTACAGAGTTCCGGGACTCACAGTGCTATAAACGCTTGTAGAGTGTTCCATGACTCACATTGCCATAAACACGTGTAAAGTGTTCCGGGACTCACAGTGCTATAAACGCTTGTACAGTGTTCCATGACTCACAGTGCTATAAACATTTGTACAATGTTCCATGATTCACAGTGCTATAAACACTTGTAAAGTGTTCCATGATTCACAGTGCTATAAACACTTGTACAGTGTTCCATGATTCACAGTGCTATACAAACTTGTACAGTGTTCCATATCTCACAGTGCTATAAATACTTATAGTGTTCGATGACTCACAGTGCTATAAGCACTTGTACAGTGATCCGTGACTCACAGTGCTATAAACACTTGTACAGTGTTCCATGACTCACAATGCTATAAACACGTGTACAGTGTTCCATGACTCACAGTGCTATAAACACTTGTAATGTGTTCCATGACTCACAGTGCTATGAACGCTTGTACAGTGTTCCTTGACTCACAGTGCTATAAATACTTGTACAGTATTCCATAACTCACAGTGCTATAAACATTTGTACAGTGTTCCATGACTCACAGTGCTATAAACGCTTGTACAGGGTTCCATGACTCACAGTGCTATAAACACTTGTACAGTGTTCCATGACTCACAGTGCTATAATCACTTGTACAGAGTTCCGGGACTCACAGTGCTATAAATACTTGTACAGAGTTCCGGGACTCACAGTTCTATAAACACGTGTACAGTGTTCCGGGACTCACAGTGATATGAACACTTGTACAGAGTTCCGGGACTCACAGTGCTATAAACGCTTGTAGAGTGTTCCATGACTCACATTGCCATAAACACGTGTAAAGTGTTCCGGGACTCACAGTGCTATGAACACTTGTACATATTTCCGGGACTCACAGTGCTATAAACGCTTGTACAGTGTTCCATGACTCACAGTGCTATAAACATTTGTACAATGTTCCATGATTCACAGTGCTATAAACACTTGTACAGTGTTCCATGACTCACAGTGCTATAAACACTTGTACAGTGTTCCATGACTCACAGTGCTATACAAACTTGTACAGTGTTCCATAACTCACAGTGCTATAAATACTTGTAGTGTTCGATGAATCACAGTGCTATAAGCACTTGTACAGTGTTCCGTGACTCACAGTGCTATAAACACTTGTACAGTCTTCCATGACTCACAGTGCTATAAACACTTGTACAGTGTTCCATGATTCACAGTGCTATAAACACTTGTACAGTGGTCCATGACTCACAGTGCTATACAAACTTGTAGTGTTCCATGACTCACAGTGCTATAAACACTTGTACAGTGTTCCTTGTCTCACAGTGCTATAAACACTTGTACAGTGTTCCGTGACTCACAGTGCTATAAACACTTGTACAATTTTCCGTGACTCACAGTGCTATAAACACTTGTACAGTGTTCCATGACTCACAGTGCTATAAACACTTGTACTGTGTTCCATGACTCACTGTGTTATAAACGCTTGTACAGTGTTCCATAATTCACAGTGCTATGAACGCTTGTACAGTGTTCAATGATTCACAGTGCTATGAACACTTGTACAGTGTTCCATGACTCACAGTGCTATGAACACTTGTACAGTATTCCATAACTCACAGTGCTATATAAACACTTGTACAGTGTTCCATGACTCACAGTGCTATGAACGCTTGTACAGTGTTCCATGACTCACAGTGCTATAAACACTTGTACAGTGTTCCATGACTCACAGTGCTATAAACACTTATAGAGTGTTCCGTGACTCACCTTGCTATAAACACTTGTACAGTGTTCCGTGACTCACAGTGCTATAAACACTTGTACAGTGTTCCATTACGCACAGTGCTATAAACATTTGTAAAGTGTTCCATGACTCACAGTGCTCTGAACGCTTGTACAGTGTTCCATGACTCACAGTGCTATAAACACTTGTACAGTATTACATAACTCACAGTGCTATAAACATTTGTACAGTGTTCCATGACTCACAGTGCTATAAACGCGTGTACAGAGTTCCATGACTCACAGTGCTATAAACGCTTGTATAGTGTTCCATGAATCACAGTGCTATAATCACTTGTACAGTGTTCCGGGACTCACATTGCTATAAACGCTTGTACATGGTTCAATGACTCACAGTGCTATAAACACTTGTACAGTGTTCCATGATTCACAGTGCTATACAAACTTGTACAGTGTTCCATGACTCACATTGCTATAAACACATGTAGTGTTCCATGACTCACAGTGCTATAAACACTTGTACAGTGTTCCATGACTCACATTGCTATAAAGATTGTACAGTGTTCCGGGACAAACAGTGCTATGAACACTTGTACAGAGTTCAGGGACTCACAGTGCTATATACGCTTGTACAGTGTTCCATGTCTCACAGTGCTATAAACACTTGTAGAGTGTTCCATGACTCACAGTGCTATAAACATTTGTACAGTGTTCCATGACTCACATTGCTATAAACACGTGTACAGTGTTCCGGGACTCACAGTGCTATGAACACATGTACAGAGTTCCGGGACTCACAGTGCTACAAACGCATGTACAGTGTTCCATGACTCACAGTGCTTTAGACACTTGTACTGAGTTCCGGGACTCACAGTGCTATAAACGCTTGTACATTGTTCCATGACTCACAGTGCTATAAACACTTGTACAGTGTTCCATGACTCACAGTGCTATAAACATGTGTACAGTGTTCCATGGCTCACAGTGCTATAAACACTTGTACAGTGTTCCATGACTCACAGTGCTATAAAAACTTGTACAGTGTTCCATGACTCACAGTGCTATACATACTTGTAGTGTTCCATGACTCACAGTGCTATAAACACTTGTACAGTGTTCCTTGACTCACAGTGCTATAAACACTTGTACAGTGTTCCATGACTCACAGTGCTATAATCACTTGTACAGTGTTCCGTGACTCACAGTGCTATAACACTTGTACAATGTTCCGTGATTCACAGTGCTATGAACTCTTGTACAGTGTTCCATGTCACACAGTGCTATAAACACTTGTACAGTGTTCCATGATTCACAGTGCTATAAACGCTTGTACAGTGTTCCATGACTCACAGTGCTATGAACACTTGTACAGTGTTCCATGACTCACAGTGCTATGAACACTTGTACAGTATTCCATATCTCACAGTGCTATAATCACTTGTACACTGTTCCATGACTCACAGTGCTATGAACGCTTGTAGAGTGTTCCATGAATCACAGTGCTATAAACACTTGTACAGTGTTCCATGACTCACAGTGCTATAAACACTTGTACAGTGTTCCATTACTCACAGTGCTATGAACGTTTGTACAGTGTTCCATGACTCACAGTGCTATAAACACTTGTACACTGTTCCATGACTCACAGTGCTATGAACACTTGTACAGTGTTCCATGACTCACAGTGCTATGAACACTTGTACAGTATTCCATATCTCACAGTGCTATAAACACTTGTACACTGTTCCATGACTCACAGTGCTATGAACGCTTGTACAGTGTTCCATGACTCACAGTGCTATAAACACTTGTACAGTGTTCCATGACTCACAGTGCTATAAACACTTGTACATTGTTCCGTGTCACACAGTGCTATAAACACTTGTACAGTGTTCCGTGACTCACAGTGCTATAAACTCTTGTTAGGTGTTCCATGACTCACAGTGCTATAAACACTTGTACGGTGTTCCGTGACTCACAGTGCTATGAACACTTGTACAGTATTCCATGACTCACAGTGCTATAAACATGTGTACAGTGTTCCATGACTCACAGTGCTATACACACTTGTAAAGTGTTCCATGACTCACAGTGCTATGAACGCTTGTACAGTTTTCCGGGACTCACAGTGCTATAAACACTTGTACAGTGTTCCATGACTCACAGGGCTATAACTACTTGTACAGTGTTCCATGACTCACAGTGCTATAAACACGTGTACATTGTTCCATGACTCACAATGCTATAAACACTTGTAAAGTGTTCGATGACTCACAGTGCTATGAACGCTTGTACAGTGTTCCATGACTCACAGTGCTATAAACACTTGTACAGTATTCCATAACTCACAGTGCTATAAACATTTGTACAGTGTTCCATGACTCACAGTGCTATAAACGCTTGTACAGTGTTCCATGACTCAAAGTGCTATAAACGCATGTACAGTGTTCCATGAATCACAGTGCTATAATCACTTGTACAGTGTTCCGGGACTCACAGTGCTATAAACACGTGTAAAGTGTTCCGGGACTCACAGTGCTATGAATAATTGTACAGAGTTCCGGGACTCATAGTGCTATACACGCTTGTAGAGTGTTCCATGACTCACAGTGCTATAAACACGTGTACAGTGTTCCGTGACTCACAGTGCTATGAACACTTGTACATTGTTCCATGACTCACAGTGCTATAAACACTTGTACAGTGTTCCATGACACACAGTGCTATATAAACTTGTACAGTGTTCCATGACTCACATTGCTATAAAGAAATGTAGTGTTCCATGACTCACAGTGCTATAAACACTTGTACAGTGTTCCATGACTCACAGTGCTATAAACACGTGTACAGTGTTTCGTGACTCACAGTGCTATAAACACTTGTACGGTGTTCCTGACTCACAGTGCTATGAACACTTGTACAGTGTTCCAGGACTCACAGTGCTATGAACACTTGTACAGTATTCCATAACTCACAGTGCTATAAACACTTGTACAGTGTTCCATGATTCACAGTGCTATGAACGCTTGTACAGTGTTCCATGACACACAGTGCTATAAAAACTTGTACAGTGTTCCATGACTCACAATGCTATAAAGACTTGTACAGTGTTCCGTGACTCACAGTGCTATGAACACTTGTACAGTATTCCATAGCTCACTGTGCTATAAACACTTGTACAGTGTTCCATGACTCACAGTGCTATGAACACTTGTACAGTGTTCCATGACTCACAGTGCTATAAACACTTGTAAAGTGTTCCATGACTCACAGTCCTATAAACATTGGTACAGTGTACCGTGACTCACAGTGCTATAAACTCTTGTACAGTGTTCCATGACTCACAGTGCTATAAACACTTGTACGGTGTACCGTGACTCACAGAGCTATGAACACTTGTACAGTATTCCATGTCTCACAGTGCTATAAACATGTGTACAGTGTTCCATGACTCACAGTGCTATACACACTTATAAAGTGTTCCATGACTCACAGTGCTATGAACGCTTGTACAGTTTTCCGGGACTCACAGTGGTATAAACACTTGTACAGTGTTCCATGACTCACAGTTCTATAAACACTTGTACAGTGTTCCATGACTCACAGTGCTATACACACGTGTACAGTGTTCCATGACTCACAGTGCTATAAACACTTGTAAAGTGTTCCATGACTCACAGTGATATGAAAGCTTGTACAGTGTTCCATGACTCACAGTGCTATAAACACTTGTACAGTATTCCATAACTCACAGTGCTATAAACATGTGTACAGTGTTCCATGACTCACAGTGCTATAAACGCTTGTACAGGGTTCCATGAATCACAGTGCTATAATCACTTTTACAGTGTTCCGGAACTCACAGTGCTATAAACGCTTGTAGAATGTTCCATGACTCACAGTGCTATAAACACGCGTACAGTGTTCCGGGACTCACAGTGCTATGAACACTTGTACAGAGTTCCGGGACTCACAGTGCTATAAACACTTGTACAGTGTTCCATGACTCACAGTGCTATAAACACGTGTACAGTGTTCCATGACTCACAGTGCTATAAATACTTGTAAAGTGTTCCATGACTCACAGTGCTATGAACGCTTGTACAGTGTTCCATGACTCACACTGCTATAAACACTTGTACAGTATTCCATAACTCACAGTGCTATAAACAAATGTACAGTGTTCCATGACTCACAGTGCTATAAACACTTGTACAGTGTTCCATGACTCACAGTGCTATAAAAACTTGTACAGTGTTCCGGGACTCACAGTGCTATAAACACTTGTACAGTGTTCCATGACTCACAGTGCTATAAACACGTGTACAGTGTTCCATGACTCACAGTGCTATAAATACTTGTACAGTGTTCCATGACTAACATTGCTATAAACACATGTAGTGTTCCATGACTCACAGTGCTATAAATACTTGTACAGTGTTCCATGACTCACAGTGCTATAAAGACTTGTACAGTGTTCCGGGACTCACAGTGCTATGAAACTTGTACAGAGTTCCAGGACTCACAGTGCCATAAACGCTTGTACAGTATTCCATGACTCACAGTGCTATAAACACTTGTACAGTGATCCATGACTCACAGTGCTATAAACATGTGTACATTGTTCCATGACTCACATTGCTATAAACACGTGTACAGTGTTCCGGGACTCACAGTGCTATGAACACTTGTACAGTGTTCCGGGACTCACAATGCTATAAACGCTTGTACAGTGTTCCATGACTCACAGTGCTATAAACACTTGTACAGAGTTCCGGGACTCACAGTGCTATACACGCGTGTATAGTGTTCCATGACTCACAGTACTATAAATACTTGTAAAGTGTTCCATGACTCACAGTGCTATAAACATTTGTACTGTGTTCCATGGCTCACAGTGCTATAAACACTTGTACAGTGTTCCATGACTCACAGTGCAATAAACACTTGTACAGTGTTCCATGACTCACAGTGCTATAAAAACTTGTACAGTGTTCTATGACTCACAGTGCTATAAACACTTGTACAGTGTTCTTTGACTCACAGTGCTATAAACACTTGTACAGTGTTCTTTGACTCACAGTGCTATAAACACTTGTACAGTGTTCCGTGACTCACAGTGCTATAAACACTTGTACAATGTTCCGTGACTCACAGTGCTATAAACACTTGTACAGTGTTCCATGTCTCACGGTGCTATAAACACTTGTACAGTGTTCCATGACTCACAGTGCTATAAACGCTAGTACAGAGTTCCATGACTCACAGTGCTATGAACGCTTGTACAGTGTTCCATGACTCATAGTGCTATAAAAACTTGTACGGTGTCCCGTGACTCACAGTGCTATGAACACATGTACAGTGTTCCATGACTCACAGTGCTATGAACACTTGTACAGTATTCCATAACTCACAGTGCTATAAACACTTGTACAGTGTTCCATGACTCACAGTGCTATGAACGCTTGTACAGTGTTCCAGGACTCACAGTGCTATAAACACTTTTACAGTGTTCCATGACTCACAGTGCTATAAACACTTGTACAGTGTTCCGTGACTCACAGTGCTATAAACTCTTGTACAGTGTTCCATGACTCACATTGCTATAAACACTTGTACGGTGTTCCGTGACTCACAGTGCTATAAACACTTGTACTGTATTCCATAACTCACATTGCTATAAACAATTGTACAGTGTTCCATGACTCACAGAGCTATAAACACTTGTAGAGTGTTCCATGACTCACAGTGCTATAAACACTTGTACAGTGTTCCGTGACTCATAGTGCTATAAACAATTGTACAGTGTTCCATGACTCACAGTGCTATAAATACTTGTAATGTGTTCCAAGACTCTCAGTGCTATGAACGCCTGTACAGTGTTCCATGACTCACACTGCTATAAACACTTGTACTGTATTCCATAACTCACAGTGCTATAAACAATTGTAAAGAATTCCGACACTCACAGTTCTATAAACACGTGTACAGTGTTCCATGACTCACAGTACTATAAACGCTTGTACAGTGTTCCATGACTCACAGTGCTATAAACACTTGTACAGTGTTCCATGAATCACAGTGCTATAAAAACTTGTACAGTGTTCCATGACTCACATTGCTATAAACACATGTAGTGTTCCATGACTCACAGTGCTATAAACACTTGTACAGTGTTCCATGACTCACAGTGCTATAAAGACTTGTACAGTGTTCCGGTACTCACAGTGCTATGAACACTTGTACAGAGGTCCAGGACTCACAGTACTATAAACGCTTGTACAGTGTTCCATGACTCACAGTGCTATAAACACTTGTACAGTGATCCATGACTCACAGTGCTATAAACATTTGTACATTGTTCCATGACTCACATTGCTATAAACACGTGTACAGTGTTCCGGGACTCACAGTGCTATGAACACTTGTACAGAGTTCCGGGACTCACAATGCTATAAACGCTTGTACAGTGCTCCATGACTCACAGTGCTATAAACACTTGTACAGAGTTCCGGGACTCACAGTGCTATAAACACTTGTACAGAGTTCCGGGACTCACAGTGCTATAAACGCTTGTACAGTGTTCCATGACTCACAGTACTATAAATACTTGTACAGTGTTCCATGACTCACAGTGCTATAAACATGTGTACAGTGTTCCATGGCTCACAGTGCTATAAAGACTTGTACAGTGTTCCATGACTCACAGTGCTATAAACTCGTGTACAGTGTTCCATGACTCACAGTGCTATAAAAACTTGTACAGTGTTCTATGACTCACAGTGCTATAAACACTTGTACAGTGTTCTTTGACTCACAGTGCTATAAACACTTGTACAGTGTTCCGTTACTCACAGTGCTATAAACACTTGTACAATGTTCCGTGACTCACAGGGCTATAAACACTTGTACAGTGTTCCATGTCTCACAGTGCTATAAACACTTGTACATTGTTCCATGACTCACAGTGCTATGAACGCTTGTACAGTGTTCCATGTCTCATAGTGCTATACAAACTTGTACGGTGTCCCGTGACTCACAGTGCTATGAACACTTGTACAGTGTTCCATGACTCACAGTGCTATGAACTCTTGTACAGGGTTCCAGGACTCACAGTGCTATAAACACTTGTACAGTGTTCCATAACTCACAGTGCTATAAAAACATGTACAGTGTTCCATGACTCACATTGCTATAAACACATGTAGTGTTCCATGACTCACAGTGCTATAAACACTTGTTCAGTGTTCCATGACTCACAGTGCTATAAAGACTTGTACAGTGTTCCGGTACTCACAGTGCTATGAACACTTGTACAGAGTTCCAGGACTCACAGTGCTATAAACACTTGTACAGTGTTTCATGACTCATAGTGCTATAAAAACTTGTACGGTGTCCCGTGACTCACAGTGCTATGAACACATGTACAGTGTTCCATGACTCACAGTGCTATGAACACTTGTACAGTATTCCATAACTCACAGTGCTATAAACACTTGTACAGTGTTCCATGACTCACAGTGCTATGAACGCTTGTACAGTGTTCCAGGACTCACAGTGCTATAAACACTTTTACAGTGTTCCATGACTCACAGTGCTATAAACACTTGTACAGTGTTCCGTGACTCACAGTGCTATAAACAAGTGTACAGTGTTCCGTGACTCACAGTGCTATAAACTCTTGTACAGTGTTCCATGACTCACATTGCTATAAACACTTGTACGGTGTTCCGTGACTCACAGTGCTATAAACACTTGTACTGTATTCCATAACTCACATTGCTATAAACAATTGTACAGTTTTCCATGACTCACAGAGCTATAAACACTTGTAGAGTGTTCCATGACTCACAGTGCTATAAACACTTGTACAGTGTTCCGTGACTCACATTGCTATAAACTATTGTACAGTGTTCCATGACTCACAGTGCTATAAATTCTTTTAATGTGTTCCAAGACTCACAGTGCTATGAACGCTTGTACAGTGTTCCATGACTCACACTGCTATAAACACTTGTACTGTATTCCATAACTCACAGTGCTATAAAATATTGTACAGTGTTCCATGACTCACAGTGCTATACACGCTTGTACAGGGTTCCATGACTCACAGTGCTATAAACACTTGTACAGTGTTCCATGACTCACAGTGCTATAAAAACTTGTACAGTGTTCCGGGACTCACAGTGCTATAAATACTTGTAAAGAGTTCCGACTCTCACAGTTCTATAAACACGTGTACAGTGTTCCATGACTCACAGTACTATAAACGCTTGTACAGTGTTCCATGACTCACAGTGCTATAAACACTTGTACAGTGTTCCATGAATCACAGTGCTATAAAAACTTGTACAGTGTTCCATGACTCACATTGCTATAAACACATGTAGTGTTCCATGACTCACAGTGCTATAAACACTTGTACAGTGTTCCATGACTCACAGTGCTATAAAGACTTTTTTTATTATTATTATTATATACCAAACTTATATAGCGCTCTTTTCATTTAAAAATAAAACGTTCAAAAGCGCGTTACAGCCTAAAATATCACAAATATTGATAAAAACTTCCACATACAATGAGATAAAACAAGACAAAATTAGCAAACACAATTACAATGGATTCTAAATATGCTATAAAATATTAGGATCTAAAATTATAACAATTAAAATATAGGTAATAATTAAATAAAATGTGTTCATTTGCAGTCTTAATCCTGATTGAGCACAGATACAGTTCGATATTTATGTTCCATATGAAAATTTAAAAAGGTGTGTCTTCAAATCCTTTTTGAAAGAACACAATGTTGTTGCATTTCTAAGATTTGATGGAAGAGAATTCCAAAGTTTTGGGGCAGCAGTCATGAAACTTCTATCTCCGTATGTGACAGTCCGACTTCTTGGTAACACAAGAGTAGCTGCTTCATATTTAGACCGTAAGTCTCTCCTTGGTATATAAACCTCAAGCAAGTTTCTCATATAAATCGGTGCTTCTCCATTCAATGCTTTATATGTGTGAGTCAGTATTTTATACTTTATTATTTCTTGAACTGGTAGCCAATGAAGTTCTTTTAGAATGGGCGTTACATGACTGAAACGGGATGTTCTGGTTATGATGCGAGCTGCTGTGTTTTGAACAGTTTGTAATTTATTGGAAGTGTATTTTGGCACGCCGTACAACAGTGAATTACAGTAGTCGAGCCTGGATGTAATGAGTGAGTTTATGAGAGTTTTCGTGGCTTCTGTTGTTAAATACTGCCGAATGTGTCCAATCCGCCGGATCTGCGCATAACATGATTTTGTCACAGAATTTAAATGTTTGTCCATATCCATTCTTGAGTCTAGGAAAGCTCCTAGATTTCTCACACATGTTGATGGTTCTGTATTTGAGTCTCCTACTTTCACATTTATGTTTTCAATGTGTTGCAAATTTCGCTGACTAGAAAACATAATCATTTCAGTTTTATCAGTATTGAGTTTTAACATATTGGCATGCATCCAAGCAACAATGTCTTGTAGACAGTTTTCCACTCGAAGTAGTGTCTCTGCTTGTGAAGCTTGAACGCTTGGTTTGAATGAAAGGTAAATCTGGGAATCGTCAGCATAAAAGTGATGGTTCAGTCCATGGTGTTTACAAATGGCTCCTACAGGCTTGGTATACATAGTGTAAAATTTCGGGCCTAAAACAGACCCCTGTGGAACACTGAAATTCATGAGCACTGAGTTGGATAGTTTTCCATCGATACATACTGCTTGATAACGGTCGGTAAGATAAGATGATCTCCATTGGAGAGGTTTTCCAGTAATTCCAAAATGAAATTCGAGACGCTGTAAAAGTGTTCTATGGTCGATGGTATCAAATGCAGCAGATAGGTCCAAAAGCACAAGGATTGTAGCATTGTTCTGGTCCAGAGGTTGGAGTATATCGTTTTGGACTTTCAGTAAGGCAGTTTCTGTGGAATGAAACTTCCTGTACGCAGACTGATGTACCTCGTGTAAGTTATTACTTGTCAAATGTTCATCAATTCGACTATTTACTACTTTTTCCAGAATCTTCGAGACATAAGGCAGGTTTGACACGGGCCTGTAGTTCTTCAAAGTGTTTTGATCAAGGCTTGGTTGTTTCAGCAAAGGTCTTACCCGGGAGATTTTGAATGACTTTGGTACATTGCCTGTTTCCAATGAAATATTTACAATTTGTGTCACTATTGGTAGGATTTCACTAAGACAAGATTTCAGTAGCCATGTCGGAATTGGATCAATTTCACAGGATTTATTTGGCCCTTTTTTAATGAACTGTTCGACTTCTTTCTCATGTGATGGACAGAAATTGTTCAAGCAGCTTATGTGAGGGAGTTTCTCTGTTTCAATGTTCAATGGACCCAGTTCTGACTGGGAGTTTGAAGATATGTCATTTCTAATGCCTTCCACCTTAGAAATGAAGAAGTCACTGAATTCCTGTGCTAGTTCATTGGGATTTTTGCCTGATGGAAGCGCTATTTCACTATCGCCTTCAAGCAGGTGTTTAGTGATTTTGAACATGCTTTTTTGATCACGACCGCAAGATATTACTTTATCAGAAAAGTAGTCAAGCCGTGCTTGTTTCAACATTTTATTAACCTTGGCACACTGACTCCTGTATATTTCATGGTCGACAGTTAATCTTGATTTTTTTCCACTTGCGTTCAAATTTACGCTTTATATGTTTGGCATCGTGGAGTTCCTCTGTAAACCAGGGACATGAAGGCCTTAATGTAATCGTTTTTGTACGTAAAGGGGCGTGTTTATCAACCAATGCAGAAAGTTCACTGTTGTATATGCTGACAAGATCGTCAGCATCCGTGCATTGCAAACTATTACGAAGTTTTTCTGATGCCATGATGTCACTTTTGAAAGTATCTATATCTATTGAACGGAATTTTCTATACGACACTGTTTTTCGTACAGGAGCCGGTTTCGCCGCTCTTGCATGAAATATGACTGCGAAGTGGTCTCTTGTCACTTTGCCCGAGTTATCTGAAAAACCTGGGTCAGTGACTACTACTTCTGACACAGTTTTGTCATTTTCCCTAGTAATGACCACATCCAGGATGTGACCACGGACGTGGGTAGGCTCTTTCACATGTTGTGTCATGTCACAGGATTGTAGAATACTGTTAAATTTTATTGCATCACGGTCAGAGTAGTTATCCAAATGAAAGTTTAAATCTCCAGTGATTATGATATTTTTGTCAATGGTGGCGTATTTGGACAAGAACAATCGTCTTCAAGAAATACTTTAGTTTTCAAACCATTTTCTTTATTTGGGGGTGGTCTGTACATTACTGATAAGCGTAATGAATAGGACTTAATATTTACATTACAATCTAAATACTCAAAAGTTGAAAATTCATTGTCACGTGTAGAGGACACAATGTTGACATCTATTCCAGTTTTATATATCAGAGCCACACCCCCGCCACGTCGACTACCAGGGCGAGGGACATGTTTAATCTGGTACCCTTCTGGCAGCAGTTCACTTAAACATGTTTTATCAATTGAAGTGCCTAGCCATGTTTCAGTAACAGCAATCATATCTAGGTCATTTGAGAATATAAAATCACAAAACGCTATGGTTTTGTTCTTCAAAGATCTTGGATTTATACAACACAGTTTAATGTTTTTTTGGCCTTTAACAACAGTTTGAGATTCATATTTTATGCGGTATATATTTAAGCTTCTTGTAGAATTCAATACCTCTTTATCAAGATTTGAAAAACGTTCTGTTCTGGCTGTTGATATTACAGTAGGAATTGTTTCTGGTAATATTTTGATATTGTTAAAGTTGATTCCTTGATTTGTGTCCCAATTTCGCCTGCATTGATACAGACCGCCTCTGGCAGATCTGTATTTCAAAAGACCATAATCCTTTAGAACATTTAAAGTTGCTTTGTTCGGGCGTGAAAGCCTTCTAGCTACACCTGCCAATTTCAATAATTGGTCTCTATTATACTTGACAAAGCACATTGTAATCGTGAAAATTGTGTTCATCAAAAAGTTACACAATTTTACAAAGTATAAATAGTTTCTTATTTGTACATCCAATTGTTTCAAAGTATGGCATTCAATATTGAATAGATATTTCCAATTAAAAATCACAGAATAGTAACTCTTGTATATTCATGAGATACTGTACAAAAAATCACAGATCTACAGTCATTAGTTTTAACGAAACAATCCAATTATAAGAGCACTAAACTTTCTGCAGCCTACACTTGGCGCATATAAACAATATATACTTGTACAGTGTTCCGGTACTCACAGTGCTATAAACGCTTGTACAGTGTTCCATGACTCACAGTGCTATAAACACTTGTACAGTGATCCATGACTCACAGTGCTATAAACATTTGTACATTGTTCCATGACTCACATTGCTATAAACACGTGTACAGTGTTCCGGGACTCACAGTGCTATGAACACTTGTACAGAGTTCCGGGACTCACAATGCTATAAACGCTTGTACAGTGCTCCATGACTCACAGTGCTATAAACACTTGTACAGAGTTCCGGGACTCACAGTGCTATAAACACTTGTACAGAGTTCCGGGACTCACAGTGCTATAAACACTTGTACAGTGTTCCATGACTCACAGTACTATAAATACTTGTACAGTGTTCCATGACTCACAGTGCTATAAACATGTGTACAGTGTTCCATGGCTCACAGTGCTATAAAGACTTGTACAGTGTTCCAAGACTCACAGTGCTATAAACTCTTGTACAGTGTTCCATGACTCACAGTGCTATAAAAACTTGTACAGTGTTCTATGACTCACAGTGCTATAAACACTAGTACAGTGTTCTTTGACTCACAGTGCTATAAACACTTGTACAGTGTTCCGTTACTCACAGTGCTATAAACACTTGTACAATGTTCCGTGACTCACAGGGCTATAAACACTTGTACAGTGTTCCATGTCTCACAGTGCTATAAACACTTGTACATTGTTCCATGACTCACAGTGCTATGAACGCTTGTACAGTGTTCCATGACTAATAGTGCTATAAAAACTTGTACGGTGTCCCGTGACTCACAGTGCTATGAACACTTGTACAGTGTTCCATGACTCACAGTGCTATGAACACTTGTACAGTATTCCATAACTCACAGTGCTATAAACACTTGTACAGTGTTCCATGACTCACAGTGCTATGAACTCTTGTACAGGGTTCCAGGACTCACAGTGCTATAAACACTTGTACAGTGTTCCATGACTCACAGTGCTATAAAAACTTGTACAGTGTTCAATGACTCACATTGCTATAAACACATGTAGTGTTCCATGACTCACAGTGCTATAAACACTTGTACAGTGTTCCATGACTCACAGTGCTATAAAGACTTGTACAGTGTTCCGGTACTCACAGTGCTATGAACACTTCTACAGAGTTCCAGGACTCACAGTGCTATAAACGCTTGTACAGTGTTCCATGACTCACAGTGCTATAAACACTTGTAGAGTGATCCATGACTCACAGTGCTATAAACATTTGTACAATGTTCCATGACTCACATTGCTATAAACACGTGTACAGTGTTCCGGGACTCACAGTGCTATGAACACTTGTACAGAGTTCCGGGACTCACAATGCTATAAACGCTTGTACAGTGTTCCATGACTCACAGTGCTATAAACACTTGTACAGAGTTCCGGGACTCACAGTGCTATAAACACTTGTACAGAGTTCCGGGACTCACAGTGCTATAAACGCTTGTACAGTGTTCCATGACTCACAGTACTATAAATACTTGTACAGTGTTCCATGACTCACAGTGCTATAAACATTTGTACAGTGTTCCATGGCTCACAGTGCTATAAAGACTTGTACAGTGTTCCATGACTCACAGTGCTATAAACACTTGTACAGTGTTCCATGACTCACAGTGCTATAAAAACTTGTACAGTGTTCTATGACTCACAGTGCTATAAACACTTGTACAGTGTTCTTTGACTCACAGTGCTATAAACACTTGTACAGTGTTCCGTGACTCACAGTGCTATAAACACTTGTACAATGTTCCGTGACTCACAGTGCTATAAACACTTGTACAGTGTTCCATGTCTCACAGTGCTATAAACACTTGTACAGTGTTCCATGACTCACAGTGCTATAAACGCTAGTACAGTGTTCCATGACTCACAGTGCTATGAACGCTTGTACAGTGTTCCATGACTCATAGTGCTATAAAAACTTGTACGGTGTCCCGTGACTCACAGTGCTATGAACACTTGTACAGTGTTCCATGACTCACAGTGCTATGAACACTTGTACAGTATTCCATAACTCACAGTACTATAAACACTTGTAGAGTGTTCCATGACTCACAGTGCTATGAACTCTTGTACAGGGTTCCAGGACTCACAGTGCTAAAAACACTTGTACAGTGTTCCATGACTCACAGTGCTAAAAACACTTGTACAGTGTTCCGTAACTCACAGTGCTATAAACAATTGTACAGTGTTCCGTGACTCACAGTGCTATAAACTCTTGTACAGTGTTCCATGACTCACATTGCTATAAACACTTGTACGGTTTTCCGTGTCTAACAGTGCTATGAACATGTGTACAGTGTTCCATGACTCACAGTGCTATACACACTTGTAAAGTGTTCCATGACTCACAGTGCTATGAACGCTTGTACAGTTTTCCGGGACTCACAGTGCTATAAACACATGTACAGTGTTCCATGACTCACAGTGCTATAAACACTTGTACAGAGTTCCATGACTCTCAGTGCTATAAATACGTGTACAGTGTCCATGACTCACAGTGCTATAAACACTTGTAAAGTGTTCCATGAATCACAGTGCTATAATCACTTGTACAGTGTTCTGGGACTCACAGTGCTATAAATACTTGTACAGAGTTCCGGGACTCACAGAACTATAAACACGTGTACAGTGTTCCGGGACTCACAGTGCTATGAATAATTGTACAGAGTTCCGGGACTCACAGTGCTATAAACGTTTGTAGAGTGTTCCATGACTCACATTGCTATTAAAAAAATGTAGTGTTCCATGACTCACAGTGCTATAAACACTTGTACAGTGTTCCATGACTCACAGTGCTATAAACACTTGTACATTGTTTCGTGACTCACAGTGCTATAAACACTTGTACGGTGTTCCGTAACTCACAGTGCTATGAACACTTGTACAGTATTCCATAACTAACAGTGCTATAAACACTTGTACAGTGTTCCATGACTCACAGTGCTATGAACGCTTGTACAGTGTTCCATGACTCACAGTGCTATAAAAACTTGTACAGTATTCCATGACTCACAGTGCTATAAACACTTGTAGAGTGTTCCCTGACTCACAGTGCTATAAACACTTGTACAGTGTTCCGTGTCTCACAGTGCTATAGACACTTGTACAGTGTTCCATGACTCACAGTGCTATAAATACTTATACGGTGTTCCGTGACTCACAGTGCTATGAACACTTGTACCGTATTCCATGACTCACAGTGCTATAAACACGTGTACAGTGTTCCATGACTCACAGTGCTATAAACACTTGTAATGTTTTCCATGACTCACAGTGCTATGAACGCTTGTAGAGTGTTCCGGGACTCACAGTGCTATAAACACTTGTACAGTGTTCCATGACTCACAGTGCTATAAACACTTGTACAGTGTTCCATGATTCACAGTGCTATAAACACGTGTACAGTGTTCCATGACTCACAGTGCTATAAATAATTGTAATGTGTTCCATGACTCACAGTGCTATGAACGCTTGTACAGTGTTCCATGACTCACAGTGCTATAAACACTTGTACAGTATTCCATATCTCACAGTGCTATAAACATTTGTACAGTGTTCCATGACTCACAGTGCTATAAACGCTTGTACAGGGTTCCATGACTCACAGTGCTATAAACACTTGTACAGTGTTCCATGACTCACAGTGCTATAATCAATTGTACAGTGTTCCATGACTCACAGTGCTATAAATACTTGTAATGTGTTCCATGACTCACAGTGCTATGAACGCTTGTACAGTGTTCCATGACTCACAGTGCTATAAACACTTGTACAGTATTCCATAAATCACAGTGCTATAAACGCTTGTAAAGGGTTCCATGACTCACAGTGCTATAAACACTTGTACAGTGTTCCATGACTCACAGTGCTATAATCACTTGTACAGTATTCCAGGGACTCACGGTGCTATAAAGACATGTACAGTGTTCCGAGACTCACATTGCTACCAACACTTGTACAGAATTCCGGGACTCACAGTGCTGTAAACGCTTGTAGAGTGTTCCGGGACTCACAGTGCTATGAACACTTGTACATAGTTCCGGGACTCACATTGCTATAAACGCTTGTACAGAGTTCCATGACTCACAGTGCTATAAACATTTGTACAGTGTTCCATGACTCACAGTGCTATAAACACGTGTACAGTGTTCCATGACTCACAGTGCTATAAACATTTGTACAGTGTTCCATGACTCACAGTGCTATAAACACTTGTACAGTGTTCCCTGACTAACAGTGCTATAAACACTTGAACAGTGTTCCATTGCTCACAGTGCTATAACAACTTGTACATTGTTCCATGACTCACAGTGCTATAAATACTTGTAGTGTTCCATGATTCACAGTGCTATAAACACTTGTACAGTGTTCCGTGATTCACAGTGCTATAAACACTTGTACAGTGTTCCATGATTCAGAGTGATATAAATACTTGTACGGTGTTCCGTGACTCACAGTGCTATGAACACTTGTACCGTATTCCATGACTCACAGTGCTATAAACACGTGTACAGTGTTCCATGACTCAGAGTGCTATAAACACTTGTAATGTTTTCCATGACTCACAGTGCTATGAACGCTTGTAGAGTGTTCCGGGACTCACAGTGCTATAAACACTTGTACAGTGTTCCATGACTCACAGTGCTATAAACACTTGTACAGTGTTCCATGATTCACAGTGCTATAAACACGTGTACAGTGTTCCATGACTCACATTGCTATAAATACTTGTAATGTGTTCCATGACTCACAGTGCTATGAACGCTTGTACAGTGTTCCATGACTCACAGTGCTATAAACACTTGTACAGTATTCCATAACTCACAGTGCTCTAAACATTTGTACAGTGTTCCATGACTCACATTGCTATAAACGCTTGTACAGGGTTCCATGACTCACAGTACTATAAACACTTGTACAGTGTTCCATGACTCACAGTGCTATAATCACTTGTACAGTGTTCCATGACTCACAGTGCTATAAATACTTGTAATGTGTTCCATGACTCACAGTGCTATGAACGCTTGTACAGTGTTCCATGACTCACAGTGCTATAAACACTTGTACAGTATTCCATAAATCACAGTGCTATAAACGCTTGTAAAGGGTTCCATGAATCACAGTGCTATAATCACTTGTACAGTATTCCGGGACTCACAGTGCTATAAAGACATGTACAGTGTTCCGAGACTCACATTGCTACCAACACTTGTACAGAATTCCGGGACTCACAGTGCTGTAAACGCTTGTAGAGTGTTCCATGACTCACATTGCTATAAACACGTGTACAGTGTACCGGGACTCACAGTGCTATGAACACTTGTACATAGTTCCGGGACTCACATTGCTATAAACGCTTGTACAGTGTTCCATGACTCACAGTGCTATAAACACGTGTACAGTGTTCCATGACTCACAGTGCTATAAACATTTGTACAGTGTTCCATGACTCACAGTGCTATAAACACTTGTACAGTGTTCCCTGACTCACAGTGCTATAAACACTTGAACATTGTTCCATTGTTCACAGTGCTATAACAACTTGTACATTGTTCCATGACTCACAGTGCTATAAATACTTGTAGTGTTCCATGACTCACAGTGCTATAAACACTTTTACAGTGTTCCGTGACTGACAGTGCTATAAACACTTGTACAGTGGTCCATGACTCACAGTGCTATAAACACTTGTACAGTGGTCCGTGACTCACAGTGCTATAAAGACTTGTACAATGTTCCGTGACTCACAGTGCTATAAACACTTATAGAGTGTTCCATGACTCACAGTGCTATAAACACCTGTACAGTGTTCCATGACTCACAGTGCTATAATCGCTTGTACAGTGTTCCATGACTCACAGTGCTATGAACGTGTGTACAGTGTTCCATGACTCACAGTGCTATAAACACGTGTACAGTTTTCCATGACTCACAGTGCTAAAAACACTTGTACAGTGTTCCATGACTCACAGTGCTATAACAACTTGTAGAGTGTTCCATGACTCACAGTGCTATAAACACTTGTACAGTTTTCCATGACTCACAGTGCTATAAACACTTGTACAGTGTTCCGTGACTCACAGTGCTATGAACGCTTGTACAGTGTCACATGACTCACAGTGCTATAAACACTTGTACAGTGTTCCGTGACTCACAGTGCTATAAACACTTGTACATTGGTCCATGGCTCACAGTGCTATAAACACTTGTACAGTGTTCCGTGACTCACAGTGCTATAAACACTTGTACAATGTTACATGACTCACAGTGCTATAAACACTTATACAGTGTTCCATGACTCACAGTGCTATAAACACTTGTACAGTGTTCCATTACTCACAGTGCTATAATCGCTTGTACAGTGTTCCATGACTCACAGTGCTATGAACGCTTGTACAGTGTTCCATGACTCAAAGTGCTATAAACACGTCTACAGTTTTCCATGACTCACAGTGCTATAAACAATTGTACAGTGTTCCATGACTCACAGTGCTATAAAAACTTGTACAGTGTTCCATGACTCACAGTGCTATAAACACTTGTACAGTTTTCCATGACTCACAGTGCTATAAACACTTGTACAGTGTTCCGTGACTCACAGTGCTATGAACGCTTGTACAGTGTTACATGACTCACAGTGCTAAAACACTTGTACAGTATTCCATGACTCACAGTTCTATAAACACTTGTACAGTAGTCCATAACTCACAGTGCTATAAACGCTTGTACAAGGTTCCATGACTCACAGTGCTATAAACGCTTGTACAGTGTTCCATGACTCACAGTGCTATAAATACTTGTAATGTGTTCCATGACTCACAGTGCTATGAACGCTTGTACAGTGTTCCATGACTCACAGTGCTATAAACACTTGTACAGTGTTCCATGACTCACAGTGCTATAAACACTTGTACAGTGTTCCATGACTCACAGTGCTATAAACGCTTGTACAGTGTTCCATGACTCACAGTGCTATAAACACTTGTACAGTGTTCCATGACTCACAGTGCTATAATCACTTGTACAGTGTTCCATGACTCACAGTGCTATAAATACTTGTAATGTGTTCCATGACTCACAGTGCTATGAACGCTTGTACAGTGTTCCATGACTCACAGTGCTATAAACACTTATACAGTATTCAACAAATCACAGTGCTATAAACGCTTGTAAAGGGTTCCATGACTCACAGTGCTATAAACACTTGTACAGTTTTCCATGACTCACAGTGCTATAATCACTTGTACAGTATTCCGGGACTCACAGTGCTATAAAGACATGTACAGTGTTCCGAGATTCACATTGCTACCAACACTTGTACAGAATTCCGGGACTCACAGTGCTGTAAACGCTTGTAGAGTGTTCCATGACTCACATTGCTATAAACACGTGTATAGTGTTCCGGGACTCACAGTGCTATGAACACTTGTACATAGTTCCGGGACTCACATTGCTATAAACGCTTGTACAGTGTTCCATGACTCACAGTGCTATAAACACGTGTACAGTGTTCCATGACTCACAGTGCTATAAACATTTGTACAGTGTTCCATGACTCACAGTGCTATAAACACTTGTACAGTGTTCCCTGACTCACAGTGCTATAAACACTTGTACAGTGTTCCATTGCTCACAGTGCTATAACAACTTGTACATTGTTCCATGACTCACAGTGCTATAAATACTTGTAGTGTTCCATGACTCACAGTGCTATAAACACTTGTACAGTGTTCCGTGACTCACATTGCTATAAACACTTGTACAGTGGTCCATGACTCACAGTGCTATAAACACTTGTACAGTGTTCCGTGACTCACAGTGCTATAAACACTTGTACAATGTTCCGTGACTCACAGTGCTATAAACACCTATACAGTGTTCCATGACTCACAGTGCTATAAACACCTGTACAGTGTTCCATGACTCACAGTGCTATAATCGCTTGTACAGTGTTCCATGACTCACAGTGCTATGAACGTTTGTACAGTGTTCCATGACTCACAGTGCTATAAACACGTGTACAGTTTTCCATGACTCACAGTGCTATAAACACTTGTACAGTGTTCCATGACTCACAGTGATATAACAACTTGTACAGTGTTCCATGACTCACAGTGCTATAAACACTTGTACAGTTTTCCATGACTCACAGTGCTATAAACACTTGTACAGTGTTCCGTGACTCACAGTGCTATGAACGCTTGTACAGTGCCACATGACTCACAGTGCTATAAACACTTGTACAGTGTTCCGTGACTCACAGTGCTATAAACACTTGTAAATTGGTCCATGGCTCACAGTGCTATAAACACTTGTACAATGTTCCGTGACTCACAGTGCTATAAACACTTATACAGTGTTCCATGACTCACAGTGCTATAAACACTTGTACAGTGTTCCATGACTCACAGTGCTATACTCGCTTGTACAGTGTTCCATGACTCACAGTGCTATGAACGCTTGTACAGTGTTCCATGACTCAAAGTGCTATAAACACGTCTACAGTTTTCCATGACTCACAGTGCTATAAACAATTGTACAGTGTTCCATGACTCACAGTGCTATAAAACTTGTACAGTGTTCCATGACTCACAGTGCTATAAAACTGTAGTTTCGACATGCTATAAACACTTACAGTTTCTGACTCACAGGCTAACATTGTACAGTGTTCCATGACTCACAGTGCTATAAAAACTTGTACAGTGTTCCATGACTCACAGTGCTATAAATACTTGTAGTTTTCCATGACTCACAGTGCTATAAACACGTGTACAGTGTTCCGTGACTCACAGTGCTATGAACGCTTGTACAGTGTTACATGACTCACAGTGCTAAAACACTTGTACAGTATTCCATGACTCACAGTGCTATAAACACTTATACAGTAGTCCATAACTCACAGTGCTATAAACGCTTGTACAAGGTTCCATGACTCACAGTGCTATAAACGCTTGTACAGTGTTCCATGACTCACAGTGCTATAAACACTTGTACGGTGTTCCGTGACTCACATTGATATGAACACTTGTACAGTATTCCATGACTCACTGTGCTATAAACACTTATACAGTGTTCCGGGACTCACAGTGCTATAAACACTTGTACAGAGTTCCGGGATCCACAGTGCTATAAACGCTTGTACAGTGTTCCATGACTCACAGTGCTATAAACACTTGTACAGTGTTTCATGACTCACAGTGCTATAATCACTTGTACAGTGTTCCGGGACTCACAGTGCTATAAATACTTGTACAGAGTTCCGGCACTCACAGTTCTATAAACACGTGTACAGTGTTCCGAGACTCACAGTGCTACGAACACTTGTACAGGATTCCGGGATTCACAGTGTTATAAACGCTTGTAGAGTGTTCCATGACTCACATTGCTATAAAAACGTGTACAGTGTTCCGGGACTCACAGTGCTATGAACACTTGTACATAGTTCCGGGACTCACAGTGCTATAAACGCTTGTACAGTGTTCCATAACTCACAGTGCTATAAACACGTGTACAGTTTTCCATGACTCACAGTGCTATAAACATTTGTACAGTGTTCCATGACTCACAGTGCTATAAACACTTGTACAGTGTTCCATGACTCACAGTGCTATAAACACTTGTACAGTGTTCCATTGCTCACAGTGCTATAACAACTTGTACATTGTTCCATGACTCACAGTGCTATAAATACTTGTAGTGTTCCATGACTCACAGTGCTATAAACACTTGTACAGTGTTCCGTGACTCACAGTGCTATAAACACTTGTACAGTATTCCATAAATCACAGTGCTATAAACGCTTGTAAAGGGTTCCAAGACTCACAGTGCTATAAACACTTGTACAGTGTTCCATGACTCACAGTGCTATAATCACTTGTACAGTATTCCGGGACTCACAGTGCTATAAAGACATGTACAGTGTTCCGAGACTCACATTGCTACCAACACTTGTACAGAATTCCGGGACTCACAGTGCTGTAAACGCTTGTAGAGTGTTCCATGACTCACATTGCTATAAACACGTGTACAGTGTTCCGGGACTCACAGTGCTATGAACACTTGTACATACTTCCGGGACTCACATTGCTATAAACGCTTGTACAGTGTTCCATGACTCACAGTGCTATAAACACGTGTACAGTGTTCCATGACTCACAGTGCTATAAACATTTGTACAGTGTTCCATGACTCACAGTGCTATAAACACTTGTACAGTGTTCCCTGACTCACAGTGCTATAAACACTTGTACAGTGTTCCATTGCTCACAGTGCTATAACAACTTGTACATTGTTCCATGACTCACAGTGCTATAAATACTTGTAGTGTTCCATGACTCACAGTGCTATAAACACTTGTACAGTGTTCCGTGACTCAAAGTGCTATAAACACTTGTACAGTGGTCCATGACTCACAGTGCTATAAACACTTGTACAGTGTTCCGTGACTCACAGTGCTATAAACACTTGTACAATGTTCCGTGACTCACAGTCCTATAAACACTTATACAGTGTTCCATGACTGACAGTGCTATAAACACCTGTACAGTGTTCCATGACTCACAGTGCTATAATCGCTTGTACAGTGTTCCATGACTCAGAGTGCTATGAACGCTTGTACAGTGTTCCATGACTCACAGTGCTATAAACACGTGTACAGTTTTCCATGACTCACAGTGCTATAAACACTTTTACAGTGTTCCATGATTCACAGTGCTATAACAACTTGTACAGTGTTCCATGACTCACAGTGCTATAAACACTTGTACAGTTTTTCATGATTCACAGTGCTATAAACACTTGTACAGTGTTCCGTGACTCACAGTGCTATGAACGCTTGTACAGTGTTACATGACTCACAGTGCTATAAACACTTGTACAGTGTTCCGTGACTCACAGTGCTATAAACACTTGTACAGTGGTCCATGACTCACAGTGCTATAAACACTTGTACAGTGTTCCGTGACTCACAGTGCTATAAACACTTGTACAATGTTCCGTGACTCACAGTGCTATAAACACTTATACAGTGTTCCATGACTCACAGTGCTATAAACACTTGTACAGTGTTCCATGACTCACAGTGCTATAATCGCTTGTACAGTGTTCCATGACTCTCAGTGCTATGAACGCTTGTACAGTGTTCCATGACTCACAGTGCTATAAACACGTGTACAGTTTTCCATGACTCACAGTGCGATAAACACTTATACAGTGTTCCATGACTCACAGTGCTATAAAAACTTGTACAGTGTTCCATGACACACAGTGCTATAAACACTAGTACAGTTTTCCATGACTCACAGTGCTATAAACACTTGTACAGTGTTCCGTGACTCACAGTGCTATGAACGCTTGTACAGTGTTACATGACTAACAGTGCTAAAACTCTTGTATAGTATTCCATGACTCACAGTGCTATAAACACTTGTACAGTATTCCATAACTCACAGTGCTATAAACGCTTGTACAAGGTTCCATGACTCACAGTGCTATAAACGCTGGTACAGTGTTCCATGACTCACAGTGCTATAAACACTTGTACAGTATTCCATGACTCACTGTGCTATAAACACTTATACAATGTTCCGGGACTCACAGTGCTATAAACACTTATACAATGTTCCGGGACTCACAGTGCTATAAACACTTGTACAGAGTTCCAGGATCCACAGTGCTATAAACGCTTGTACAGTGTTCCATGACTCACAGTGCTATAAAAACTTGTACAGTGTTCCATGACTCACAGTGCTATAATCACTAGTACAGTGTTACGGGACTCACAGTGCTTTAAATACTTGTACAGAGTTCCGGCACTCACAGTTCTATAAACACGTGTACAGTGTTCCGAGACTCACAGTGCTACGAACACTTGTACAGAGTTCCGGGATTCACAGTGCTATAAACGCTTGTAGAGTGTTCCATAACTCACAGTGCTATAAACACGTGTACAGTTTTCCATGACTCACAGTGCTATAAACATTTGTACAGTGTTCCATGACTCACAGTGCTATAAACACTTGTACAGTGTTCCATGACTCACAGTGCTATAAACACTTGTACAGTGTTCCATTGCTCACAGTGCTATAACAACTTGTACATTGTTCCATGACTCACAGTGCTATAAATACTTGTAGTGTTCCATGATTCACAGTGCTATAAACACTTGTACAGTGTTCCGTGACTCACAGTGCTATAAACACTTGTACAGTGGTCCATGACTCACAGTGCTATAAACACTTGTACAGTGTTCCGTGACTCACAGTGTTATAAACACTTGTACAATGTTCCGTGACTCACAGTGCTATAAACACTTATACAGTGTTCCATGACTGACAGTGCTATAGTCGCTTGTACAGTGTTCCATGATTCACAGTGCTATGAACGCTTGTACAGTGTTCCATGACTCACAGTGCTATAAACACGTGTACAGTTTTCCATGACTCACAGTGCTATAAACACATGTACTGTGTTCCATGACTCACAGTGCTATAAAAACTTGTACAGTGTTCCATTACTCACAGTGCTATAAACACTTGTAGAGTGTTCCGTGACTCACAGTGCAATAAACACTTGTACAGTGTTCCATGACTCACAGTGCTATGAACGCTTGTACAGTGTTACATGACTCACAGTGCTATAAACGCTTGTACAGGTTTCCATGACTCACAATGCTATAAACGCTTGTACAGTGTTCCATGACTCACAGTGCTATAAACACTTGTACGGTGTTCCGTGACTCACAGTGCTATGAACACTTGTACAGTATTCCATAACTCACAGTGCTATAAACGCTTGTACAGGGTTCCATGACTCACAGTGCTATAAACGCTTGTACAGTGTTCCATGACTCATAGTGCTATGAATGCTTGTAGAGTGTTCCATGACTCACAGTGCTATAAACACGTGTACAGTTTTCCATGACTCACAGTGCTATAAACACTTGTACAGTGTTCCATGACTCACAGTGCTATAACAACTTGTACAGTGTTCCATGACTCACAGTGCTATAAACACTTGTACAGTTTTCCATGACTCACAGTGCTATAAACACTTGAAGGGTGTTCCGTGACTCACAGTGCTATGAACGCTTGTACAGTGTTACATGACTCACAGTGCTATAAACACTTGTACAGTGTTCCGTGACTCACAGTGCTATAAACACTTGTACAGTGGTCCATGACTCACAGTGCTATAAACACTTGTACAGTGTTCTGTGACTCACAGTGCTATAAACACTTGTACAATGTTCCGTGACTCACAGTGCTATAAACACTTATACAGTGTTCCATGACTCACAGTGCTATAAACACTTGTACAGTGTTCCATGACTCACAGTGCTATAATCGCTTGTACAGTGTTCCATGACTCACAGTGCTATGAACGCTTGTACAGTGTTCCATGACTCAAAGTGCTATAAACACGTGTACAGTTTTCCATGACTCACAGTGCTATAAACAATTGTACAGTGTTCCATGACTCACAGTGCTATAAAAACTTGTACAGTGTTCCATGACTCACAGTGCTATAAACACTTGTACAGTTTTCCATGACTCACAGTGCTATAAACACTTGTACAGTGTTCCGTGACTCACAGTGCTATGAACGCTTGTACAGTGTTACATGACTCACAGTGCTAAAACACGTGTACAGTGTTCCATGACTCACAGTGCTATAAACACTTGTACAGTATTCCATAACTCACAGTGCTATAAACGCTTGTACAAGGTTCCATGACTCACAGTGCTATAAACATTTGTACAGTGTTCCATGACTCACAGTGCTATAAACACTTGTACGGTGTTCCGTGACTCACATTGCTATGAACACTTGTACAGTATTCCATGACTCACTGTGCTATAAACACTTATACTGTGTTCCGGGACTCACAGTGCTATAAACACTTGTACAGAGTTCCGGGATCCACAGTGCTATAAACGCTTGTACAGTGTTCCATGACTCACAGTGCTATAAACACTTGTACAGTGTGTCATGACTCACAGTGCTATAATCACTTGTACAGTGTTCCAGGACTCACAGAGCTATAAATACTTGTACAGAGTTCCGGCAATCACAGTTCTATAAACACGTGTACAGTGTTCCGAGACTCACAGTGCTACGAACACTTGTACAGAGTTACGGGATTCACAGTGCTATAAACGCTTGTAGAGTGTTCCATGACTCACATTGCTATAAACACGTGTACAGTGTTCCGGGACTCACAGTGCTATGAACACTTGTACATAGTTCCGGGACTCACAGTGCTATAAACGCTTGTACAGTGTTCCTTAACTCACAGTGCTATAAACACGTGTACAGTTTTCCATGACTCACAGTGCTATAAACATTTGTACAGTGTTCCATGACTCACAGTGCTATAAACACTTGTACAGTGTTCCATGACTCACAGTGCTATAAACACTTGTACAGTGTTCCATTGCTCACAGTGCTATAACAACTTGTACATTGTTCCATGACTCACAGTGCTATAAATACTTGTAGTGTTCCATGACTCACAGTGCTATAAACACTTGTACAGTGTTCCGTGACTCACAGTGCTATAAACACTTCTACAGTATTCCATAAATCACAGTGCTATAAACGCTTGTAAAGGGTTCCATGACTCACAGTGCTATAAACACTTGTACAGTGTTCCATGACTCACAGTGCTATAATCACTTGTACAGTATTCCGAGACTCACAGTGCTATAAAGACATGTACAGTGTTCCGAGACTCACATTGCTACCAACACTTGTACAGAATTCCGGGACTCACAGTGCTGTAAACGCTTGTAGAGTGTTCCATGACTTACATTGCTATAAACACGTGTACAGTGTTCCGGGACTCACAGTGCTATGAACACTTGTACATAGTTCCGGGACTCACATTGCTATAAACGCTTGTACAGTGTTCCATGACTCACAGTGCTATAAACACGTGTACAGTGTTCCATGACTAACAGTGCTATAAACATTTGTACAGTGTTCCATGACTCACAGTGCTATAAACACTTGTACAGTGTTCCCTGACTCACAGTGCTATAAACACTTGTACAGTGTTCCATTGCTCACAGTGCTATAACAACTTGTACATTGTTCCATGACTCACAGTGCTATAAATACTTGTAGTGTTCCTTGACTCACAGTGCTATAAACACTTGTACAGTGTTCCGTGACTCACAGTGCTATAAACACTTGTACAGTGGTCCATGACTCACAGTGCTATAAACACTTGTACAGAGTTACGGGATTCACAGTGCTATAAACGCTTGTAGAGTGTTCCATGACTCACATTGCTATAAACACGTGTACAGTGTTCCGGGACTCACAGTGCTATGAACACTTGTACATAGTTCCGGGACTCACAGTGCTATAAACGCTTGTACAGTGTTCCTTAACTCACAGTGCTATAAACACGTGTACAGTTTTCCATGACTCACAGTGCTATAAACATTTGTACAGTGTTCCATGACTCACAGTGCTATAAACACTTGTACAGTGTTCCATGACTCACAGTGCTATAAACACTTGTACAGTGTTCCATTGCTCACAGTGCTATAACAACTTGTACATTTTCCATGACTCACAGTGCTATAAATACTTGTAGTGTTCCATGACTCACAGTGCTATAAACACTTGTACAGTGTTCCGTGACTCACAGTGCTATAATCACTTGTACAGTATTCCGAGACTCACAGTGCTATAAAGACATGTACAGTGTTCCGAGACTCACATTGCTACCAACACTTGTACAGAATTCCGGGACTCACAGTGCTGTAAACGCTTGTAGAGTGTTCCATGACTCACATTGCTATAAACACGTGTACAGTGTTCCGGGACTCACAGTGCTATGAACACTTGTACATAGTTCCGGGACTCACATTGCTATAAACGCTTGTACAGTGTTCCATGACTCACAGTGCTATAAACACGTGTACAGTGTTCCATGACTCACAGTGCTATAAACATTTGTACAGTGTTCCATGACTCACAGTGCTATAAACACTTGTACAGTGTTCCCTGACTCACAGTGCTATAAACACTTGTACAGTGTTCCATTGCTCACAGTGCTATAACAACTTGTACATTGTTCCATGACTCACAGTGCTATAAATACTTGTAGTGTTCCATGACTCACAGTGCTATAAACACTTGTACAGTGTTCCGTGACTCACAGTGCTATAAACACTTGTACAGTGGTCCATGACTCACAGTGCTATAAACACTTGTACAGTGTTCCGTGACTCACAGTGCTATAAACACTTGTACAATGTTCCGTGACTCACAGTGCTATAAACACTTATACAGTGTTCCATGACTCACAGTGCTATAAACACCTGTACAGTGTTCCATGACTCACAGTGCTATAATCGCTTGTACAGTGTTCCATGACTCACAGTGCTATGAACGCTTGTACAGTGTTCCATGACTCACAGTGCTATAAACACGTGTACAGTTTTCCATGACTCACAGTGCTATAAACACTTGTACAGTGTTCCATGACTCACAGTGCTATAACAACTTGTACAGTGTTCCATGACTCACAGTGCTATAAACACTTGTACAGTTTTCCATGACTCACAGTGCTATAAACACTTGTACAGTGTTCCGTGACTCACAGTGCTATGAACGCTTGTACAGTGTTACATGACTCACAGTGCTATAAACACTTGTACAGTGTTCCGTGACTCACAGTGCTATAAACACTTGTACAGTGGTCCATGACTCACAGTGCTATAAACACTTGTACAGTGTTCCGTGACTCACAGTGCTATAAACACTTGTACAATGTTCCGTGACTCACAGTGCTATAAACACTTATACAGTGTTCCATGACTCACAGTGCTATAAACACTTGTACAGTGTTCCATGACTCACAGTGCTATAATCGCTTGTACAGTGTTCCATGACTCACAGTGCTATGAACGCTTGTACAGTGTTCCATGACTCACAGTGCTATAAACACGTGTACAGTTTTCCATGACTCACAGTGCTATAAACACTTGTACAGTGTTCCATGACTCACAGTGCTATAAAACTTGTACAGGTTCCATGACCACAGTGCTATAAACACTTACAGTCCATGATCACAGTGCTATAAACACTTGTACAGTGTTCCGTGACTCACAGTGCTATGAACGCTTGTACAGTGTTACATGACTCACAGTGCTAAAACACTTGTACAGTATTCCATGACTCACAGTGCTATAAACACTTGTACAGTATTCCATAACTCACAGTGCTATAAACGCTTGTACAAGGTTCCATGACTCACAGTGCTATAAACGCTTGTACAGTGTTCCATGACTCACAGTGCTATAAACACTTGTACGGTGTTCCATGACTCACAGTGCTATGAACACTTGTACAGTGTTCCATGACTCACAGTGCTATAAACACTTGTACAGTGTTCCAGGACTCACAGTGCTATAAACACTTGTACAGTGTTCCATGACTCACAGTGCTATAAACGCTTGTACAGTGTTCCATGACTCACAGTGCTATAAACACTTGTACAGTGTTCCATGACTCACAGTGCTATAATCACTTGTACAGTGTTCCATGACTCACAGTGCTATAAATACTTGTACAGTGTTCCGTGACTCACAGTGCTATAAACACTTGTACAGTGTTCCATGACTCACAGTGCTATAAACACTTGTACAGTGTTCCATGACTCACAGTGCTATAAACGCTTGTACAGTGTTCCATGACTCACAGTGCTATAAACACTTGTACAGTGTTCCTGACTCACAGTGCTATAAACACTTGTACAGTGTTCCATGCTCACAGTGCTATAAACACTTGTACAGTGTTCCATGACTCACAGTGCTATAAACACTTGTAGTGTTCCATGACTCACAGTGCTATAAACACTTGTACAGTGTTCCGTGACTCACAGTGCTATAAACACTTGTACAATGTTCCGTGACTCACAGTGCTATAAACACTTATACAGTGTTCCATGACTCACAGTGCTATAAACACCTGTACAGTGTTCCATGACTCACAGTGCTATAATCGCTTGTACAGTGTTCCATGACTTACATTGCTATAAACACGTGTACAGTGTTCCGGGACTCACAGTGCTATGAACACTTGTACATAGTTCCGGGACTCACATTGCTATAAACGCTTGTACAGTGTTCCATGACTCACAGTGCTATAAACACGTGTACAGTGTTCCATGACTCACAGTGCTATAAACATTTGTACAGTGTTCCATGACTCACAGTGCTATAAACACTTGTACAGTGTTCCCTGACTCACAGTGCTATAAACACTTGTACAGTGTTCCATTGCTCACAGTGCTATAACAACTTGTACATTGTTCCATGACTCACAGTGCTATAAATACTTGTAGTGTTCCTTGACTCACAGTGCTATAAACACTTGTACAGTGTTCCGTGACTCACAGTGCTATAAACACTTGTACAGTGGTCCATGACTCACAGTGCTATAAACACTTGTACAGTGTTCCGTGACTCACAGTGCTATAAACACTTGTACAATGTTCCGTGACTCACAGTGCTATAAACACTTATACAGTGTTCCATGACTCACAGTGCTAAAAACACCTGTACAGTGTTCCATTACTCACAGTGCTATAATCGCTTGTACAGTGTTCCATGACTCACAGTGCTATAACAACTTGTAGAGTGTTCCATGACTCACAGTGCTATAAACACTTGTACAGTTTTCCATGACTCACAGTGCTATAACAACTTGTACAGTGTTCCATGACTCACAGTGCTATAAACACTTGTACAGTTTTCCATGACTCACAGTGCTATAAACACTTGTACAGTGTTCCGTGACTCACAGTGCTATGAACGCTTGTACAGTGTTACATGACTCACAGTGCTATAAACACATGTACAGTGTTCCGTGACTCACAGTGCTATAAACACTTGTACAGTGGTCCATGACTCACAGTGCTATAAACACTTGTACAGTGTTCCGTGACTCACAGTGCTATAAACACTTGTACAATGTTCCGTGACTCACAGTGCTATAAACACTTATACAGTGTTCCATGACTCACAGTGCTATAAACACTTGTACAGTGTTCCATGACTCACAGTGCTATAATCGCTTGTACAGTGTTCCATGACTCACAGTGCTATGAACGCTTGTACAGTGTTCCATGACTCACAGTGCTATAAACACGTGTACAGTTTTCCATGACTCACAGTGCTATAAACACTTGTACAGTGTTCCATGACTCACAGTGATATAAAAACTTGTACAGTGTTCCGTGACTCACAGTGCTATGAACGCTTGTACAGTGTTACATGACTCACAGTGCTAAAACACTTGTACAGTATTCCATGACTCACAGTGCTATAAACACTTGTACAGTATTCCATAACTCACAGTGCTATAAACGCTTGTACAAGGTTCCATGACTCACAGTACTATAAACGCTTGTACAGTGTTCCATGACTCACAGTGCTATAAACACTTGTACGGTGTTCCGTGACTCACATTGCTATGAACACTTGTACAGTATTCCATGACTCACTGTGCTATAAACACTTATACAGTGTTCCGGGACTCACAGTGCTATAAACACTTGTACAGAGTTCCGGGATCTACAGTGCTATAAACGCTTGTACAGTGTTCCATGACTCACAGTGCTATAAACACTTGTACAGTGTTCCATGAATCAAAGTGCTATAATCACTAGTACAATGTTCCGGGACTCACAGTGCTATAAATACTTGTACAGAGTTCCGGCACTCACAGTTCTATAAACACGTGTACAGTGTTCCGAGACTCACAGTGCTACGAACACTTGTACATAGTTCAGGGACTCACAGTGCTATAAACGCTTGTACAGTGTTCCATGACTCACAGTGCTATAAACACTTGTACATTGTTCCCTGACTCACAGTGCTATAAACACTTGTACAGTGTTCCATTGCTCACAGTGCTATAACAACTTGTACATTGTTCCATGACTCACAGTGCTATAAATACTTGTAGTGTTCCATGACTCACAGTGCTATAAACACTTGTACAGTGTTCCGTGACTCACAGTGCTATAAACACTTGTACAATGTTCCGTGACTCACAGTGCTATAAACACTTATACAGTGTTCCATGACTCACAGTGCTATAAACACCTGTACAGTGTTCCATGACTCACAGTGCTATAATCGCTTGTACAGTGTTCCATGACTCACAGTGCTATAACAACTTGTACAGTGTTCCATGACTCACAGTGCTATAAACACTTGTACAGTTTTCCATGACTCACAGTGCTATAACAACTTGTACAGTGTTCCATGACTCACAGTGCTATAAACACTTGTACAGTTTTCCATGACTCACAGTGCTATAAACACTTGTACAGTGTTCCGTGACTCACAGTGCTATGAACGCTTGTACAGTGTTACATGACTCACAGTGCTATAAACACTTGTACAGTGTTCCGTGACTCACAGTGCTATAAACACTTGTACAGTGGTCCATGACTCACAGTGCTATAAACACTTGTACAGTGTTCCGTGACTCACAGTGCTATAAACACTTGTACAATGTTCCGTGACTCACAGTGCTATAAACACTTATACAGTGTTCCATGACTCACAGTGCTATAAACACTTGTACAGTGTTCCATGACTCACAGTGCTATAACGCTTGTACAGTGTTCCATGACTCACAGTGCTATGAACGCTTGTACAGTGTTACATGACTCACAGTGCTATAAACACGTGTACAGTTTTCCATGACTCACAGTGCTATAAACACTTGTACAGTGTTCCATGACTCACAGTGCTATAAAAACTTGTACAGTGTTCCGTGACTCACAGTGCTATGAACGCTTGTATAGTGTTACATGACTCACAGTTCTAAAACACTTGTACAGTATTCCATGACTCACAGTGCTATAAACACTTGTACAGTATTCCATAACTCACAGTGCTATAAACGCTTGTACAAGGGTCCATGACTCACAGTGCTATAAACGCTTGTACAGTGTTCCATGACTCACAGTGCTATAAACACTTGTACGGTGTTCCATGAATCAAAGTGCTATAATCACTAGTACAGTGTTCCGGGACTCACAGTGCTATAAACACTTGTACAGAGTTCCGGGATCCACAGTGCTATAAACGCTTGTACAGTGTTCCATGACTCACAGTGCTATAAACACTTGTACAGTGTTCCATGAATCAAAGTGCTATAATCACTAGTACAGTGTTCCGGGACTCACAGTGCTATAAATACTTGTACAGAGTTCCGGCACTCACAGTTCTATAAACACGTGTACAGTGTTCCGAGACTCACAGTGCTACGAACACTTGTACAGAGTTCCGGGATTCACAGTGCTATAAACGCTTGTAGAGTGTTCCATGACTCACATTGCAATAAACACGTGTACAGTGTTCCGGGACTCACAGTGCTATGAACACTTGTACATAGTTCCGGGACTCACAGTGCTATAAACGCTTGTACAGTGTTCCATAACTCACAGTGCTATAAACACGTGTACAGTTTTCCATGACTCACAGTGCTATAAACATTTGTAGAGTGTTCCATGACTCACAGTGCTATAAACACTTGTACAGTGTTCCATGACTCACAGTGCTATAAACACTTGTACAGTGTTCCGTGACTCACAGTGCTATAAACACTTGTATAGTGGTCCATGACTCACAGTGCTATAAACACTTGTACAGTTTTCCATGACTCACAGTGCTATAACAACTTGTACAGTGTTCCATGACTCACAGTGCTATACACACTTGTACCGTTTTCCATGACTCACAGTGCTATAAATACTTGTACAGTGTTCCGTGACTCACAGTGCTATGAACGCTTGTACAGTGTTACATGACTCACAGTGCTATAAACACTTGTACAGTGTTCCGTGACTCACAGTGCTATAAACACTTGTACAGTGGTCCATGACTCACAGTGCTATAAACACTTGTTCAGTGTTCCGTGACTCACAGTGCTATAAACACTTGTACAATCTTCCGTGACTCACAGTGCTATAAACACGTGTACAGTTTTCCATGACTCACAGTGCTATAAACACTTGTACAGTGTTCCGTGACTCACATTGCTATGAACGCTTGTACAGTGTTACATGACTCACAGTGCTAAAACACTTGTACAGTATTCCATGACTCACAGTGCTATAAACACTTGTACAGTATTCCATAACTCACAGTGCTATAAACGCTTGTACAAGGGTCCATGACTCACAGTGCTATAAACGCTTGTACAGTGTTCCATGACTCACAGTGCTATAAACACTTGTAAGGTGTTCCGTGACTCACATTGCTATGAACACTTGTACAGTATTCCATGACTCACTGTGCTATAAACACTTATACAGTGATCCGGGACTCACAGTGCTATAAACACTTGTACAGAGTTCTGGGATCCACAGTGCTATAAACGCTTGTACAGTGTTCCATGACTCACAGTGCTATAAACACTTGTACAGTGTTCCATGACTCACAGTGCTATAATCACTAGTACAGTGTTCCGGGACTCACAGTGCTATAAATACTTGTACAGAGTTCCGGCACTCACAGTTCTATAAACACTTGTACAGAGTTCCGGGATTCACAGTGCTATAAACGCTTGTAGAGTGTTCCATGACTCACATTGCTATAAACACGTGTACAGTGTTCCGGGACTCACAGTGCTATGAACACTTGTACATAGTTCCGGGACTCACAGTGCTATAAACGCTTGTACAGTGTTCCATAACTCACAGTGCTATAAACACGTGTACAGTTTTCCATGACTCACAGTGCTATAAACATTTGTACAGTGTTCCATGACTCACAGTGCTATAAACACTTGTACAGTGTTCCATGACTCACAGTGCTATAAACACTTGTACAGTGTTCCATGACTCACAGTGCTATAAACACTTGTACAGTGGTCCATGACTCACAGTGCTATAAACACTTGTACAGTGTTCCGTGACTCACAGTGCTATAAACACTTGTACAGTGTTCCATGACTCACAGTGCTATGAACTCTTGTACAGTGTTACATGACTCACAGTGCTATAATCACTTGTACAATATTCCATGACTCACAGTGCTATAAACACTTGTACAGTATTCCATAACTCACAGTGCTATAAACGCTTGTACAGGGTTCCATGACTCACAGTGCTATAAACGCTTGTACAGTGTTCCATGACTCACAGTGCTATAAACAATTGTACGGTGTTCCGTGACTCACTGTGCTATGAACACTTGTACAGTATTCCATGACTCACTGTGCTATAAACACTTGTACAGTATTCCATAACTCACCGTGCTATTAACGCTTGTACAGGGTTCCATGACTCACAGTGCTATAAACGCTTGTACAGTGTTCCATGACTCACAGTGCTATAAACACTTATACAGTGTTCCGGGACTCACAGTGCTATAAACACTTGTACAGAGTTCCGGGATCCACAGTGCTATAAACGCTTGTACAGTGTTCCATGACTCACAGTGCTATAAATACTTGAAGTGTTCCATGACTCACAGTGCTATAAACACTTGTACAGTGTTCAATGACTCACAGTGCTATAAACACGTGTACAGTGTTCCATGACTCACAGTGCTATAAACACTTGTACAGTATTCCATAACTCACAGTGCTATGAACGCTTGTACAGTGTTCCATGACTAACAGTGCTATAAACACTTGTACAGTATTCCATAACTCACAGTGATATAAACAGTTGTACAGTGTTCCATGACTCACAGTGCTATAAACGCTTGTACAGGGTTCCATGACTCACAGTGCTATAAAGACATGTACAGTGTTCCATGAGTCACAGTGCTATAATCACTTGTACAGTGTTCCGGGACTCACAGTGCTATAAATACATGTACAGAGTTCCGGCACTCACAGTTCTATAAACACGTGTACAGTGTTCCGGGAATCACAGTGCTATGAACACTTGTACAGAGTTCCGGGACTCACAGTGCTATAAACGCATGTAGAGTGTTCCATGACACACATTGCTATAAATACGTGTACAGTGTTCCGGGACTCACAGTGCTATGACCACTTGTACATAGTTCCGGGACTCACAGTGCTTTAAACGCTTGTACAGTGTTCCATGACTCACAGTGCTATAAACACTTGTACAGTGTTCCATGACTCACAGTGCTATAAACATTTGTACAGTGTTCCATGACACACAGTGCTATAAACACGTGTACAGTGTTCCATGACTCACAGTGCTATAAACACTTGTACAGTGTTCCATGACTCACAGTGCTATAACAACTTGTACATTGTTCCATGACTCACAGTGCTATAAATACTTGTAGTTTTCCATGACTCACAGTGCTATAAACACTTGTACAGTGTTCCGTGACTCACAGTGCTATAAACACATGTACAGTGTTCCATGTTTCACAGTGCTATAAACACTTGTACAATGTTCTGTGACTCACAGTGCTATAAACACGTGCACAGTTTTTTATGACACACAGTGCTATAAACACTTGTACAATGGTCCATGACTCACAGTGCTATAAAAACTTGTACAGTGTTCCATGACTCACAGTGCTATACACACTTGTACAGTGTTCCATGACTCACAGTGCTATAAACACTTGTACAGTGTTCCGTGACTCACAGTGCTATGAACGCTTGTACAGTGTTACATGACTCACAGTGCTATAAACACTTGTACAGTATTCCATGACTCACAGTGCTATAAACACTTGTACAGTTTTCCATAACTCACAGTGCTATAAACGCTTGTACAGGGTTCCATGACTCACAGTGCTATAAACGCTTGTACAGTGTTCCATGACTCACAGTGCTATAAACACTTGTACAGTGTTCCATGACTCACAGTGCTATAAACACTTGTACAGTGTTCAATGACTCACAGTGCTATAAACACGTGTACAGTGTTCCATGACTCACAGTGCTATAAACACTTGTACAGTATTCCATAACTCACAGTGCTATGAACGCTTGTACAGTGTTCCATGACTCACAGTGCTATAAACACTTGTACAGTATTCCATAACTCACAGTGATATAAACAGTTGTACAGTGTTCCATGACTCACAGTGCTATAAACGCTTGTACAGGGTTCCATGACTCACAGTGCTATAAAGACATGTACAGTGTTCCATGAGTCACAGTGCTATAATCACTTGTACAGTGTTCCGGGACTCACAGTGCTATAAATACATGTACAGAGTTCCGGCACTCACAGTTCTATAAACACGTGTACAGTGTTCCGGGAATCACAGTGCTATGAACACTTGTACAGAGTTCCGGGACTCACAGTGCTATAAACGCATGTAGAGTGTTCCATGACACACATTGCTATAAATACGTGTACAGTGTTCCGGGACTCACAGTGCTATGAACACTTGTACATAGTTCCGGGACTCACAGTGCTATAAACGCTTGTACAGTGTTCCATAACTCACAGTGCTATAAACACGTGTACAGTTTTCCATGACTCACAGTGCTATAAACATTTGTACAGTGTTCCATGACTCACAGTGCTATAAACACTTGTACAGTGTTCCATGACTCACAGTGCTATAAACACTTGTACAGTGTTCCGTGACTCACAGTGCTATAAACACTTGTACAGTGGTCCATGACTCACAGTGCTATAAACACTTGTACAGTTTTCCATGACTCACAGTGCTATAACAACTTGTACAGTGTTCCATGACTCACAGTGCTATAAACACTTGTACCGTTTTCCATGATTCACAGTGCTATAAACACTTGTACAGTGTTCCGTGACTCACAGTGCTATGAACGCTTGTACAGTGTTACATGACTCACAGTGCTATAAACACTTGTACAGTGTTCCGTGACTCACAGTGCTATAAACACTTGTACAGTGGTCCATGACTCACAGTGCTATAAACACTTGTACAGTGTTCCGTGACTCACAGTGCTATAAACACTTGTACAATCTTCCGTGACTCACAGTGCTATAAACACTTATACAGTGTTCCATGACTCACAGTGCTATAAACACTTGTACAGTGTTCCATGACTCACAGTGCTATAATCGCTTGTACAGTGTTCCATGACTCACAGTGCTATGAACGCTTGTACAGTGTTACATGACTCACAGTGCTATAAACACGTGTACAGTTTTCCATGACTCACAGTGCTATAAACACTTGTACAGTGTTCCATGACTCACAGTGCTATAAAAACTTGTACAGTGTTCCGTGACTCACAGTGCTATGAACGCTTGTACAGTGTTACATGACTCACAGTGCTAAAACACTTGTACAGTATTCCATGACTCACAGTGCTATAAACACTTGTACAGTATTCCATAACTCACAGTGCTATAAATGCTTGTACAAGGGTCCATGACTCACAGTGCTATAAACGCTTGTACAGTGTTCCATGACTCACAGTGCTATAAACACTTGTAAGGTGTTCCGTGACTCACATTGCTATGAACACTTGTACAGTATTCCATGACTCACTGTGCTATAAACACTTATTCAGTGATCCGGGACTCACAGTGCTATAAACACTTGTACAGAGTTCCGGGATCCACAGTGCTATAAACGCTTGTACAGTGTTCCATGACTCACAGTGCTATAAACACTTGTACAGTGTTCCATGAATCAAAGTGCTATAATCACTAGTACAGTGTTCCGGGACTCACAGTGCTATAAATACTTGTACAGAGTTCCGGCACTCACAGTTCTATAAACACTTGTACAGAGTTCCGGGATTCACAGTGCTATAAACGCTTGTAGAGTGTTCCATGACTCACATTGCTATAAACACTTGTACAGTGTTCCGTGACTCACAGTGCTATGAACGCTTGTACAGTGTTACATGACTCACAGTGCTATAAACACTTGTACAGTATTCCATGACTCACAGTGCTATAAACACTTGTACAGTTTTCCAGAACTCACAGTGCTATAAACGCTTGTACAGGGTTCCATGACTCACAGTGCTATAAACGCTTGTACAGGGTTCCATGACTCACAGTGCTATAAACGCTTGTACAGTGTTCCATGACTCACAGTGCTATAAACACTTGTACAGTGTTCCATGACTCACAGTGCTATAAACGCTTGTACAGGGTTCCATGACTCACAGTGCTATGAACACTTGTACAGAGTTCCGGGATCCACAGTGCTATAAACGCTTGTACAGTTTTCCATGACTCACAGTGCTATAAACACTTGTACAGTGTTCCATGACTCACAGTGCTATAAACACTTGTACAGTGTTCCATGACTCACAGTGCTATAAACACTTGTAAAGTATTCCATGGCTCACAGTGCTATAGACATTTGTACAGTGTTCCATGACTCACAGTGCTATAGACACTTGTACAGTGTTCCATGACTCACAGTGCTATAAACGCTTGTACAGGGTTCCATGACTCACAGTGCTATGAACACTTGTACAGAGTTCCGGGATCCACAGTGCTATAAACGCTTGTACAGTGTTCCATGACTCACAGTGCTATAAACACTTGTACAGTGTTCCATGACTCACAGTGCTATAGACATTTGTACAGTGTTCCATGACTCACAGTGCTATAAAATCTTGTACAGTGTTCCATGACTCACAGTGCTATAAACACTTGTACAGTGTTCCATGACTCACAGTGTTATAAAAACGTGTACAGTGTTCCATGACTCACAGTGCTATAAATACTTGAAGTGTTCCATGGCTCACAGTGCTATAAAACTCTTGTACAGTGTTCCATGACTCACAATGCTATAAACACTTGTACAATGTTCCATGACTCACAGTGCTATAAACACTTGTACAGTGTTCCGGGACTCACAGTGCTATAAATACTTGAACAGAGTTCCGGCACTCACAGTTCTATAAACACGTGTACAGTGGTCCGTGACTCACAGTGCTATTAATAATTGTACAGAGTTCTGGGACTCACAGTGCTATAAACGCTTGTAGAGTGTTCCATGACTCACAGTGCTATAAACACGTGTACAGTGTTCCGGGACTCACAGTGCTATGAACACTTGTAGAGTGTTCCATGGCTCAAAGTGCTATAGACATTTGTACAGTGTTCCATGACTCACAGTGCTATAGACACTTGTACAGTGTTCCATGACTCACAGTGCTGTAAACTCTTGTAGAGTGTTCCATGACTCACAGTGCTATAAACACTTGTACAGTGTTCCACGACTCACAGTGCTATAAACGCTGGTACAGGGTTCCATGAATCACAGTGCTATGAACACTTGTACAGAGTTCCGGGATACACAGTGCTATAAACGCTTGTACAGTGTTCCATGACTCACATTGCTATAAACACTTGTACAGTGTTCCTTGACTCACAGTGCTATAGACATTTGTACAGTGTTCCATGACTCACAGTGCTATAAAATCTTGAACAGTGTTCCATGACTCACAGTGTTATAAAAACATGTACAGTGTTCCATGACTCACAGTGCTATAAATATTTGAAGTGTTCCATGACTCACAGTGCTATAAACACTTGTACAGTGTTCCATGACTCACAATGCTACAAACACTTGTACAATGTTCCATGACTCACAGTGCTATAAACACTTGTACAGGGTTCCATGACTCACAGTGCTATAAACACTTGTACAGTGTTCCATGACTCACAGTGCTATAATCACTTGTACAGTGTTCCGGGACTCACAGTGCTATAAATACTTGAACAGAGTTCCGGCACTCACAGTTCTATAAACACGTGTACAGTGGTCCGGGACTCACAGTGCTATTAATAATTGTACAGAGTTCTGGGACTCACAGTGCTATAAACGCTTGTAGAGTGTTCCATGACTCACAGTGCTATAAACACGTGTACAGTGTTCCGGGACTCACAGTGCTATGAACACTTGTACAGAGTTCCGGGACTCACAGTGCTATAAACGCTTGTACAGTGTCCCATGACTCACAGTGCTATAAACACTTGTACAGTGTTCCATGACTCACAGTGCTTTAAAATATTGTACTGTGTTCCATGACTCACATTGCTATAAAAAATGTAGTGTTCCATGACTAACAGTGCTATAAACACTTGTACAGTGTTCCATGACTCACAGTGCTATAAACACTTGTACATTGTTTCGTGACTCACAGTGCTATATACACTTGTACGGTGTTCCGTGACTCACAGTGCTATGAACACTTGTGCAGTGTTCCATGACTCACAGTGCTATGAACACTTGTACAGTATTCCATAACTAACAGTGCTATAAACACATGTACAGTGTTCCATGACTCACAGTGCTATGAACGCTTGTACAGTGTTCCATGACTCACAGTGCTATAAAAACTTGTATAGTGTTCCATGACTCACAGTGCTATAAACACTTGTACAGTGTTTCGTGACTCACAGTGCTATAAACACTTGTACAGTGTTCCGTGACGCACAGTGCTATAAATACTTGTACGGTGTTCCGTGTCTCACAGTGCTATGAACACTTGTACCGTATTCCATGATTCACAGTGCTATAAACACGTGTACAGTGTTCCATGACTCACAGTGCTATAAACACTTGTAAAGTTTTCCATGACTCACAGTGCTATGAACGCTTGTACAGTGGTCCGGGACTCACAGTGCTATAAACACTTGTACAGTGTTCCATGACTCACAGTGCTATAAACTCTTGTACAGTGTTCCATGACTCACAGTGCTATAAACACGTTTACAGTGTTCCATGACTCACAGTGCTATAAATACTTGTAATGTGTTCCAGGACGCACAGTGCTATACACACTTGTACAGTGTTCCATGACTCACAGTGCTATAAACACTTGTACAATATTCCATAACTCACAGTGCTATAAACACATGTACAGTGTTCCATGACTCACAGTGCTATAAACGCTTGTACAGGGTTCCATGACTCACAGTGCTATCAACGCTTGTACAGTGTTCCATGACTCACAGTGCTATAAACACTTGTACAGTTTTTCATGACACACATTGCTATAAACGCTTGTACAGGGTTTCATGACTCACAGTGCTATGAAAACTTGTACAGAGTTCCGGGATCCACAGTGCTATAAACGCTTGTAAAGTGTTCCATGACTCACAGTGCTATAAACACTTGTACTGTATTCCATGACTCACAGTGCTATAAACATTTGTACAGTGTTCCATGATTCACAGTGCTATAAACACTTGTAAAGTGTTCCATGACTCACAGTGTTATAAAATCTTGTACAGTGTTCCATGACTCACAGTGCTATAAATACTTGAAGTTTTCCATGACTCACAGTGCTATAAACACTTGTACAGTGTTCCATGACTCATAGTGCTATAAACACGTGTACAATGTTCCATGACTCACAGTGCTATGAACGCTTGTACAGTGTTACATGACTCACAGTGCTATAAACACTTGTACAGTATTCCATTACTCACAGTGCTATAAACACTTGTACAGTATTCCATAACTCACAGTGCTATAAACGCTTGTACAGGGTTCCATGACTCCCAGTGCTATAAACGCTTGTACAGTGTTCCATGACTCACAGTGCTATAAACACTTGTAGTGTGTTCCATGACTCACAGTGCTATAAACACTTATACAGTGTTCCGGGATTCACAGTGCTATAAACACTTGTACAGTGTTCCATGACTCACAGTGCTATAAACACTTGAAGAGTATTCCATAACTCACAGTGCTATAAGCACTTGTACAGTGTTCCATGACTCACAGTGCTATAAACGCTTGTACAGGGTTCCATGACTCACAGTGCTATAAACGCTTGTACAGTATTCCATGACTCACAGTGCTATAAACTCTTGTACAGTGTTCCATGACTCACAGTGCTATAAATGCTTGTACAGGGTTCCATGACTCACAGTGCTATGAATACTTGTACAGAGGTCCGGGATCCACAGTGCTATAAACGCTTGTACAGTGTTCCATGACTCACAGTGCTATAAACACGTGTACAGTGTTCCATGACTCACAGTGCTATAAACATTTGTACAGTGTTCCATGACTCACAGTGCTATAAACACTTGTACAGTTTTCCATGACTCACAGTGCTATAAACACTTGTACAGTGTTACATGACTCACAGTGTTATAAAAACTTGTACAGTGTTCCATGACTCACAGTGCTATAAATACTTGAAGTTGTCTATGACATACAGTGCTATAAACATTTGTACAGTGTTCCATGACTCACAGTGCTATAAACACGTGTACAATGTTCCATGACTCACAGTGCTATAAACACTTGTACAGTATTCCATAACTCACAGTGCTATAAATGCTTGTACAGGGTTCCATGACTCACAGTGCTATAAACGCTTGTACAGTGTTCCGGGACTCACAGTGCTATGAACACTTGTACAGATTTCCGGGACTCACAGTGCTTTAAACGCTTGTACAGTGTTCCATGACTCACAGTGCTATAAACACTTGTACAGAGTTCCATGACTCACAGTGCTATAAACATTTGTACAGTTTTCCATGACTCACAGTGCTATAAACACTTGTACAGTGTTCCATGACTCACAGTGCTATACACACTTGTAGAGTGTTCCATGACTCACAGTGCTATAAAAACTTGCACTGTATTCCATGACTCACAGTGCTATAAACATTTGTACAGTGTTCCATGATTCACAGTGCTATAAACACTTGTAAAGTGTTCCATGACTCACAGTGTTATAAAAACTTGTACAGTGTTCCATGACTCACAGTGCTATAAATACTTGAAGTTTTCCATGACTCACAGTGCTATAAACACTTGTACAGTGTTCCATGACTCATAGTGCTATAAACACGTGTACCATGTTCCATGACTCACAGTGCTATGAACGCTTGTACAGTGTTACATGACTCACAGTGCTATAAACACTTGTACAGTATTCCATTACTCACAGTGCTATAAACACTTGTACAGTATTCCATAACTCACAGTGCTATAAACGCTTGTACAGGGTTCCATGACTCACAGTGCTATAAACGCTTGTACAGGGTTCCATGACTCACAGTGCTATAAACGCTTGTACAGGGTTCCATGACTCACAGTGCTATGAACACTTGTACAGAATTCCGGGATCCACAGTGCTATAAACGCTTGTACAGTGTTCCATGACTCACAGTGCTATAAACACGTGTACAGTGTTCCATGACTCACAGTGCTATAAACATTTGTACAGTGTTCCATGACTCACAGTGCTATAAACACTTGTACAGTTTTCCATGACTCACAGTGCTATAAACACTTGTACAGTGTTCCATGACTCACAGTGTTATAAAAACTTGTACAGTGTTCCATGACTCACAGTGCTATAAATACTTGAAGTGGTCTATGACATACAGTGCTATAAACATTTGTACAGTGTTCCATGACTCACAGTGCTATAAACACGTGTACAATGTTCCAGGACTCACAGTGCTATAAACACTTGTACAGTATTCCATAACTCACAGTGCTATAAATGCTTGTACAGGGTTCCATGACTCACAGTGTTATAAACGCTTGTACAGTGTTCCGGGACTCACAGTGCTATGACCACTTGTACAGATTTCCGGGACTCACAGTGCTATAAACGCTTGTACAGTGTTCCATGACTCACAGTGCTATAAACACTTGTACAGAGTTCCATGACTCACAGTGCTATAAACATTTGTACAGTTTTCCATGACTCACAGTGCTATAAACACTTGTACAGTGTTCCATGACTCACAGTGCTATACACACTTGTAGAGTGTTCCATGACTCACAGTGCTATAAAAACTTGTACAGTGTTCCATGACTCACAGTGCTATAAACACTTATTCAGTGTTCCATGACTCACAGTGCTATAAACATGTGTACAGTGTTCCATGACTCACAGTGCTATAAATACTTGTAATGTGTTCCATGACTCACAGTGCTATGAACGCTTGTACAGTGTTCCATGACTCACAGTGCTATAAACACTTGTACAGTATTCCATAACTCACAGTGCTCTAAACATTTGTACAGTGTTCCATGACTCACAGTGCTATAAACGCTTGTACAGGGTTCCATGAATCACAGTGCTATAAACACTTGTACAGTGTTCTATGACTCACAGTGCTATAATCACGTGTACAGTGTTCCGGGACTCACAGTGCTACGAACACTTGTACAGAGTTCCGGAACTCACAGTGCTATACACGCTTGTAGAGTGATCCATGACTCACATTGCTATAAACACGTGTACAGTGTTCCGGGACTCAAAGTGCTATGAACACTTGTACACAGTTCCGGGACTCACAGTGCTTTAAACGCGTGTACAGTGTTCCATGACTCACAGTGCTATAACAACTTGTACATTGTTCCATGACTCACAGTGCTATAAACACTTGTACAGTGTTCCGTGACTCACAGTGCTATAAACACTTGTACAATGTTCCGTGACTCACAATGCTATAAACACTTATACAGTGTTCCATGACTCACAGTGCTATAAACACTTGTACAGTGGTCCATGACTCACAGTGCTATAAACGCTTGTACAGTGTTCCATGACTCACAGTGCTATAAACACGTGTACAGTTTTCCATGACTCATAGTGCTATAAACACATGTACAGTGTTCCATGACTCACAGTGCTATACAAACTTGTACAGTGTTCCATGAATAACAGTGCTATAAACACTTGTACAGTGTTCCATGACTCACAGTGCTATGAACGCTTGTACAGTGTTGCATGACTCACAGTGCTATAAACACTTGTACAGTATTCCATAACTCACAGTGCTATAAAGGCTTGTACAGGGTTCCATGACTCACAGTACTATAAACGCTTGTACAGTGTTCCATGACTCACAGTGCTATAAATACTTGTACGGTGTTCCGTACCTCACAGTGCTATAAATACTTGTACAGAGTTCCGGCACTCACAGTTCTATAGACACGTGTACAATGTTCCGGGACTCACAGTGCTACGAACACTTGTACAGAGTTCCGGGACTCACAGTGCTCTACACGCTTGTAGAGTGTTCCATGACACACATTGCTATAAACACTTGTACAGTGTTCCGGGACTCACAGTGCTATGAAAACTTGTACAGAGTTCCTGGACTCACAGTGCTTTAAACGCTTGTACAGTGTTCCATGACTCACAGTGCTATAAACACTTGTACAGTTTTCCATGACTCACAGTGTAATAAACATGTGTACAGTGTTCCATGACTCACAGTGCTATAAACACTTGTACAGTGTTCCATGACTCACAGTGCTATAAACACTTGTACAGTGTTCCATGACTCACAGTGCTATAAACACTTGTACATTGTTCTATGACTCACAGTGCTATAAACACTTGTACAGTATTCCATAACTCACAGTGCTATAAACGCTTGTACAGGGTTCCATGACTCACAGTGCTATAAACGCTTGTACAGTGTTCCATGACTCACAGTGCTATAAACACTTGTATGGTGTTCCGTAACTCACAGTGCTATAAATACTTGTACAGAGTTCAGGCACTCACAGTTCTACAAACACGTGTACAGTGTTCCGGGACTCACAGTGCTATACACGCTTGTAGAGTGTTCCATGACACACATTGCTATAAACACTTGTACATTGTTCCGGGACTCACAGTGCTATGAACACTTGTACAGAGTTCCTGGACTCACATTGCTTTAAACGCTTGTACAGTGTTCCATGACTCACAGTGCTACGAACACTTGTACAGAGTTCCGGGACTCACAGTGCTATACACGCTTGTAGAGTGTTCCATGACACACATTGCTATAAACACTTGTACAGTGTTCCGGGATTCACAGTGCTATGAACACTTGTACAGAGTTCCTGGACTCACAGTGCTTTAAACGCTTGTACAGTGTTCCATGACTCACAGTGCTATAAACACTTGTACAGTGTTCCATGACTCACAGTGCTATAAACACTTGTACAGTGTTCCGTGACTCACAGTGCTATAAACACTTGTACAGTGTTCCATGACTCACAGTGCTATAAACACTTGTACAGTGTTCCGTGACTCACTGTGCTATAAACACTTGTACAATGTTCCGTGTCTCACAATGCTATAAACATTTATACAGTGTTCCATGACTCACAGTTCTATAAAAACTTGTACAGTGTTCCATGACTCACAGTGCTATAAATACTTGTAGTGTTCCATTACTCACAGTGCTATAAACACTTATACAGTGTTCCATGACTCACAATGCTATAAACACTTGTACAGTGTTCCATGACTCACAGTGCTATAACAACTTGTACATTGTTCCATGACTCACAGTGCTATAAACACTTGTACAGTGTTCCGTGACTCACAGTGCTATAAACACTTGTACAGTGTTCCATGACTCACAGTGCTATAAACACTTGTAGAGTGTTCCGTGACTCACAGTGCTATAAACACTTGTACAGTTTTCCGTGACTCACAGTGCTATAAAAACTTGTACAGTGTTCCATGACTCACAGTGCTATAAACACGTGTACGGTGTTCCGTGACTCACAGTGCTATGAACCCTTGTACAGTATTCCATGATTCACAGTGCTATAAACACGTTTACAGTGTTCCATGACTCACAGTGCTATAAACACTTGTACAGTATTCCATAACTCACAGTGCTATAAACACTTGTACAGGGTTCCATGACGCACAGTGCTATAAACGCTTGTACAGTGTTCCGGGACTCACAGTGCTATGAACACTTGTACAGAGTTCCGGGACTCACAGTGCTATAAACGCTTGTACAGTGTTCCATGACTCACAGTGCTATAAACACTTGTACAGAGTTCCATGACTCACAGTGCTATACATATTTGTACAGTTTTCCGTGACTCACAGTGCTATAGACACTTGTAGAGTGTTCCATGACTCACAGTGCTATAAAAACTTGTACAGTGTTCCATGACTCACAGTGCTATAAACACATGTACAGTGTTTCGTGACTCACAGTGCTATGAACACTTGTACGGCGTTCCATGACTCACAGTGCTATGAAAAATTGTACAGTGTTCCATGACTCACAGTGCTATAAACAATTGTACGGTGTTCCGTGACTCACAGTGCTATGAACACTTGTACAGTATTCCATGACTCACAGTGCTATAAACACTTATACAGTGTTCCGGGACTCACAGTGCTATATACACTTGTACAGTGTTCCATGACTCACATTGCTATAAACACTTGTACAGTGTTCCATGACTCACAGTGCTATAAACGCTTGTACAGGGTTCCATGACTCACAGTGCTATAAACGCTTGTACAGTGTTGCATGACTCACAGTGCTATAAACACTTGTACAGTATTCCATAACTCACAGTGCTATAAACGCTTGTACATGGTTCCATGACGCACAGTGCTATAAACGCTTGTACAGTGTTCGGGGACTCACAGAGCTATGAACACTTGTACAGAGTTCCATGACTCACAGTGCTATAAACATTTGTACAGTGTTCCATGACTCACAGTGCTATAAACACTTGTACAGTGTTCCATGACTCACAGTGCTATACACACTTGTACAGTGTTCCATGACTCACAGTGCTATAAAAACTTGTACAGTGTTCAATGACTCATAGTGCTATAAATACTTGCAGTGTTCAATGAATCACAGTGCTATAAAAACTTATAGAGTGTTCCATGACTCACAATGCTATAAACACTTGTAAAGTGTTCCATGACTCACAGTACTATAAACACTTGTACAGTGTTCCGTGACTCAAAGTGCTATAAACACGAGTACAATGTTCCGTGACTCACAGTGCTATAAACTATTGTACAGTGTTCCATGACTCACAGTGCTATAAGCGCTTGTACAGTGTTCCATGACTCACATTGCTATAAACACATATAGTGTTCCATGACTCACAGTGCTATAAACACTTGTACATTGTTTCGTGACTCACAGTGCTATAAACACTTGTACAGTGTTCCATGACTCACAGTGCTATAAAAACATGTACAGTGTTCCATGACTCACAGTGCTATAAATACTTGTAGTGTTCCATGACTCACAGTGCTATAAACGCTTGTACAGTGTTTCACGACTCACATTGCTATAAATACATTTAGAGTTCCATGACTCACAGTGCTATAAACACTTGTACTGTGTTCCATGACTCACAGTGCTATAAACACTTGTAAAGTGTTCCATGACTCACAGTGCTAAGAACGCTTGTACAGTGTTCCGGGACTCACAGTGCTATAAACACTTGTACAGTGTTCCATGACTCACAGTGCTATAAATACTTGTACAGTGTTCCACGACTCACAGTGCTATAAACACGTATACATTTTTCCATGACTCACAGTGCTATAAACACTTGTAATGTGTTCCATGACTCACAGTACTATGAACGCTTGTACAGTGTTCCATGACTCACAGTGCTATAAACACTTGTAAAGTGTTCCATGACTCACTGTGCTAAGAACGCTTGTACAGTGTTCCGGGACTCACAGTGCTATAAACACTTGTACAGTGTTCCATGACTCACAGTGCTATAAATACTTGTACAGTGTTCCATGACTCACAGTGCTATAAACACGTATACATTTGTCCATGACTCACAGTGCTATAACCACTTGTACAGTGTTCCATGATTCACAGTGCTATAATCACTTGTACAGTGTTCCGGGATTCACATTGCTATAAATACTTGTACAGAGTTCCGGGACTCACAGTTCTATAAACACGTGTACAGTGTTCCGGGACTCACAGTGCTATACACGCTTGTAGAGTGTTCCATGGCTCACAGTGCTATAAACACGTGTACAGTGTTCTGGGACTCACAGTGCTATGAACACTTGTACAGAGTTCCGGGACTCACAGTGCTTTAAACGCTTGTACAGTGTTCCATGACTCACAGTGCTATAAACTATTGTACAGTGTTCCAGGACTCACAGTGCTATAAACATTTGTACAGTGTTCCATGACTCACAGTGCTATAAACACTTGTAGAGTGTTCCATGACTCACAGTGCTATACAAACTTGTTCAGTGTTCCATGACTCACAGTGCTATAAATACTTGTAGTGTTCCATGATTCACAGTGCTATAAACACTTGTACAGTGTTCCGTGACTCACGGTGCTATAAACACTTGTACAGTGTTCCATGACTCACATACTATAAACACCTGTACTGTGTTCCGTGACTCACAGTGCTATAAATACTTGTACAATGTTCCCTGACTCACAGTGCTATAAACACTTGTACAGTGTTCCATGACTCAAAGTGCTATAAACACTTGTACAGTGTTCCATGACTCACAGTGCTGTAAACGCTTGTACAGTGTTCCATGACTCACAGTGCTATGAACGCTTGTACAGTGTTCCATGACTCACATTGCTATAAACGCTTGTACAGTATTCCATGACTCACAGTGCTATAAAAACTTGTACAGTATTCCATGACTCACATTGCTATAAACACATGTAGTGTTCCATGACACACAGTGCTATAAAAACGTGTACAGTGTTCCATGACTCACAGTGCTATAAACACTTGTACAGTGTTTCGTGACTCACAGTGCTATGAACACTTGTACGGTGTTCCGTGACTCACAGTGCTATCAACACTTGTAGAGTGTTCCATGACTCACAGTGCTATAAACACTTGTACAGTGTTCCATGACTCACAGTGCTATAAACACTTGTACAGTGTTCCATGACTCACAGTGCTATAAATACTTGTAGTGTTCCATGACACACAGTGCTATAAACACTTGTACAGTGTTCCGTGACTCACAGTGCTATAAACACTTGTACAGTGTTCCGGGACTCACAGTGCTAAAAACGCTTGTACAGTGTTCCATGACTCACAGTGCTATAAACACTTGTACAGAGTTCCATGACTCACAGTGCTATAAATATTTGTACAGTTTTCCGTGACTCACAGTGCTATAAACACTTGTACAGAGTTCCATGTCTCACAGTGCTATAAATATTTGTACAGTTTTCCGTGACTCACAGTGCTATAAACACTTGTACAGTGTTCCATGACTCACAGTGCTATACACACGTGTACGATGTTCCGTGACTCACAGTGCTATGAACCCTTGTACGGCGTTCCATGACTCACAGTGCTATGAACACTTGTACAGTGTTCCATGACTCACAGTGCTATAAACAATTGTACGGTATTCCGTGACTCACAGTGCTATGAACTCTTGTACAGTATTCCATGACTCACAGTGCTATAAACACTTATACAGTGTTCCGGGACTCACAGTGCTATATACACTTATACAGTGTTCCATGACTCACAGTGCTATAAACACTTGTAAAGTGTTCTATGACTCACAGTGCTATAAACACTTGTACAGTATTCCATAACTCACAGTGCTATAAACACTTGTACAGTGTTCCATGACTCACAGTGCTATAAACGCTTGTACAGGGTTCCATGACTCACAGTGCTATAAACGCTTTTACAGTGTTCCATGACTCACAGTGCTATAAACACTTGTACAGTATTCCATAACTCACAGTGCTATAAACGCTTGTACAGGGTTCCATGACTCACAGTGCTATAAACGCTTGTACAGTGTTCGTGGACTCACAGAGCTATGAACACTTGTACAGAGTTCCATGACTCACAGTGCTATAAACACTTGTACAGAGTTCCATGACTCACAGTGCTATAAACATTTGTACAGTGTTCCATGACTCACAGTGCTATACAAACTTGTACAGTGTTCCATGACTCACAGTGCTACAAAAACTTGTACAGTGTTCAATGACTCATAGTGCTATAAATACTTGCAGTGTTCCATGAATCACAGTGCTATAAACACTTATAGAGTGTTCCATGACTCACAATGCTATAAACACCTGTACAGTGTTCCATGACTCACAGTGCTATAAACACTTGTACAGTGTTCCGTGACTCACAGTGCTATAAACACGTGTACAATGTTCCGTGACTCACAGTGCTATAAACACTTGTACAGTGTTCCATGACTCACAGTGCTATAAGCGCTTGTAAAGTATTCCATGACTCACATTGCTATAAACACCTGTAGTGTTCCATGACTCACAGTGCTATAAACACTTGTACATGGTTTCGTGACTCACAGTGCTATAAACACGTGTACATTGTTTCGTGACTCAACGTGCTATAGACACTTGTACAGTGTTCCATGACTCACAGTGCTATACAAACACTTGTAAAGTGTTCCATGACTCACAGTGCTATACAAACTTGTACAGTGTTCCATGACTCACAGTGCTATAAATATTTGTAGTGTTCCATGACTCACAGTGCTATAAACACTTGTACAGTGTTCCATGAATCACAGTGCTATAAACGCTTGTACAGTGTTTCATGACTCACATTGCTATAAACACATTTAGTGTTCCATGACTCACAGTGCTATAAACATTTGTACAGTGTTCCATGACTCACAGTGCTATAAACACTTGTACAGTGTTCCGTGACTCACAGTGCTATAAACACGTGTACATTGTTCCGGGACTCACAGTGCTATAAACACTTGTACAGTGTTCCATGACTCACAGTGCTATAAATACTTGTACAGTGTTCCATGCCTCACAGTGCTATAAACACGTATACATTTTTCCATGACACACAGTGCTATAAACACTTGTAATGTGTTCCATGACTCACAATGCTATGAACGCTTGTACAGTGTTTCATGACTCACATTGCTATAAACACTTGTACAGTGTTCCATGACTTACAGTGATATAAAAACTTGTACAGTGTTCCATGACTCACAGTGCTATAAACACTTGTAAAGTGTTCCATGACTCACAGTGCTAAGAACGCTTGTACAGTGTTCCGGGACTCACAGTGCTATAAACACTTGTACAGTGTTCCATGACTCACAGTGCTATAAATACTTGTACAGTGTTCCATGACTCACAGTGCTATACACGTATACATTTTTCCATGACACACAGTGCTATAACCACTTGTAATGTGTTCCATGACTCACAATGCTATGAACGCTTGTACAGTGTTCCATGACTCACAGTGCTATAAACACTTGTAGAGTATTCCATAACTCACAGTGCTATAAACATTTGTACTGTGTTCCATGACTCACAGTGCTAAAAACGCTTGTACAGGGTTCCATGACTCACAGTGCTATAACCACTTGTACAGTGTTCCATGATTCACAGTGCTATAATCACTTGTACAGTGTTCCGGGATTCACATTGCTATAAATACTTGTACAGAGTTCCGGGACTTACAGTTCTATAAACACGTGTACAGTGTTCCGGGACTCACAGTGCTATGAACACTTGTACAGAGTTCCGGTACTCACAGTGCTATACACGCTTGTAGAGTGTTCCATGGCTCACAGTGCTATAAACACGTGTACAGTGTTCTGGGACTCACAGTGCTACGAACACTTGTACAGAGTTCCGGGACTCACAGTGCTTTAAACGCTTGTACAGTGTTCCATGACTCATAGTGCTATAAACACTTGTACAGTGTTCCATGACTCACAGTGCTATAAATACTTGTAGTGTTCCATGATTCACAGTGCTATAAACACTTGTACAGTGTTCCGTGACTCACAGTGCTATAAACACTTGTACAGTGTTCCATGACTCACATACTATAAACACTTGTACTGTGTTCCGTGACTCACAGTGCTATAAACACTTGTAAAATGTATCCGTGACTCACAGTGCTATAAACACTTGTACAGTGTTCCATGACTCAAAGTGCTATAAACACTTGTACAGTGTTCCATGACTCACAGTGCTATAAACGCTTGTACAGTGTTCCATGACTCACAGTGCTATGAACGCTTGTACAGTGTTCCATGACTCACATTGCTATAAACGCTTGTACAGTATTCCATGACTCACAGTGCTATAAAACTTGTACAGTATTCCATGTCTCACAGTGCTGTAAACGCTTGTACAGTGTTCCGGGACTCACATTGCTATAAACACATGTAGTGTTCCATGACTCACAGTGCTATAAAAACGTGTACAGTGTTCCATGACTCACAGTGCTATAAACACTTGTACAGTGTTTCGTGACTCACAGTGCTATGAACACTTGTACGGTGTTCCGTGACTCACAGTACTATGAACACTTGTAAAATGATCCATGACTCACAGTGCTATAAACACTTGTAAAGTGTTCCATGAATCACAGTGCTATAAACACTTGTACAGTGTTCCATGACTCACAGTGCTATAAATACTTGTAGTGTTCCATGACACACAGTGCTATAAACACTTGTACAGTGTTCCGTGACTCACAGTGCTATAAACACTTGTACAGTGTTCCATGACTTACATTGCTATAAACACTTGTAGTGTTCCATGACACACAGTGCTATAAACATATATACAGTGTTCCTTGACTCACAGTGCTATAATCACTTGTACAGTGTTCCGGGACTCACAGTGCTAAACATACTTGTACAGAGTTCCGGGACTCACAGTACTATAAACACGTGTACAGTGTTCCGGGACTCACAGTGCTATGAACACTTGTACATAGTTCCGGGACTCACAGTGCTTTAAACGCTTGTACAGTGTTCCATTACTCACAGTTCTATAAACACTTGTACAGTGTTCCATGACTCACAGTGCTATAAACATTTGTACAGTGTTCCATGACTCACAGTGCTATAAATACTTGTACAGTGTTCCATGATTCACAGTACTATAAATACTTGTACAGTGTTCCATGACTCACAGTGCTATAAAAACTTGTTAGGTGTTCCAGGACTCACAGTGCTATAAACGATTGTACAGTGTTCCGGGACTCACATTGCTATAAACACATGTAGTTTTCCATGACTCACAGTGCTATAAAAACGTGTACAGTGTTCCATGACTCACAGTGCTATAAACACTTGTACAGTGTTTCGTGACTCACAGTGCTATGAACACTTGTACGGTGTTCCGTGACTCACAGTGCTATGAACAATTGTAGATTGTTCCATGACTCACAGTGCTGTAAACACTTGTACAATGTTCAATGACTCACAGTGCTATAAACACTTGTACAGTGTTCCATGACTCACAGTTCTACAAAAACTTGTACAGTGGTCCATGACTCACAGTGCTATAAATACTTGTAGTGTTCCATGATTCACAGTGCTATAAACACTTGTACAGTGTTCCGTGACTCACAGTGCTATAAACACGTGTACAGTGTTCCATGACTCACAGTGCTATAAACACTTGTACAGTGTTCCATGACTCACATTGCTATATAAACCTGTACAGTGTTCCATGACTCACAGTGCTATAAATACTTGTAGTGTTCCATGACTCACAGTGCTATAAACACATGTACAGTGTTCCGTGACTCACAGTGCTATAAACACTTGTACAGTGTTCCATGACTCACAGTGCTATAAACACTTGTACTGTGTTCCGAGACTCACAGTGCTATAAACACTTGTACAATGTTCAGTGACTCACAGTGCTATAAACACTTGTACAGTGTTCCATGACTCACAATGCTATAAACACTTGTACAGTGTTCCATGACTCACATTGCTATAAACGCTTGTACAGTATTCCAGGACTCACAGTGCTATAAAAACTTGTACAGTATTCAAGGACTCACAGTGCTATAAACGCCTGTACAGTGTTCCGGGACTCACATTGCTATAAACACATGTAGTGTTCAATGACTCACAGTGCTATAAAAACGTTTACAGTGTTCCATGACTCACAGTGCTATAAACACTTGTACAGTGTTTCGTGACTCACAGTGCTATGAACACATGTACGGTGTTCCATGACTCACATGGCTATGAGCACGTGTACAGTGTTCCATGACTCACAGTGCTATGAAAATTTGTACAGTATTCCATAACTCAGAGTGCTATAAACACTTGTACAGTGTTCCATGGCTCACATTGCTATGAACGCTTGTACAGTGTTCCATGACTCACAGTGCTATAAACACTTGTACAGTGGTCCATGACTCACAGTGCTATAAACACTTGTAGAGTGTTCCGTGACTCACAGTGCTATAAACACTTGTACAGTGTTCCATGGCTCACAGTGCTATAAACACTTGTACGGTGTTCCGAGACTAACAGTGCTATGAACACTTGTACAGTATTCCATGACTCACAGTGCTATAGACACTTGTACAGTGTTCCGGGACTCACAGTGCTAAAACACATGTACAGTGTTCCATGACTCACAGTGCTACAAACACTTGTACAGTGTTCCATGACTCACAGTGCTATGAACGCTTGTACAGTGTTCCATGACTCACAATGCTATGAAAACTTGTACAGTGTTCCATAACTCACAGTGCTATAAACACTTGTACAGTGTTTCGTGACTCACAGTGTTATAAACACTTGTACAGTGTTCCATGACTCACAGTGCTATAAACACATGAACAGTGGTCCATGACTCACAGTGCTATAAACACTTGTACGGTGTTCCGTGACTAACAGTGCTATGAACACTTGTACAGAATTCCATGATTCACAGTGCTATAAACACTTGTACAGTGTTCCATGACTCACAGTGCTATGAACGCTTGTACAGTGTTCCATGACTCACATTGCTATAAACGCTTGTACAGTATTCCATGACTCACAGTGCTATAAACACTTGTACATTGTTCCGTGACTCACAGTGCTATAAACACTTGTACAGTGTTCCATGACTCAAAGTGCTATAAACACTTGTACTGTGTTCCGTGACTCACAGTGCTATAAACACCTGTACAATGTTCCGTGACTCACAGTGCTATAAACATTTGTACAGTGTTCCATGACTCACAATGCTATAAACACTTGTACAGTGTTTCATGACTCACAGTGCTATAAACTATTGTACATTGTTCCATGACTCACAGTGCTATGAACGCTTGTACAGTGTTCCATGACTCACATTGCTATAAACGCTTGTACAGTGTTCCGGGACTCACAGAGCTATTCAAACTTGTACAGTATTCCATGACTCACAGTGCTATAAACGCCTGTACAGTGTTCCGGGACTCACATTGCTATAAACACATGTAGTGTTCCATGACTCACAGTGCTATAAAAACTTGTACAGTGTTCCATGACTCACAGTGCTATAAACACTTGTACAGTGTTTCGTGACTCACAGTGCTATGAACACTTGTACAGTGTTCCATGACTCACAGTGCTATGAACACGTGTACAGTGTTCCATGACTCAAAGTGCTATGAAAATTTGTACAGTATTCCATAACTCACAGTGCTATAAACACTTGTAGAGTGTTCCATGACTCACAGTGCTATGAACGCTTGTACAGTGTTCCATGACTCACAGTGCTATAAACACTTGTACAGTGGTCCATGACTCACAGTGCTATAAACACTTGTACAGTGTTCCGTGACTCACAGTGCTATAAACGCTTGTACAGTGTTCCATGACTCACATACTATAAACACTTGTACTGTGTTCCGTGACTCACAGTGCTATAAACACTTGTACAATGTTCCGTGACTCACAGTGCTATAAACACTTGTACAGTGTTTCATGACTCACAGTGCTATAAACTATTGTACATTGTTCCATGACTCACAGTGCTATGAACGCTTGTACAGTGTTCCATGACTCACATTGCTATAAACGCTTGTACAGTATTCCATTACTCACAGTGCTATTCAAACTTGTACACTATTCCATGACTCACAGTGCTATAAACGCCTGTACAGTGTTCCGGGACTCACATTGCTATAAACACATGTAGTGTTCCATGACTCACAGTGCTATAAAAACTTGTACAGTGTTCCATGACTCACAGTGCTATAAACACTTGTACAGTGTTTCGTGACTCACAGTGCTATGAACACTTGTACAGTGTTCCATGACTCACAGTGCTATGAACACGTGTACAGTGTTCCATGACTCAAAGTGCTATGAAAATTTGTACAGTATTCCATAACTCACAGTGCTATAAACACTTGTAGAGTGTTCCATGACTCACAGTGCTATGAACGCTTGTACAGTGTTCCATGACTCACAGTGCTATAAACACTTGTACAGTGGTCCATGACTCACAGTGCTATAAACACTTGTACAGTGTTCCGTGACTCACAGTGCTATAAACGCTTGTACAGTGTTCCATGACTCACATACTATAAACACTTGTACTGTGTTCCGTGATTCACAGTGCTATAAACACTTGTACAATGTTCCATGACTCAAAGTGCTATAAACACTTGTACAGTGTTCCATGACTCACAGTGCTATAAACGCTTGTACAGTGTTCCATGACTCACAGTGCTATGAACGCTTGTACAGTGTTCCATGACTCACATTGCTATAAACGCTTGTACAGTATTTCATGACTCACAGTGCTATAAAAACTTGTACAGTATTCCATGTCTCACAGTGCTGTAAATGCTTGTACAGTGTTCCGGGACTCACATTGCTATAAACACATGTAGTGTTCCATTTCTCACAGTGCTATACAAACGTGTACAGTGTTCCATGACTCACAGTGCTATAAACACTTGTACAGTGTTTCCTGACTCACAGTGCTATGAACACTTGTACGGTGTTCCGTGACTCACAGTACTATGAACACTTGTAGAGAGTTCCATGACTCACAGTGCTATAAACACTTGTAAAATGTTCCATGACTCACAGTGCTATAAACACTTGTACAGTGTTCCATGACTCACAGTGCTATAAACACTTGTACAGTGTTCCATGACTCACAGTGCTATAAATACATGTAGTGTTCCATGACACACAGTGCTATAAACACTTGTACAGTGTTTCGTGACTCACAGTGCTATGAACACTTGTACGATGTTCCGTGACTCACAGTACTATGAACACTTGTAGAGAGTTCCATGACTCACAGTGCTATGAAAATTTGTACAGTATTCCATAACTCACAGTGCTATAAACACTTGTAGAGTGTTCCATGACTCACAGTGCTATAAACACTTGTACAGTGGTCCATGACTCACAGTGCTATTAACACTTGTACAGTGTTCCGTGACTCACAGTGCTATAAACGCTTGTACAGTGTTCCATGACTCACATACTATAAACACTTGTACTGTGTTCCGTGACTCACAGTGCTATAAACACTTGTACAATGTTCCATGACTCAAAGTGCTATAAACACTTGTACAGTGTTCCATGACTCACAGTGCTATAAACGCTTGTACAGTGTTCCATGACTCACAGTGCTATGAACGCTTGTACAGTGTTCCATGACTCACATTGCTATAAACGCTTGTACAGTATTCCATGACTCACAGTGCTATAAAAACTTGTACAGTATTCCATGTCTCACAGTACTGTAAACGCTTGTACAGTGTTCCATGACTCACATTGCTATAAACGCTTGTACAGTATTCCATGACTCACAGTGCTATAAACACTTGTACAGTGTTCCGTGACTCACAGTGCTATAAACACTTGTACAGTGTTCCATGACTCAAAGTGCTATAAACACTTATACTGTGTTCCGTGACTCACAGTGCTATAAACACCTGTACAATGTTCCGTGACTCACAGTGCTATAAACATTTGTACAGTGTTCCATGACTCACAATGCTATAAACACTTGTACAGTGTTTCATGACTCACAGTGCTATAAACTATTGTACATTGTTCCATGACTCACAGTGCTATGAACGCTTGTACAGTGTTCCATGACTCACATTGCTATAAACGCTTGTACAGTATTCCATTACTCACAGTGCTATTCAAACTTGTACAGTATTCCATGACTCACAGTGCTATAAACGCCTGTACAGTGTTCCGGGACTCACATTGCTATAAACACATGTAGTGTTCCATGACTCACAGTGCTATAAAAACTTGTACAGTGTTCCATGACTCACAGTGCTATAAACACTTGTACAGTGTTTCGTGACTCACAGTGCTATGAACACTTGTACAGTGTTCCATGACTCACAGTGCTATGAACACGTGTACAGTGTTCCATGACTCAAAGTGCTATGAAAATTTGTACAGTATTCCATAACTCACAGTGCTATAAACACTTGTAGAGTGTTCCATGACTCACAGTGCTATGAACGCTTGTACAGTGTTTCATGACTCACAGTGCTATAAACACTTGTACAGTGGTCCATGACTCACAGTGCTATAACACTTGTACAGTGTTCCGTGACTCACAGTGATATAAACGCTTGTACAGTGTTCCATGACTCACATACTATAAACACTTGTACTGTGTTCCGTGACTCACAGTGCTATAAACACTTGTACAATGTTCCGTGACTCACATTGCTATAAACACTTGTACAGTGTTTCATGACTCACAGTGCTATAAACTATTGTACATTGTTCCATGACTCACAGTGCTATGAACGCTTGTACAGTGTTCCATGACTCACATTGCTATAAACGCTTGTACAGTATTCCATTACTCACAGTGCTATTCAAACTTGTACAGTATTCCATGACTCACAGTGCTATAAACGCCTGTACAGTGTTCCGGGACTCACATTGCTATAAACACATGTAGTGTTCCATGACTCACAGTGCTATAAAAACTTGTACAGTGTTCCATGACTCACAGTGCTATAAACACTTGTACAGTGTTTCGTGACTCACAGTGCTATGAACACTTGTACAGTGTTCCATGACTCACAGTGCTATGAACACGTGTACAGTGTTCCATGACTCAAAGTGCTATGAAAATTTGTACAGTATTCCATAACTCACAGTGCTATAAACACTTGTAGAGTGTTCCATGACTCACAGTGCTATGAACGCTTGTACAGTGTTCCATGACTCACAGTGCTATAAACACTTGTACAGTGGTCCATGACTCACAGTGCTATAAACACTTGTACAGTGTTCCGTGACTCACAGTGCTATAAACGCTTGTACAGTGTTCCATGACTCACATACTATAAACACTTGTACTGTGTTCCGTGACTCACAGTGCTATAAACACTTGTACAATGTTCCATGACTCAAAGTGCTATAAACACTTGTACAGTGTTCCATGACTCACAGTGCTATAAACGCTTGTACAGTGTTCCATGACTCACAGTGCTATGAACGCTTGTACAGTGTTCCATGACTCACATTGCTATAAACGCTTGTACAGTATTCCATGACTCACAGTGCTATAAAAACTTGTACAGTATTCCATGTCTCACAGTGCTGTAAACACTTGTACAGTGTTCCGGGACTCACATTGCTATAAACACATGTAGTGTTCCATTTCTCACAGTGCTATACAAACGTGTACAGTGTTCCATGACTCACAGTGCTATAAACACTTGTACAGTGTTTCCTGACTCACAGTGCTATGAACACTTGTACGGTGTTCCGTGACTCACAGTACTATGAACACTTGTAGAGAGTTCCATGACTCACAGTGCTATAAACACTTGTAAAATGTTCCATGACTCACAGTGCTATAAACACTTGTACAGTGTTCCATGACTCACAGTGCTATAAACACTTGTACAGTGTTCCATGACTCACAGTGCTATAAATACTTGTAGTGTTCCATGACACACAGTGCTATAAACACTTGTACAGTGTTTCGTGACTCACAGTGCTATGAACACTTGTACGGTGTTCCGTGACTCACAGTACTATGAACACTTGTAGAGAGTTCCATGACTCACAGTGCTATAAACACTTGTAAAATGTTCCATGACTCACAGTGCTATAAACACTTGTACAGTGTTCCGTGACTCACAGTGCTATAAACACTTGTACAGTGTTCCATGACTTACATTGCTATAAACACTTGTAGTGTTCCATGACTCACAGTGCTATAAACACTTATACAGTGTTCCTTGACTCACAGTGCTATAATCACGTGTACAGTGTTCCGGGACTCACAGTGCTAAACATACTTGTACAGAGTTCCGGGACTCACAGTACTATAAACACGTGTACAGTGTTCCGGGACTCACAGTGCTATGAACACTTGTACAGAGTTCCGGGACTCACAGTGCTTTAAACGCTTGTACAGTGTTCCATTACTCACAGTGCTATAAACACTTGTACAGTGTTCCATGACTCACAGTGCTATAATCATTTGTACAGTGTTCCATGACTCACAGTGCTATAAATACTTGTACAGTGTTCCATGATTCACAGTACTATAAATACTTGTACAGTGTTCCATGACTCACAGTGCTATAAAAACTTGTTCAGTGTTCCAGGACTCACAGTGCTATAAACGCTTGTACAGTGTTCCGGGACTCACATTGCTATAAACACATGTAGTTTTCCATGACTCACAGTGCTATAAAAACGTGTACAGTGTTCCATGACTCACAGTGCTATGAACACTTGTACGGTGTTCCGTGACTCACAGTGCTATGAACAATTGTAGATTGTTCCATGACTCACAGTGCTGTAAACACTTGTACAATGTTCAATGACTCACAGTGCTATAAACACTTGTACAGTGTTCCATGACTCACAGTTCTATAAACACTTGTACAGTGGTCCATGACTCACATTGCTATAAATACTTGTAGTGTTCCATGATTCACAGTGCTATAAACACTTGTACAGTGTTCCGTGACTCACAGTGCTATAAACACGTGTACAGTGTTCCATGACTCCCAGTGCTATAAACACTTGTACAGTGTTCCATGACTCACAGTGCTATATAAACATGTACATTGGTCCATGACTCACAGTGCTATAAATACTTGTAGTGTTCCATGATTCACAGTGCTATAAACACTTGTACAGTGTTCCGTGACTCACAGTGCTATAAACACTTGTACAGTGTTCCATGACTCACAGTGCTATAAACACTTGTACTGTGTTCCGAGACTCACAGTGCTATTAACACTTGTACAATGTTCAGTGACTCACAGTGCTATAAACACTTGTACAGTGTTCCATGACTCTCAATGCTATAAACACTTGTACAGTGTTCCATGACTCACATTGCTATAAACGCTTGTACAGTATTCCAGGACTCACAGTGCTATAAAAACTTGTACAGTATTCAATGACTCACAGTGCTATAAACGCGTGTACAGTGTTCCGGGACTCACATTGCTATAAACACATGTAGTGTTCAATGACTCACAGTGCTATAAAAACTTTTACAGTGTTCCATGACTCACAGTGCTATAAACACTTGTACAGTGTTTCGTGACTCAGAGTGCTAAGAACACATGTACGGTGTTCCATGACTCACATTGCTATGAACACGTGTACAGTGTTCCATGACTCACAGTGCTATGAAAATTTGTACAGTATTCCATAACTCACAGTGCTATAAACACTTGTACAGTGTTCCATGACTCACATTGCTATGAACGCTTGTACAGTGTTCCATGACTCACAGTGCTATAAACACTTGTACAGTGGTCCATGACTCACAGTGCTATAAACACTTGTACAGTGTTCCGTGACTCACAGTGCTATAAACACTTGTACAGTGTTCCATGGCTCACAGTGCTATAAACACTTGTACGGTGTTCCGAGACTAACAGTGCTATGAACACTTGTACAGTATTCCATGACTCACAGTGCTATAGACACTTGTACAGTGTTCCGGGACTCACAGTGCTAAAACAAATGTACAGTGTTCCATGACTCACAGTGCTACAAACACTTGTACAGTGTTCCATGACTCACAGTGCTATGAACGCTTGTACAGTGTTCCATGACTCACATTGCTATAAACGCTTGTACAGTATTCCATGACTCACAGTGCTATAAACACTTGTACAGTGTTCCGTGACTCACAGTGCTATAAACACTTGTACAGTGTTCCATGACTCAAAGTGCTATAAACACTTGTACTGTGTTCCGTGACTCACAGTGCTATAAACACCTGTACAATGTTCCGTGACTCACAGTGCTATAAACACTTGTACAGTGGTCCATGACTCACAATGCTATAAACACTTGTACAGTGTTTCATGACTCACAGTGCTATAAACTATTGTACATTGTTCCATGACTCACAGTGCTATGAACGCTTGTACAGTGTTCCATGACTCACATTGCTATAAACGCTTGTACAGTATTCCATTACTCACAGTGCTATTCAAACTTGTACAGTATTCCATGACTCACAGTGCTATAAACGCCTGTACAGTGTTCCGGGACTCACATTGCTATAAACACATGTAGTGTTCCATGACTCACAGTGCTATAAAAACTTGCACAGTGTTCCATGACTCACAGTGCTATAAACACTTGTACAGTGTTTCGTGACTCACAGTGCTATGATCACTTGTACAGTGTTCCATGACTCACAGTGCTATGAACACGTGTACAGTGTTCCATGACTCACAGTGCTATGAAAATTTGTACAGTATTCCATAACTCACAATGCTATAAACACTTGTAGAGTGTTCCATGACTCACAGTGCTATGAACGCTTGTAAAGTGTTCCATGACTCACAGTGCTATAAACACTTGTACAGTGGTCCATGACTCACAGTGCTATAAACACTTGTACAGTGTTCCGTGACTCACATTGCTATAAACGCTTGTACAGTGTTCCATGACTCACAGTGCTATAAACACTTGTACAGTGTTCCGGGACTCACAGTACTATAAACACATGTACAGTGTTCCATGACTCACAGTGCTATAAACACTTGTACAGTGTTCCATGACTCACAGTGCTATGAACGCTTGTACAGTGTTCCATGACTCACAATGCTATAAAAACTTGTACAGTATTCCATAACTCACAGTGCTATAAACACTTGTACAGTGTTCCATGACTCACATTGCTATGAACGCTTGTACAGTGTTCCATGACTCACAGTGCTATAAACACTTGTACAGTGGTCCATGACTCACAGTGCTATAAACACTTGTACAGTGTTCCGTGACTCACAGTGCTATAAACACTTGTACAGTGTTCCATGCTCACAGTGCTATAAACACTTGTACGGTGTTCCGAGACTAACAGTGCTATGAACACTTGTACAGTTTCCATGACTCACAGTGCTATAGACACTTGTACAGTGTTCCGGGACTCACAGTGCTAAAACAAATGTACAGTGTTCCATGACTCACAGTGCTACAAACACTTGTACAGTGTTCCATGACTCACAGTGCTATGAACGCTTGTACAGTGTTCCATGACTCACATTGCTATAAACGCTTGTACAGTATTCCATGACTCACAGTGCTATAAACACTTGTACAGTGTTCCGTGACTCACAGTGCTATAAACACTTGTACAGTGTTCCATGACTCAAAGTGCTATAAACACTTGTACTGTGTTCCGTGACTCACAGTGCTATAAACACCTGTACAATGTTCCGTGACTCACAGTGCTATAAACACTTGTACAGTGGTCCATGACTCACAATGCTATAAACACTTGTACAGTGTTTCATGACTCACAGTGCTATAAACTATTGTACATTGTTCCATGACTCACAGTGCTATGAACGCTTGTACAGTGTTCCATGACTCACATTGCTATAAACGCTTGTACAGTATTCCATTACTCACAGTGCTATTCAAACTTGTACAGTATTCCATGACTCACAGTGCTATAAACGCCTGTACAGTGTTCCGGGACTCACATTGCTATAAACACATGTAGTGTTCCATGACTCACAGTGCTATAAAAACTTGCACAGTGTTCCATGACTCACAGTGCTATAAACACTTGTACAGTGTTTCGTGACTCACAGTGCTATGATCACTTGTACAGTTTTCCATGACTCACAGTGCTATGAACACGTGTACAGTGTTCCATGACTCACAGTGCTATGAAACTTTGTACAGTATTCCATAACTCACAATGCTATAAACACTTGTAGAGTGTTCCATGACTCACAGTGCTATGAACGCTTGTAAAGTGTTCCATGACTCACAGTGCTATAAACACTTGTACAGTGGTCCATGACTCACAGTGCTATAAACACTTGTACAGTGTTCCGTGACTCACAGTGCTATAAACGCTTGTACAGTGTTCCATGACCCACAGTGCTATAAACACTTGTACAGTGTTCCGGGACTCACAGTACTATAAACACATGTACAGTGTTCCATGACTCACAGTGCTATAAACACTTGTACAGTGTTCCATGACTCACAGTGCTATGAACGCTTGTACAGTGTTCCATGACTCACAATGCTATAAAAACTTGTACAGTGTTCCATGACTCAAAGTGCTATAAACACTTGTACAGTGTTCCGTGACTCAGAGTGCTATAAACACTCGTACAGTATTCCGTGACTCACAGTGCTATAAACACTTGTACAGTGTTCCATGACTCACAGTTCTATAAACACTTGTACGGTGTTCCGTGACTAACAGTGCTATGAACACTTGTACAGTATTCCATGATTCACAGTGCTATTGTCACTTGTACAGTGTTCCGGGACTCACAGTGCTATAAACACTTGTACAGTATTCCATGACTCACAGTGCTATAAACACTTGTACAGTGTTCCATGACTCACAGTGCTATAATCACGTGTACAGTGTTCCGGGACTCACATTGCTATAAACACATGTATTGTTCCATGACTCATAGTGCTATAAACACTTGTACAGTGTTCCATGACTTACAGTGCTATAAACACTTGTAGTGTTCCATGACTCACAGTGCTATAAACACTTGTACAGTGTTCCATGACTCACAGTGCTATAAACACTTGTACAGTGTTCCATGACTCACAGTGCTATAAACACTTGTACAGTGTTCCATGACTCACAGTGCTATAAACACTGTACTGTTCCATGACTCACAGTGCTATAACACTTGTACAGTGTTCCATGACTCACAGTGCTATAAACACTTGTACAGTGTTCCATGACTCACAGTGCTATAACACCTGTACGTTTTCCATGACTCACAGTGCTATAAATACTTGTAGTGTTCCATGACTCACAGTGCTATAAACACTTGTACAGTGTTCCATGACTCACAGTGCTATGAACGCTTGTACAGTGTTCCATGACTCACATTGCTATAAACGCTTGTACAGTATTCCATGACTCACAGTGCTATAAACACTTGTACAGTGTTCCGTGACTCACAGTGCTATAAACACTTGTACAGTGTTCCATGACTCAAAGTGCTATAAACACTTGTACTGTGTTCCGTGACTCACAGTGCTATAAACACTTGTACAGTGGTCCATGACTCACAGTGCTATAAACACTTGTACAGTGTTTCATGACTCACAGTGCTATAAACTATTGTACATTGTTCCATGACTCACAGTGCTATGAACGCTTGTACAGTGTTCCATGACTCACATTGCTATACACGCTTGTACAGTATTCCATTACTCACAGTGCTATTCAAACTTGTACAGTATTCCATGACTCACAGTGCTATAAACGCCTGTACAGTGTTCCGGGACCCACATTGCTATAAACACATGTAGTGTTCCATGACTCACAGTGCTATAAAAACTTGCACAGTGTTCCATGTCTCACAGTGCTATAAACACTTGTACAGTGTTCCGTGACTCACAGTGCTATAAACACTTGTACAGTATTCCATGACTCACAGTGCTATAAACACTTGTACTGTATTCAGTGACTCACAGTGCTATAAACACTTGTACAGTGTTCCATGACTCACAATGTTATAATCACTTGTACAGTGTTCCATGACTCACAGTGCTATAAACGCTTGTACAGTGTTCCATGACTCACAGTGCTATGAACCCCTTTACAGTTTTCCAGGACTCACATTGCTATAAACGCTTGTACAGTATTCCATGACTCACAGTGCTATAAAAACGTGTACAGTATTCCATGACTCACAGTGCTATAAACGCCTGTACAGTGTTCCGGGACTCACATTGCTATAAACACATGTAGTGTTCCATGACTAACAGTGCTTTAAAAACTTGTACAGTGTTCCATGACTCACAGTGCTATGAACATTTGTACGGTGTTCCATGACTCACAGTGCTATGAACACGTGTACAGTGTTCCATGACTCACAGTTCTATAAACACTTGTACGGTGTTCCGTGACTAACAGTGCTATGAACACTTGTACAGTATTCCATGATTCACAGTGCTATAGTCACTTGTACAGTGTTCCGGGACTCACAGTGCTATAAACACTTGTACAGTATTCCATGACTCACAGTGCTACAAACACTTGTAAAGTGTTCCATGACTCACATTGCTATAAACACATGTATTGTTCCATGTCTCATAGTGCTATAAACACTTGTACAGTGTTCCATGACTTACAGTGCTATAAACACTTGTAGTGTTCCATGACTCACAGTGCTATAAACACTTGTACAGTGTTCCATGACTCACAGTGCTATAAACACTTGTACAGTGTTCCATGACTAACAGTGCTATAAACACTTGTACAGTGTTCCATGACTCACAGTGCTATAAACACTTGTACAGTGTTCCATGACTCACAGTGCTATAAACACTTGTACAGTGTTCCAAGACTCACAGTGCTATATAAACCTGTACAGTTTTCCATGACTCACAGTGCTATAAATACTTGTAGTGTTCCATGACTCACAGTGCTATAAACACTTGTACAGTGTTCCGTGACTCACAGTGCTATAAACACTTGTACAGTATTCCATGACTCACAGTGCTATAAACACTTGTACTGTGTTCAGTGACTCACAGTGCTATAAACACTTGTACAGTGTTCCATGACTCACAATGTTATAATCAGTTGTACAGTGTTCCATGACTCACAGTGCTATAAACGCTTGTACAGTGTTCCATGACTCACAGTGCTATGAACGCCTGTACAGTTTTCCAGGACTCATATTGCTATAAACGCTTGTACAGTATTCCATGACTCACAGTGCTATAAAAACGTGTACAGTATTCCATGACTCACAGTGCTATAAACGCCTGTACAGTGTTCCGGGACTCACATTGCTATAAACACATGTAGTGTTCCATGACTAACAGTGCTATAAAAACTTGTACAGTGTTCCATGACTCACAGTGCTATGAACATTTGTACGGTGTTCCATGACTCACAGTGCTATGAACACGTGTACAGTGTTCCATGACTCACAGTGCTATGAAAAGTTGTACAGTATTCCATAACTCACAGTGCTATAAACACTTGTACAGTGTTCCATGACTCACATTGCTATGAACGCTTGTACAGTGTTCCATGACTCACAGTGCTATAAACACTTGTACAGTGGTCCATGACTCACAGTGCTATAAACACTTGTACAGTGTTCCGTGACTCACAGTGCTATAAACACTTGTACAGTGTTCCATGATTCACAGTGCTATAAACACTTGTACGGTGTTCCGAGACTAACAGTGCTATGAACACTTGTACAGTATTCCATGACTCACAGTGCTATAGACACTTCTACAGTGTTCCGGGACTCACAGTGCTATAAACACATGTACAGTGTTCCATGACTCACAGTGCTACAAACACTTGTACAGTATTCCATGACTCACAGTGCTATGAACGCTTGTATAGTGTTCCATGACTCACAATGCTATTAAAACGTGTACAGTGTTCCATGACTCACATTGCTATAAACGCTTGTACAGTATTCCATTACTCACAGTGCTATTCAAACTTGTACAGTATTCCATGACTCACAGTGCTATAAACGCCTGTACAGTGTTCCGGGACTCACATTGCTATAAACACATGTAGTGTTCCATGACTCACAGTGCTATAAAAACTTGTACAGTGTTCCATGACTCACAGTGCTATAAACACTTGTACAGTGTTTCGTGACTCACAGTGCTATGAACACTTGTACAGTGATCCATGACTCACAGTGCTATGAACACGTGTACAGTGTTCCATGACTCACAGTGCTATGAAAATTTGTACAGTATTCCATAACTCACAGTGCTATAAACACTTGTAGAGTGTTCCATGACTCACAGTGCTATGAACGTTTGTACAGTGTTCCATGACTCACAGTGCTATAAACACTTGTACAGTGGTCCATGACTCACAGTGCTACAAACTCTTGTACAGTATTCCGTGACTCACAGTGCTATAAACACTTGTACTGTGTTCCATGACTCACAGTGCTATAAACACTTGTACGGTGTTACGTGACTAACAGTGCTGTGAACACTTGTACAGTATTCCATGACTCACAGTGCTATAGACACTTGTACAGTGTTCCGGGACTCACAGTGCTATAAACACATGTACAGTGTTCCATGACTCACAGTGCTATAAACACTTGTACAGTGTTCCATGACTCACAGTGCTATGAACGCTTGTACAGTGTTCCATGACTCACAATGCTATAAAAACTTGTACAGTGTTCCATAACTCAAAGTGCTATAAACACTTGTACAGTGTTCCGTGACTCACAGTGCTATAAACACTTGTACAGTGTTCCATGACTCACAGTGCTATAAACACTTGTACAGTGTTCCATGACTCACAGTGCTATAAACACTTGTACGGTGTTCCGTGACTAACAGTGCTATGAACACTTGTACAGTATTCCATGATTCACAGTGCTATAGTCACTTGTACAGTGTTCCGGGACTCACAGTGCTATAAACACTTGTACAGTGTTCCATGACTCACAGTGCTATGAACGCCTGTACAGTTTTCCAGGACTCACATTGCTATAAACGCTTGTACAGTATTCCATGACTCACAGTGCTATAAAAACGTGTACAGTATTCCATGACTCACAGTGCTATAAACGCCTGTACAGTGTTCCGGGACTCACATTGCTATAAACACATGTAGTGTTCCATGACTAACAGTGCTATAAAAACTTGTACAGTGTTCCATGACTCACAGTGCTATGAACATTTGTACGGTTTTCCATGACTCACAGTGCTATGAACACGTGTACAGTGTTCCATGACTCACAGTGCTATGAAAATGTGTACAGTATTCCATAACTCACAGTGCTATAAACACTTGTACAGTGTTCCATGACTCACATTGCTATGAACGCTTGTACAGTGTTCCATGACTCACAGTGCTATAAACACATGTACAGTGGTCCATGACTCACAGTGCTATAAACACTTGTACAGTGTTCCGTGACTCACAGTGCTATAAACACTTGTACAGTGTTCCATGACTCACAGTGCTATAAACACTTGTACGGTGTTCCGAGACTAACAGTGCTATGAACACTTGTACAGTAATCCATGACTCACAGTGCTATAGACTCTTGTACAGTGTTCCGGGACTCACAGTGCTATAAACACATATACAGTGTTCCATGACTCACAGTGCTACAAACACTTGTACAGTATTCCATGACTCACAGTGCTATGAACGCTTGTATAGTGTTCCATGACTCACAATGCTATAAAAACTTGTACAGTGTTCCATGACTCACATTGCTATAAACGCTTGTACAGTATTCCATTACTCACAGTGCTATTCAAACTTGTACAGTATTCCATGACTCACAGTGCTATAAACGCCTGTACAGTGTTCCGGGACTCACATTGCTATAAAGACATGTAGTGTTCCATGACTCACAGTGCTATAAAAACTTGTACAGTGTTCCATGACTCACAGTGCTATAAACACTTGTACAGTGTTTCGTGACTCACAGTGCTATGAACACTTGTACAGCGATCCATGACTCACAGTGCTATGAACACGTGTACAGTGTTCCATGACTCACAGTGCTATGAACATTTGTACAGTATTCCATAACTCACAGTGCTATAAACACCTGTAGAGTGTTCCATGACTCACAGTGCTATGAACGCTTGTACAGTGTTCCATGACTCACAGTGCTATAAACACTTGTACAGTGGTCCATGACTCACAGTGCTATAAACACTTGTAAAGTGTTCCGTGACTCACAGTGCTATAAACACTTGTACTGTGTTCCATGACTCACAGTGCTATAAACACTTGTACGGTGTTACGTGACTAACAGTGCTGTGAACACTTGTACAGTATTCCATGACTCACAGTGCTATAGACACTTGTACAGTGTTCCGGGACTCACAGTGCTATAAACACATGTACAGTGTTCCATGACTCACAGTGCTATAAACACTTGTACAGTGTTCCATGACTCACAGTGCTATGAACGCTTGTACAGTGTTCCATGACTCACAGTGCTATAAACACTTGTACAGTGTTCCATGATTCACAGTGCTATGAACGCTTGTACAGTGTTCCGTGACTCACAGTGCTATAAACACTTGTACAGTGTTCCGTGACTCACAGTGCTATAAACACTTGTACAGTGTTCCATGACTCACAGTGCTATAAACACTTGTACGGTGTTCCGTGACTAACAGTGCTATGAACACTTGTACAGTATTCCATGAATCACAGTGCTATTGTCACTTGTACAGTGTTCCGGGACTCACAGTGCTATAAACACTTGTACAGTATTCCATGACTCACAGTGCTATAAACACTTGTACAGTGTTCCATGACTCACAGTGCTATAAACACGTGTACAGTGTTACGTGACTCACAGTACTATAAACACTTGTAAAGTGTTCCATGACTCACAGTGCTATGAAGGCATGTACAGTGTTCCATGACTCACAGTGCTATAAACACTTGTACAGTATTCCATAACTCACAGAGCTATAAACACTTGTACATTGTTCCATGACTCACAGTTCTATAAACGCTTGTAGTGTTCCATGACTCACTGTACTATAAACACTTGTACAGTGTTCCATGACTCACAGTGCTATAGACACTTATACAGTATTCCGTGACTCACAGTGCTATAAAAACCTGTACAGTGTTCCGGGAATCACAGTGCTATAAACGCTTGTACAGTGTTCCGGAACTCACAGTGCTATGAACGCTTGTACAGTTTTCTGGGATTCACAGTGCTATAAACACTTGTACAGTGTTCCGTGACTCACAGTGCTATAAACACTTGTACAGTGTTCCGTGAGTCACAGTGCTATAAACACTTGTACAGTATTCCATGACTCACAGTGCTAGAGACACTTGTACAGTGTTCCTTGAGTCACAGTGCTATAAACACTTGTACAGAGTTCCATGACTCACAGTGCTATGAACGCTTGTACAGTGTTCCATGACTCACACTACTATAAAAAATTGTACAGTGTTCCATGACTCACAGTGCTATAAACACTTGTACAGTGTTCCATGACTTACAGTGCTATAAACACTTGTACAGTGTTCCGTGACTCACAGTACTATAAACACTTGTACAGTGTTGTATGACTCACAGTGCTATAAACACTTGTACGGTGTTCCGTGACTAAAAGTGCTATGAACACTTGTACAGTATTCCATGAATCACAGTGCTATAGTCACTTGTAGAGTGTTCCGGGACTCACAGAGCTATAAATACTTGTACAGTATTCCATGACTCACATTGCTATAAACACTTGTACAGTGTTCCATGACTCACAGTGCTAAAACACGTGTACAGTATTACGTAACTCACAGTGCTATAAACACTTGTAAAGTGTTCCATGACTCACAGTGCTATGAACGCATGTACAGTTTTCCATGACTCACAGTGCTATAAACACTTGTACAGTATTCCATAACTCACAGTGCTATAAACATTTGTAAAGTGTTCCATGACTCACAGTGCTATAAACACTTTTACAGTTTTCCATGACTCACAGTACTACAAACACATGTACAGTGTTCCATGACTCACAGTGCTATAAAAACTTGTAGTGTTCCATGACTCACAGTGCTATAAACATTGTACAGTGTTCCGTGACTCACAGTGCTATAAACACTTGTATAGTGTTCCATGACTCACAGTGCTAAAACACGTGTACAGTATTGCATAACTCACAGTGCTATAAACACTTGTAAAGTGTTCCATGACTCACAGTGCTATGAACGCATGTACAGTGTTCCATGACTCACAGTGCTATAAACACTTGTACAGTATTCCATAACTCACAGTGCTATAAACATTTGTACAGTGTTCCATGACTCACAGTGCTATAAACACTTTTACAGTTTTCCATGACTCACAGTACTACAAACACATGTACAGTGTTCCATGACTCACAGTGCTATAAAAACTTGTTCAGTGTTCCATGACTCACAGTGCTATAAATACTTGTAGTGCTCCATGACTCACAGTGCTATAAACATTGTACAGTGTTCCGTGACTCACAGTGCTATAAACACTTGTATAGTGTTCCATGACTCACAGTGCTATAAACACTTGTACTGTGTTCCGTGACTCACAGTGCTATAAACACTTGTACAATGTTCCGTGACTCACAGTGCTATAAACATTTGTACAGTGTTCCATGACTCAAAGTGCTATAAACACTTGTACAGTGTTCCATGACTCACAGTGCTATAAACGCTTGTACAGTGTTCCATGACTCACAGTGCTATGAACGCTTGTACAGTGTTCCATGACTCACATTGCTATAAACGCTTGTACAGTATTCCATGACTCACAGTGCTGTAAAAACGTGTAGAGTGTTCTATGACTCACAGTGCTATAAACACTTGTACAGTGTTCCGTGACTCACAGTGCTATAAACACTTGTACAGTGTTCCATGACTTTCAGTGCTATAAACACTTGTAGTGTTCCATGATTCACCGTGCTATAAATACTTGTAGTGTTCCATGACTCACAGTGCTACAAACACTTGTACTGTGTTCCGTGACTCACAGTTCTATAAACACTTGTACAATGTTCCGTGACTCACAGTGCTATAAACACTTGTACAGTGTTCCATGACTCACAGTGCTATAAACACTTGTACAGTGTTCCATGACTCACAGTGCTATAAACGCTTGTACAGTGTTCCATGACTCACAGTGCTATGAACGCTTGTACAGTGTTCCATGACTCACATTGCTATAAACGCTTGTACAGTATTCTATGACTCACAGTGCTATAAAAACTTGTACAGTATTCCATGACTCACAGTGCTATAACCGCCTGTACAGTGTTCCGGGACTCACATTGCTATAAACACATGTAGTGTTCCATGACTCAGAGTGCTATAAACACTTGTACAGTGTTCCGTGATTTACAGTGCTATAAACACTTGTACAGTGTTCCGTGATTCACAGTGCTATAAACACTTGTACAGTGTTCCATGACTCACAGTGCTACAAGCACTTGTACGGTGTTCCGTGACTAACAGTGCTATGAACACTTGTACAGTATTCCATGAATCACAGTGCTATAGTCACTTGTACAGTGTTCAGGGACTCACAGTGCTATAAACACTTGTAGAGTATTCCATGACTCACAGTGCTATAAACATTTGTACAATGTTCCATGACTCACAGTGCTATAACCACGTGTACAGTGTTACGTGACTCACAGTACTATAAACACTTGTAAAGTGTTCCATGACTCACAGTGCTATGAAAGCATGTAGAGTGTTCCATGACTCACAGTGCTATAAACACTTGTACAGTATTCCATAACTCACAGAGCTATAAACACTTGTACAGTGTTCCATGACTCACAGTTCTATAAACGCTTGTACAGTGTTCCATGACTCACAGTGCTATAAACACTTGTAGTGTTCCATGACTCACTGTACTATAAACACTTGTACAGTGTTCCATGTCTCACAGTGCTATAGACACTTGTACAGTATTCCGTGACTCACAGTGCAATAAAAACTTGTACAGTGTTCCGGGAATCACAGTGCTATAAACGCTTGTACAGGGTTCCGGGACTCACAGTGCTATGAACGCTTGTACAGTGTTCTGGGATTCACAGTGCTATAAACACTTGTACAGTATTCCATAACTCACAGAGCTATAGACACTTGTACAGTGTTCCATGACTCACAGTTCTATAAACGCTTGTACAGTATTCCATGACTCACAGTGCTATAAACACTTGTAGTGTTCCATGACTCACTGTACTATAAACACTTGTACAGTGTTACATGTCTCACAGTGCTATAGACACTTGTACAGTATTCCGTGACTCACAGTGCTATAAAAACTTGTAAAGTGTTCCGGGAATCACAGTGCTATAAACGCTTGTACAGGGTTCCGGGACTCACAGTGCTATGAACGCTTGTACAGTGTTCTGGTATTCACAGTGCTATAAACACTTGTACAGTGTTCCGTGACTCACAGTGCTATAAACACTTGTACAGTGTTCCATGACTCACAGTGCTATAAACACTTGTACGGTGTTCCGTGACTAACAGTGCTATGAACACTTGTACAGTATTCCATGACTCACAGTGCTATAGACACTTGTACAGTGTTCCTTGAGTCACAGTGCTATAAACACTTGTACAGTGTTCCATGACTCACAGTGCTATGAACGCTTGTACAGTGTTCCATGACTCACATTACTATAAACACTTGTACAGTGTTCCATGACTCACAGTGCTATAAACACTTGTACAGTGTTCCTTGACTTACAGTGCTATAAACACTTGTACAGTGTTCCGTGACTCACAGTGCTATAAACACTTGTAGTGTTCCATGACTCACTGTACTATAAACACTTGTACAGTGTTCCATGTCTCACAGTGCTATAGACACTTGTACAGTATTCCGTGACTCACAGTGCTACAAAAACTTGTACAGTGTTCCGGGAATCACAGTGCTATAAACGCTTGTACAGGGTTCCGGGACTCACAGTGCTATGAACTCTTGTACAGTGTTCCGTGACTCACAGTGCTATACACACTTGTACAGTGTTCCATGACTCACAGTGCTATAAACACTTGTACGGTGTTCCGTGACTAACAGTGCTATGAACACTTGTACAGTATTCCATGACTCACAGTGCTATAGACACTTGTACAGTGTTCCTTGAGTCACAGTGCTATAAACACTTGTACAGTGTTCCATGACTCACAGTGCTATGAACGCTTGTACAGTGTTCCATGACTCACACTACCATAAACACTTGTACAGTGTTCCATGACTCACAGTGCTATAAACACTTGTACTGTGTTCCTTGACTTACAGTGCTATAAACACTTGTACAGTGTTCCGTGCCTCACAGTGCTATAAACACTTGTTCAGTGTTCTATGACTCACAATGCTATAAACACGTGTACGGTGTTCCGTGACTAACAGTGCTATGAACACTTGTACAGTATTCCATGAATCACAGTGCTATAGTCACTTGTACAGTGTTCCGGGACTCACAGTGCTATAAACACTTGTACAGTATTCCATGACTGACAGTGCTATAAACACTTGTACAATGTTCCATGACTCACAGTGCTATAAACACGTGTACAGTATTACGTGACTCACAGTGCTATAAACACTTGTAAAGTGTTTCATGACTCATAGTGCTATGAACGCATGTACAGTGGTCCATGACTCACAGTGCTATAAACACTTGTACAGTATTCCATAACTCACAGTGTTATAAACATTTGTACAGTGTTCCATGACTCACAGTGCTATAAACACTTGTACAGTGATCCATGACTCACAGTACTACAAACACATGTACAGTGTTCCATGACTCACAGTGCTATAAACATTGTACAGTGTTCCGTGACTCACAGTGCTATAAACACTTGTACAGTGTTCCATGACTCACAGTGCTATAAACACTTGTACAGTGTTCCGTGACTCACAGTGCTATAAACACTTGTACAATATTCCGTGACTCACAGTGCTATAAACACTTGTACAGTGTTCCATGACTCAAAGTGCTATAAACACTTGTACAGTGTTCCATGACTCACAGTGCTATAAACGCTTGTACAGTGTTCCATGACTCACAGTGCTATGAACGCTTGTACAGTGTTCCATGAATCACATTGCTATAAAAGCTTGTACAGTATTCCATGACTCACAGTGCTATAACAACGTGTAAAGTGTTCTATGACTCACAGTGTACAGTGTTCCGTGACTCACAGTGCTATAAACACTTGTAGAGTGTTCCATGACTCACAGTGCTATAAACACCTGTACAGTGTTCCATGACTCACAGTGCTATAAACACTTGTACAGTGTTCCATGACTCACAGTGCTCTAAAAACCTGTACAGTGTTCCATGACTCACAGTGCTATAAATACTTGTAGTGTTCCATGTTTCACAGTGCTATAAACACTTGTACAGTGTTCCGTGATTCACAGTGCTATAAACACTTGTACAGTGTTCCATGACTCACAGTGCTACAAACACTTGTACTGTGTTCCGTGACTCACAGTGCTATAATCACTTGTACAATGTTCCGTGACTCACAGTGCTATAAACACTTGTACAGTGTTCCATGACTCAAAGTGCTATAAACACTTGTACAGTGTTCCATGACTCACAGTGCTATAAACGCTTGTACAGTGTTCCATGACTCACAGTGCTATGAACGCTTGTACAGTGTTCCATGACTCACATTGCTATAAACGCTTATACAGTATTCCATGACTCACAGTGCTATACACGCCTGTACAGTGATCCGGGACACATATTGCTATAAACACATGTAGTGTTCCATGACTCACAGTGCTATAAAAACTTGTACAGTGTTTCGTGACTCACAGTGCTATGAACACGTGTACGGTGTTCCATGACTCACAGTGCTAAAAACACTTGTACTGTGTTCCGTGACTAACAGTGCTATAAACTCTTGTACAATGTTCCGTGACTCACAGTGCTATAAACACTTGTAGAGTGTTCCATGACTCACAGTGCTATAAACACTTGTACAATGTTCCATGACTCACAGTGCTATAAACGCTTGTACAGTGTTCCATGACTCACAGTGCTATGAACACTTGTACAGTGTTCAATGACTCACATTGCTATAAACGCTTGTACAGTATTCCATGACTCACAGTGCTATACACGCCTGTACAGTGTTCCGGGAATCATATTGCTATAAACACATGTAGTGTTCCATGACTCACAGTGCTATAAAAACTTGTACAGTGTTTCGTGATTCACAGTGCTATGAACACTTGTACGGTGTTCCATGACTCACAGTGCTATGAACACGTGTACAGTGTTCCATGACTCACAGTGCTATGAACGCTTGTACAGTGTTCCATGACTCACAGTGCTATAAACACTTGTACAGTGGTCCATGACTCACAGTGCTATAAACACTTGTACAGTGTTCCGTGACTCACAGTGCTATAAACACCTGTACAGTGTTCCATGACTCACAGTGCTATAAACACTTGTACGGTGTTCCGTGACTAACAGTGCTATGAACACTTGTACAGTATTCCATGACTCACAGTGCTATAGACACTTGTAAAGTGTTCCGGGACACACAGTGCTATAAACACATGTACAGTGTTCCATGACTCACAGTGCTATAAACACTTGTACAGTGTTCCATGACTCACAGTGCTATGAACGCTTGTACAGTGTTCCATGACTCACAATGCTATAAACACTTGTACAGTATTCCATGATTCACAGTGCTATAGTCACTTGTACAGTGTTCCGGGACTCACAGTGCTATAAACACTTGTACAGTATTCCTTGACTCACAGTGCTATAAACACTTGTACAGTGTTCCATGACTCACAGTGCTATAAAACGTGTACAGTGTTCCGGGACTCACATTGCTATAAACACATGTAGTGTTCCATGACTCACAGTGCTATAAAAACTTGTACAGTGTTCCATGACTCACAGTGCTATAAACACTTGTACAGTGTTTCGTGACTCACAGTGCTATGAACACTTGTACGGTGTTCCATGACTCACAGTGCTATGAACACTTGTACAGTGTTCCATGACTCACAGTGCTATGAAAACATGTACAGTATTCAATAACTCACAGTGCTATAAACACTTGTACAGTGGTCCATGACTCACAGTGCTATGAACGCTTGTACAGTGTTCCATGACTCACAGTGCTATAAACACTTGTACAGTGGTCCATGACTCACAGTGCTATAAACACTTGTACAGTGTTCCGTGACGCACAGTGCTATAAACACTTGTACAGTGGTCTGTGACTCACAGTGCTATAAACTCTTGTACAGTGTCCCATGACTCACATTGCTATAAACACATGTAGTGTTCCATGACTCACAGTGCTATAAAAACTTGTATAGTTTTCCATGACTCACATTGCTATAAACGCTTGTACAGTATTCCATGACTCACAGTGCTATAAAAACTTGTAGAGTATTCCATGACTCACAGTGCTATAAACGCCTGTACAGTGTTCCGGGACTCACATTGCTATAAACACATGTAGTGTTCCATGACTCACAGTGCTATAAAAACTTGTACAGTCTTCCATGTCTCACAGTGCTATAAACACTTGTAGAGTGTTTCGTGACTCACAGTGCTATGAACACTTGTACGGTGTTCCATGATTCACAGTGCTCTGAACACCTGTACAGTTTTCCATGATTCACAGTGCTATGAACGCTTGTACAGTGTTCCATGACTCACAGTGCTATAAACACTTGTATAGTGGTCCATGACTCACAGTGCTATAAACACTTGTACAGTGTTCCGTGACTCACAGTGCTATAAACACCTGTACAGTGTTCCATGACTCACAGTGCTATAAAGACTTGTACGGTGTTCCGTGACTAACAGTGCTATGAACACTTGTACAGTATTCCATGAATCACAGTGCTATAGACACTTGTACAGTGTTCCGGGACACACAGTGCTATAAACACGTGTACAGTGTTCCATGACTCACAGTGCTATAAACACTTGTACAGTGTTCCATGACTCACAGTGCTATGAACGCTTGTACAGTGTTCCATGACTCACAATGCTATTAACAATTGTACAGTAATCCATGATTCACAGTGCTATAGTCACTTGTACAGTGTTCCGGGACTCACAGTGCTATAAACACTTGTACAGTATTCCATGACTCACAGTGCTATAAACACTTGTACAGTGTTCCATGACTCACAGTGCTATAAACACGTTGTACAGTGTTCCGGGACTCACATTGCTATAAACACATGTAGTGTTCCATGACTCAAAGTGCTATAAAAACTTGAGTAAGTTCCATGACTCACAGTGCTATAAACACTTGTACAGTGTTTCGTGACTCACAGTGCTATGAACTCTGTTCGGTGTTCCATGACTCACAGTGCTATGAACACTTGTACAGTGTTCCATGACTCACAGTGCTATGAAAACATGTACAGTATTCCATAACTCACAGTGCTATAAACTCTTGTACAGTGTTCCATGACTCACAGTGCTATGAACGGTTGTACAGTGTTCCATGACTCACAGTGCTATAAACATTTGTACAGTGGTCCATGACTCCCAGTGCTATAAACACTTGTACAGTTTTCCGTGACTCACAGTGCTATAAACACTTGTACAGTGTTCCGTGACTCACCGTGCTATAAACATTTGTACAGTGTTCCATGACTCACATTGCTATAAACACATGTAGTGTTCCATGACTCACAGTGCTATAAAAACTTGTACAGTCTTCCATGTCTCACAGTGCTATAAACACTTGTAGAGTGTTTCGTGACTCACAGTGCTATGAACACTTGTACGGTGTTCCATGATTCACAGTGCTCTGAACACCTGTACAGTATTCCATGATTCACAGTGCTATGAACGCTTGTACAGTGTTCCATGACTCACAGTGCTATAAACACTTGTATAGTGGTCCATGACTCACAGTGCTATAAACACTTGTACAGTGTTCCGTGACTCACAGTGCTAAAAACACCTGTACAGTGTTCCATGACTCACAGTGCTATAAAGACTTGTACGGTGTTCCGTGACTAACAGTGCTATGAACACTTGTACAGTATTCCATGAATCACAGTGCTATAGACACTTGTACAGTGTTCCGGGACACACAGTGCTATAAACACGTGTACAGTGTTCCATGACTCACAGTGCTATAAACACTTGTACAGTGTTCCATGACTCACAGTGCTATGAACGCTTGTACAGTGTTCCATGACTCACAATGCTATTAACAATTGTACAGTATTCCATGATTCACAGTGCTATAGTCACTTGTACAGTGTTCCGGGACTCACAGTGCTATAAACACTTGTACAGTATTCCATGACTCACAGTGCTATAAACACTTGTACAGTGTTCCATGACTCACAGTGCTATAAACACGTGTACAGTGTTCCGGGACTCACATTGCTATAAACACATGTAGTGTTCCATGACTCAAAGTGCTATAAAAACTTGTACAGTATTCCATGACTCACAGTGCTATAAACACTTGTACAGTGTTTCGTGACTCACAGTGCTATGAACTCTTGTTCGGTGTTCCATGACTCACAGTGCTATGAACACTTGTACAGTGTTCCATGACTCACAGTGCTATGAAAACATGTACAGTATTCCATAACTCACAGTGCTATAAACTCTTGTACAGTGTTCCATGACTCACAGTGCTATGAACGGTTGTACAGTGTTCCATGACTCACAGTGCTATAAATATTTGTACAGTGGTCCATGACTCCCAGTGCTATAAACACTTGTACAGTTTTCCGTGACTCACAGTGCTATAAACACTTGTACAGTGTTCCGTGACTCACCGTGCTATAAACATTTGTACAGTGTTCCATGACTCACATTGCTATAAACACATGTAGTGTTCCATGACTCACAGTGCTATAAAAACTTGCACAGTTTTCCATGACTCACAGTGCTATAAACACTTGTACAGTGTTTCGTGACTCACAGTGCTATGAACACTTGTACGGTGTTCCATGACTCACAGTGCTATGAACGCTTGTACAGTGTTCCATGACTCACAGTGCTATAAACACTTGTAGAGTGTTTCGTGACTCACAGTGCTATGAACACTTGTACGGTGTTCCATGATTCACAGTGCTCTGAACACCTGTACAGTTTTCCATGATTCACAGTGCTATGAACGCTTGTACAATGTTCCATGACTCACAGTGCTATAAACACTTGTATAGTGGTCCATGACTCACAGTGCTATAAACACTTGTACAGTGTTCCGTGACTCACAGTGCTATAAACACCTGTACAGTGTTCCATGACTCACAGTGCTATAAAGACTTGTACGGTGTTCCGTGACTAACAGTGCTATGAACACTTGTACAGTATTCCATGAATCACAGTGCTATAGACACTTGTACAGTGTTCCGGGACACACAGTGCTATAAACACGTGTACAGTGTTCCATGACTCACAGTGCTATAAACACTTGTACAGTGTTCCATGACTCACAGTGCTATGAACGCTTGTACAGTGTTCCATGACTCACAATGCTATAACAATTGTACAGAATTCCATGATTCACAGTGCTATAGTCACTTGTACAGTGTTCCGGGACTCACAGTGCTATAAACACTTGTACAGTATTCCATGACTCACAGTGCTATAAACACTTGTACAGTGTTCCATGACTCACAGTGCTATAAACACGTGTACAGTGTTCCGGGACTCACATTGCTATAAACACATGTAGTGTTCCATGACTCAAAGTGCTATAAAAACTTGTACAGTATTCCATGACTCACAGTGCTATAAACACTTGTACAGTGTTTCGTGACTCACAGTGCTATGAACTCTTGTTCGGTGTTCCATGACTCACAGTGCTATGAACACTTGTACAGTGTTCCATGACTCACAGTGCTATGAAAACATGTACAGTATTCCATAACTCACAGTGCTATAAACTCTTGTACAGTGTTCCATGACTCACAGTGCTATGAACGGTTGTACAGTGTTCCATGACTCACAGTGCTATAAACATTTGTACAGTGGTCCATGACTCCCAGTGCTATAAACACTTGTACAGTTTTCCGTGACTCACAGTGCTATAAACACTTGTACAGTGTTCCGTGACTCACCGTGCTATAAACATTTGTACAGTGTTCCATGACTCACATTGCTATAAACACATGTAGTGTTCCATGACTCACAGTGCTATAAAAACTTGCACAGTTTTCCATGACTCACAGTGCTATAAACACTTGTACAGTGTTTCGTGACTCACAGTGCTATGAACACTTGTACGGTGTTCCATGACTCACAGTGCTATGAACGCTTGTACAGTGTTCCATGACTCACAGTGCTATAAACACTTGTACAGTGGTCCATGACTCACAGTGCTATAAACACTTGTACAGTGTTCCGTGACGCACAGCGCTATAAACACTTGTACAGTGTTCCGTGACTCACAGTGCTATAAACTCTTGTACAGTGTTCCATGACTCACATTGCTATAAACACATGTAGTGTTCCATGACTCACAGTGCTATACAACTTGTACAGTTGTCCATGACTCACATTGCTATAAACGCTTGTACAGTATTCCATGACTCACAGTGCTATAAAAACTTATAGAGTATTCCATGACTCACAGTGCTATAAACGCCTGTACAGTGTTCCGGGACTCACATTGCTATAAACACATGAAGTGTTCCATTACTCACAGTGCTATAAAAACTTGTACAGTCTTCCATGTCTCACAGTGCTATAAACACTTGTACAGTGTTTCGTGACTCACAGTGCTATGAACGCTTGTACAGTGTTCCATGACTCACAGTGCTATGAACGCTTGTACAGTGTTCCATGACTCACAGTGCTATAAACACTTGTATAGTGGTCCATGACTCACAGTGCTATAAACACTTGTACAGTGTTCCGTGACTCACAGTGCTATAAACACCTGTACAGTGTTCCATGACTCACAGTGCTATAAAGACTTGTACGGTGTTCCGTGACTAACAGTGCTATGAACACTTGTACAGTATTCCATGAATCACAGTGCTATAGACACTTGTACAGTGTTCCGGGACACACAGTGCTATAAACACGTGTAAAGTGTTCCATGACTCACAGTGCTATAAACACTTGTACAGTGTTCCATGACTCACAGTGCTATGAACGCTTGTACAGTGTTCCATGACTCACAATGCTATTAACAATTGTACAGTATTCCATGATTCACAGTGCTATAGTCACTTGTACAGTGTTCCGGGACTCACAGTGCTATAAACACTTGTACAGTATTCCATGACTCACAGTGCTATAAACACTTGTACAGTGTTCCATGATTCACAGTGCTATAAACACGTGTACAGTGTTCCGGGACTCACATTGCTATAAACACATGTAGTGTTCCATGACTCAAAGTGCTATAAAAACTTGTACAGTATTCCATGACTCACAGTGCTATAAACACTTGTACAGTGTTTAGTGACTCACAGTGCTATGAACTCTTGTTCGGTGTTCCATGACTCACAGTGCTATGAACACTTGTACAGTGTTCCATGACTCACAGTGCTATGAAAACTTGTACAGTATTCCATAACTCACAGTGCTATAAACTCTTGTACAGTGTTCCATGACTCACAGTGCTATGAACGGTTGTACAGTGTTCCATGACTCACAGTGCTATAAACACTTGTACAGTGGTCCATGACTCCCAGTGCTATAAACACTTGTAGAGTGTTCCGTGACTCACAGTGCTATAAACACTTGAACAGTGTTCCGTGACTCACCGTGCTATAAACATTTGTACAGTGTTCCATGACTCACATTGCTATAAACACATGCAGTGTTCCATGACTCACAGTGCTATAAAAACTTGCACAGTTTTCCATGACTCACAGTGCTATAAACACTTGTACAGTGTTTCGTGACTCACAGTGCTATGAACACCTGTACGGTGTTCCATGACTCACAGTGCTACAAACACGTGTACAGTGTTCCGGGACTCACATTGCTATAAACACATGTAGTGTTCCATGACTCACAGTGCTATAAAAACTTGTATAGTGTTCCATGACTCACAGTGCTATAAACACTTGTACAGTGTTCCGTGACTCACAGTGCTATAAACACTTGTACACTGTTCCGTTACTCACATTGCTATAGTCACGTGTACAGTGTTCCGGGACTCACAATGCTATAAACACTTGTACAGTATTCCATGACTCACAGTGCTATAAACACTTGTACAGTGTTCCATGGCTCACAGTGCTATAAACACGTGTACAGTGTTAGGTGACTCACAGTGCTATAAATACTTGTAAAGTGTTCCATGACTCACAGTGCTATGAACGCATGTACAGTGATCCATGACTCACAGTGCTATAAACACTTGTACAGTATTCCATAACTCACAGTGCTATAAACACTTGTACAGTGTTCCATGACTCACAGTGCTATAAACACTTGTAGTGTTCCATGACTCACTGTGCTATAAACACTTGTAGAGTGTTCCATGACTCACAGTGCTATAGACACTTGTACAGTATTCCGTGACTCACAGTGCTATAAACACTTGTACAGTGTTCCGGGAATCACAGTGCTATAAAAACTTGTACAGTGTTCCTGGAATCACAGTGCTATAAACGCTTGTACAGTGTTCCGGGACTCACAGTGCTAGGAACGCTTGTACAGTGTTCTGGGATTCACAGTGCTATAAACACTTGTACAGTGTTCCGTGACTCAAAGTGTTATAAACACTTGTACAGTGTTCCGTGACTCACAGTGCTATAAACACTTGTACAGTGTTCCATGACTAACAGTACTATAAACACTTGTACGGTGTTCCGTGACTAACAGTGCTTTGAACGCTTGTACAGTGTTCCATGACTCACACTGCTATAAACACTTGTACAGTGTTCCATGATTCACAGTGCTATAAACACTTGTAGAGTGTTCCGTGATTTACAGTGCTATAAACACTTGTACAGTGGTCCGTGACTCACAGTGCTATAAACACTTGTACAGTGTTCCATGACTCACAGTGCTATAAGCACTTGTACGGTGTTCCGTGACTAACAGTGCTATGAACACTTGTACAGTATTCCATGAATCACAGTGCTATAGTCACTTGTACAGTGATCCGGGACTCACAGTGCTATAAACACTTGTAGAGTATTCCATGACTCACAGTGCTATAAACATTTGTACAATGTTCCATGACTCACAGTGCTATAACCACGTGTACAGTGTTACGTGACTCACAGTACTATAAACACTTGTAAAGTGTTCCATGACTCACAGTGCTATGAAAGCATGTACAGTGTTCCATGCCTCACAGTGCCGTGCTATAAACACTTGTACAGTATTCCATAACTCACAGAGCTATAAACACTTGTACAGTGTTCCATGACTCACAGTTCTATAAACGCTTGTACAGTGTTCCATGACTCACAGTGCTATAAACACTTGTAGTGTTCCATGACTCACTGTACTATAAACACTTGTACAGTGTTCCATGTCTCACAGTGCTATAGACACTTGTACAGTATTCCGTGACTCACAGTGCTATAAAAACTTGTACAGTGTTCCGGGAATCACAGTGCTATAAACGCTTGTACAGGGTTCCGGGACTCACAGTGCTATGAACGCTTGTACAGTGTTCTGTTATTCACAGTGCTATAAACACTTGTACAGTATTCCATAACTCACAGAGCTATAAACACTTGTACAGTGTTCCATGACTAACAGTGCTATAAACACTTGTAGTGTTCCATGACTCACTGTACTATAAACACTTGTACAGTGTTCCATGTCTCACAGTGCTATAGACACTTGTACAGTATTCCGTGACTCACAGTGCTATAAAAACTTGTACAGTGTTCCGGGAATCACAGTGCTATAAACGCTTGTACAGGGTTCCGGGACTCACAGTGCTATGAACGCTTGTACAGTGTTCTGTTATTCACAGTGCTATAAACACTTGTACAGTATTCCATAACTCACAGAGCTATAAACACTTGTACAGTGTTCCATGACTAACAGTGCTATAAACACTTGTAGTGTTCCATGACTCACTGTACTATAAACACTTGTACAGTGTTCCATGTCTCACAGTGCTATAGACACTTGTACAGTATTCCGTGACTCACAGTGCTATAAAAACTTGTACAGTGTTCCGGGAATCACAGTGCTAAAAACGCTTGTACAGGGTTCCGGGACTCACAGTGCTATGAACGCTTGTACAGTGTTCTGGGATTCACAGTGCTATAAACACTTGTACAGTGTTCCGTGACTCACAGTGCTATAAACACTTGTACAGTGTTCCGTGACTCACAGTGCTATAAACACTTGTACAGTGTTCCATGACTCACAGTGCTATAAACACTTGTACGGTGTTCCGTGACTAACAGTGCTATGAACACTTGTACAGTATTCCATGACTCACAGTGCTATTGACACTTGTACAGTGTTCCTTGAGTCACAGTGCTATAAACACGTGTACAGTGTTCCATGACTCACAGTGCTATGAACGCTTGTAAAGTGTTCCATGACTCACACTACTATAAACACTTGTAGAGTGTTCCGTGACTCACAGTGCTATAAACACTTGTACAGTGTTCTATGACTCACAATGCTATAAACACGTGTACGGTGTTCCATGACTCACAGTGCTATAAACACGTGTACAGTTTTCCGGGACTCACATTGCTATAAACACATGTAGTGTTCCATGACTCACAGTGCTATAAACACTTGTACAGTGTTTCGTGACTCACAGTGCTATGAACTATTGTTCGGTGTTCCATGACTCACAGTGCTATGAAAACTTGTACAGTATTCCATAACTCACAGTGCTATAAACACTTGTACAGTGTTCCATGACTCACAGTGCTATGAACGTTTGTACAGTGTTCCATGACTCACAGTGCTAGAAACACTTGTAAAGTGGTCCATGACTCACAGTGCTATAAACACTTGTACAGTGTTCCGTGACTCACAGTGCTATAAACACTTGTACAGTGTTCCGTGACTCACAGTGCTATGAACACTTGTACGGTGTTCCATGACTCACAGTGCTATGAACACTTGTACAGTGTTCCATGACTCACAGTGCTATGAAAACTTGTACAGTGTTCCATAACTGACAGTGCTATAAACACTTGTACAGTTTTCCATGACTCACAGTGCTATGAACGCTTGTACAGTGTTCCATGACTCACAGTGCTACAAACACATGTACAGTGGTCCATGACTCACAGTGCTATAAACACTTGTACAGTGTTCCGTGACTCACAGTGCTATAAACACTTGTACACTGTTCCGTGACTCACAGTGCTATAAACACTTGTACAGTGTTCCATGACTCACAGTGCTATAAACACTTGTACGGTGTTCCGTGACTAACAGTGCTATGAACGCTTGTACAGTATTCCATGACTCACAGTGCTATAGACACTTGTACAGTGTTCCATGACTCACAGTGCTATAAACACTTGTACACTGTTCCATGACTTACAGTGCTATGAACGCTTGTACAGTGTTCCATGACTCACACTGCTATAAACACTTGTACAGTGTTCCATGACTCACAGTGCTATAGTCACGTGTACAGTGTTCCGGGACTCACAGTGATATAAACACTTGTACAGTATTCCATGAATCACAGTGCTATAAACACTTGTACAGTGTTCCATGGCTCACAGTGCTATAAACACGTGTACAGTGTTAGGTGACTCACAGTGCTATAAACACTTGTAAAGTGTTCCATGACTCACAGTACTATAAACACTTGTACAGTTTTCCATGATTCACAGTGCTATGAACGCTTGTACAGTGTTCCATGACTCACAGTGCTATAAACACTTGTACAGTGTTCCGTGACTCACAGTGCTATAAACACTTGTACACTTTTCCGTGACTCACAGTGCTATAGTCACTTGTACAGTGTTCCGGGACTCACAGTGCTATAAACACTTGTACAGTATTCCATGACTCACAGTGCTATAAACACTTGTACAGTGTTCCATGGCTCACAGTGCTATAAACACGTGTACAGTGTTAGGTGACTCACAGTGCTATAAACACTTGTAAAGTGTTCCATGACTCACAGTGCTATGAACGCATGTACAGTGTTCCATGACTCACAGTGCTATAAACACTTGTACAGTATTCCATAACTCACAGTGCTATAAACACTTGTACAGTGTTCCATGACTCACAGTGCTATAAACACTTGTAGTGTTCCATGACTCACTGTGCTATAAACACTTGTAGAGTGTTCCATGACTCACAGTGCTATAGACACTTGTACAGTATTCCATGACTCACAGTGCTATAAACACTTGTACAGTGTTCCGGGAATCACAGTGCTATAAACACTTGTACAGTGTTCCTGGAATCACAGTGCTATAAACGCTTGTACAGTGTTCCGGGACTCACAGTGCTAGGAACGCTTGTAGAGTGTTCTGGGATTCACAGTGCTATAAACACTTGTACAGTGTTCCGTGACTCACAGTGTTATAAACACTTGTACAGTGTTCCGTGACTCACAGTGCTATAAACACTTGTACAGTGTTCCATGACTCACAGTACTATAAACACTTGTACGGTGTTCCGTGACTAACAGTGCTATGAACACTTGTACTGTATTCCATGACTCACAGTGCTATAGACACTTTTACAGTGTTCCATGACTAACAGTGCTATAAACACCTGTACAGTGTTCCATTACTCAGAGTGCTATGAACGCTTGTAAAGTGTTCCATGACTCACACTACTATAAACACTTGTAGAGTGTTCCATGACTCACAGTGCTATAAACACTTGTACAGTGTTCCGTGACTTACAGTGCTATAAACACTTGTACAGTGTTCCGTGACTCACAGTGCTATAAATACTTGTACAGTATTCCGTGACTCACAGTGCTATAAACACTTGTACAGTGTTCCGGGTATCACAGTGCTATAAACGCTTGTACAGTGTTCCGGCACTCACAGTGCTAGGAACGCTTGTACAGTGTTCTGGTATTCACAGTGCTATAAACACTTGTACAGTGTTCCGTTACTCACAGTGTTATAAACACTTGTACAGTGTTCCGTGATTCACAGTGCTATAAACACTTGTACAGTGTTCCATGACTCACAGTGCTATAAACACTTGTACGGTGTTCCGAGACTAACAGTGCTATGAACACTTGTACTGTATTCCATGACTCACAGTGCTATATACACTTTTACAGTGCTCCATGACTAACAGTGCTATAAACACCTGTACAGTGTTCCATGACTCACAGTGCTATGAACGCTTGTACAGTGTTCCATGACTCACACTACTATAAACACTTATACAGTGTTCCATGACTCACAGTGCTATAAACACTTGTACAGTGTTCCGTGATTTACAGTGCTATAAACACTTGTACAGTGTTCCGTGACTCACAGTTCTATAAACACTTGTACAGTGTTCCATGACTCACAGTGCTATAAACACTTGTACAGTGTTCAGTGAATCACAGTGCTATAAACACTTGTACACTGTTCCGTGACTCACAGTGCTATAGTCACTTGTACAGTGTTCCGGGACTCACAGTGCTATAAACACTTGTACAGTATTCCATGACTCACAGTGCTATAAACACTTGTACAGTGTTCCATGGCTCACAGTGCTATAAACACGTGTACAGTGTTAGGTGACTCACAGTGCTATAAACACTTGTAAAGTGTTCCATGACTCACAGTGCTATGAACGCATGTACAGTGTTCCATGACTCACAGTGCTATAAACACTTGTACAGTATTCCATAACTCACAGTGCTATAAACACTTGTACAGTGTTCCATGACTCACAGTGCTATAAACACTTGTAGTGTTCCATGACTCACTGTGCTATAAACACTTGTAGAGTGTTCCATGACTCACAGTGCTATAGACACTTGTACAGTATTCCGTGACTCACAGTGCTATAAACACTTGTACAGTGTTCCGGGAATCACAGTGCTATAAACACTTGTACAGTGTTCCTGGAATCACAGTGCTATAAACGCTTGTACAGTGTTCCGGGACTCACAGTGCTAGGAACGCTTGTAGAGTGTTCTGGGATTCACAGTGCTATAAACACTTGTACAGTGTTCCGTGATTCACAGTGTTATAAACACTTGTACAGTGTTCCGTGACTCACAGTGCTATAAACTCTTGTACAGTGTTCCATGACTCACAGTACTATAAACACTTGTACGGTGTTCCGTGACTAACAGTGCTATGAACACTTGTACTGTATTCCATGACTCACAGTGCTATAGACACTTTTACAGTGTTCCATGACTAACAGTGCTATAAACACCTGTACAGTGTTCCATGACTCAGAGTGCTATGAACGCTTGTACAGTGTTCCATGACTCACACTACTATAAACACTTGTAGAGTGTTCCATGACTCACAGTGCTATAAACACTTGTACAGTGTTCCGTGACTTACAGTGCTATAAACACTTGTACAGTGTTCCGTGACTCACAGTGCTATAAACACTTGTACAGTATTCCGTGACTCACAGTGCTATAAACACTTGTACAGTGTTCCGGGTATCACAGTGCTATAAACGCTTGTACAGTGTTCCGGCACTCACAGTGCTAGGAACGCTTGTACAGTGTTCTGGTATTCACAGTGCTATAAACACTTGTACAGTGTTCCGTTACTCACAGTGTTATAAACACTTGTACAGTGTTCCGTGATTCACAGTGCTATAAACACTTGTACAGTGTTCCATGACTCACAGTGCTATAAACACTTGTACGGTGTTCCGAGACTAACAGTGCTATGAACACTTGTACTGTATTCCATGACTCACAGTGCTATATACAATTTTACAGTGCTCCATGACTAACAGTGCTATAAACACCTGTACAGTGTTCCATGACTCACAGTGCTATGAACCCTTGTACAGTGTTCCATGACTCACACTACTATAAACACTTGTACAGTGTTCCATGACTCACAGTGCTATAAACACTTGTACAGTGTTCCGTGATTTACAGTGCTATAAACACTTGTACAGTGTTCCGTGACTCACAGTGCTATGAACACTTGTACAGTGTTCCATGACTCTCAGTGCTATAAACACTTGTACGGTGTTCCGTGACTAATAGTGCTATGAACACTTGTACAGTATTCCATGAATCACAGTGCTATAGTCACTTGTACAGTGTTCCGGGACTCACAGTGCTATAAACACTTGTACAGTATTCCATGACTCACAGTGCTAAAAACACTTGTAGAGTGTTCCATGACTCACAGTGCTATAAAAACGTGTACAATGTTACGTGACTCACAGTGCTATAAACATTTGTAGTGTTCCATGACTCACTGTGCTATAAACACTTGTATAGTGTTCCATGACTCACAGTGCTATAGACACTTGTACAGTATTCCGTGAATCACAGTGCTATAAACACTTGTACAGTTTTCCGGGAATCACAGTGCTATAAAGGCTTGTACAGTGTTCCGGGACTCACAGTGCTAGGAACGCTTGTACAGTGTTCTGGGATTCACAGTGTTATAAACACTTGTACAGTGTTCCGTGACTCACAGTGCTATAAACACTTGTACGGTGTTCCGTGACTAACAGTGCTATGAACACTTGTATGGTGTTCCATGACTCACAGTGCTTTAGACACTTTTACAGTGTTCCATGACTAAAAGTGCTATAAACACCTGTACAGTGTTCCATGACTCACAGTGCTATGAACGCTTGTACAGTGTTCCATGACTCACAGTGCTACAAACACTTGTACAGTGTTCCGGGACTCACAGTGCTATAAACACTTGTACAGTATTCCATGACTCACAGTGCTAAAAACACTTGTACAGTGTTCCATGACTCGCAGTGCTATAAACACGTGTACAGTGTTACGTGACTCACAGTGCTATAAACACTTGTAAAGTGTTCCATGACTCATAGTGCTATGAACGCATGTACAGTGTTCCATGACTCACAGTGCTATAAACACTTGTACAGTATTCCATAAATCACAGTACTATAAACATTTTTACAGTGTTCCATGACTCACAGTGCTATAAACACATGTACAGTGTTCCATGACTCACAGTACTATAAACACTTGTACAGTGTTCCATGACTCACAGTGCTATAAACACTTGCAGAGTGGTCCATGACTCAAAGTGCTATAAACACTTGTACAGTGTTCCGTGACTCACAGTGCTATAAACACTTGTACAGTGTTCCGTGACTCACATTGCTATAAACACTTGTACAGTGTTCCATGACTCACAGTGCTATAAACACTTGTACGGTGTTCCGTGACTAACAGTGCTATGAACACTTGTACAGTATTCTATGACTCACAGTGCTATAGACACTTGTACAGTGTTCCATGACTCACAGTGCTATAAACACTTGTACACTGTTCCATGACTCACAGTGCTATGAACGCTTGTACAGTGTTCCATGACTCACACTGCTATAAACACTTGTACAGTGTTCCATGACTCACAGTGCTATAAACACTTGTACAGTGTTCCGTGACTCACAGTGATATAAACACTTGTACAGTGTTCCATGACTCACAGTGCTATAAACACTTGTTCGGTGTTCCATGACTAACAGTGCTATGAAAACTTGTACAGTATTCCATGAATCACAGTGCTATAGTCACTTGTACAGTGTTCCGTGACCCACAGTGCTATAAACACTTGTACAGTGTTCCATGACTCACAGTGCTATAAACACGTATACAGTGTTAGGTGACTCACAGTGCTATAAACACCTGTAAAGTGTTCCAAGACTCACAGTGCTATGAACGCATGTACAGTATTCCATGACTCACAGTGCTATAAACACTTGTACAGTATTCCATGAATCACAGTGCTATAGTCACTTGTACAATGTTCCGGGACTCACAGTGCTATGAACACTTGTACTGTATTCCATGACTCACAGTGCTATAGACACTTTTACAGTGTTCCATGACTAAAGGTGCTATAAACACCTGTACAGTGTTCCATGACTCACAGTGCTATGAACGCTTGTACAGTGTTCCATGACTCACAGTGCTACAAACACTTGTAGAGTGTTCCGTGACTTACAGTGCTATAAACACTTGTACAGTGTTCCGTGACTCACAGTGCTATAAACACTTGTACAGTGTTCCATGACTCACAGTGCTATAAACACTTGTACAGTGTTCCATGACTCACAGTGCTATAAACACTTGTACAGTGTTCCATGACTCACAGTGCTATAAACACTTGTAAAGTGTTCCATGACTCACAGTGCTATAAAAACCAGTACAGTGTTCCATGACTCACAGTGCTATAAATACTTGTAGTGTTCCATGACTCACACTACTATAAACATTTGTACAGTGTTCCATGACTCACAGTGCTATAAAAACTTGTACAGTGTTCCGTGACTTACAGTGCTATAAACACTTGTACAGTGTTCCGTGACTCACAGTGCTATAAACACTTGTACAGTGTTCCATGACTCACAGTGCTATAAACACTTGTACGGTGTTCCGTGACTAACAGTGCTATGAACACTAGTACAGTATTCCATGAATCACAGTGCTATAGTCTCTTGTACAGTGTTCCGGGACTCACAGTGCTATAAACACTTGTACAGTATTCCATGACTCACAGTGCTATAAACACTTGTACAGTGTTCCATGACTCACAGTTCTATAAACACGTGTATAGTGTTACGTGATTCACAGTGCTATAAACACTTGTAAAGTGTTCCATGACTCACAGTGCTATGAACGCATGTACAGTGTTCCATGACTCACAGTGCTATAAACACTTGTACAGTATTCCATAACTCACAGTGCTATAAACATTTGTATAGTGTTCCATGACTCACAGTGCTATAAATACTTGTACAGTGTTCCATGACTCACAGTACTATAAACACTTGTACAGTGTTCCATGACTCACAGTGCTATAAATACTTGTAGTGTTCCATGACTCACAGTGCTATAAACACTTGTACAGTGTTCCGTGACTCACAGTGCTATAAACACTTGTACTGTGTTCCATGACTCACAGTGCTATAAACACTTGTATAATGTTCCGCGACTCACAGTGCTATAAACATTTGTACAGTGTTCCATGACTCACAGTGCTATAAACGCTTGTACAGTGTTCCATGACTCACAGTGCCATGAACGCTTGTACAGTGTTCCATGACTCACATTGCTATAAACGCTTGTACAGTATTCCATGACTCACAGTGCTATAAAAACGTGTACAGTATTCCATGAATCACAGTGCTATAAACGCTTGTACAGTGTTCCATGACTCACAGTGCTTTAAATACTTGTAGTGTTCCGTGACTCACAGTGCTATAAACACTTGTACAATGTTCCGTGACTCACAGTGCTATAAACACTTGTACAGTGTTCCATGACTCACAGTGCTATAAAAGGCTTGTACAGTGTTCCATGACTCACAGTGCTATGAACGCTTGTACAGTGTTCCATGATTCACATTGCTATAAACGCTTGTACAGTATTCCATGTCTCACAGTGCTATAAAAACGTGTACAGTATTCCATGACTCACAGTGCTATAAACGCTTGTACAGTGTTCCGGGACTCACATTGCTATAAACACATGTAGTGTTCCATGACTCACAGTGCTATACAAACGTGTACAGTGTTCCATGACTCACAGTGCTATAAACACTTGTACAGTGTTTCGTGACTCACAGTGCTATGAACACTTGTACGGTGTTCCGTGACTCACAGTGCTATGAACACTTGTAGAGTGTTCCATGACTCACAGGGCTATAAACACTTGCACAATGTTCCATGACTCACAGTGCTATAAACACTTGTAGAGTGTTCCATGACTCACAGTGCTATAAACACTTGTACAGTGTTCTGTGACTAACAGTGCTATAAACACGTGTACAGTGTTCCATGACATACAGTGCTATAAACACTTGTAGTGTTCCATGACTCACAGTGCTATAAACACTTGTACAGTGTTCCATGACACACAGTGCTATAAACACTTGTACAGTGTTCCATGACTCACAGTGCTATAAACACTTGTACAGTGTTCCATGACTCACAGTGCTATAAACACTTGTACAGTGTTCCATGACTCACAGTGCTATAAAAACCAGTACAGTGTTCCATGACTCACAGTGCTATAAATACTTGTAGTGTTCCATGACTCACACTACTATAAACACTTGTACAGTGTTCCATGACTCACAGTGCTATAAAAACTTGTACAGTGTTCCGTGACTTACAGTGCTATAAACACTTGTACAGTGCTCCGTGACTCACAGTGCTATAAACACTTGTACAGTGTTCCATGACTCACAGTGCTATAAACACTTGTACGGTGTTCCGTGACTAACAGTGCTATGAACACTTGTACAGTATTCCATGAATCACAGTGCTATAGTCACTTGTACAGTGTTCCGTGACTCACAGTACTATAAACACTTGTACAGTGTTCCATGACTCAAAGTGCTATAAACACTTGTACAGTGTTCCATGACTCACAGTGCTATAAACGCTTGTACAGTGTTCCATGACTCACAGTGCCATGAACGATTGTACAGTGTTCCATGACTCACATTGCTATAAACGCTTGTACAGTATTCCATGACTCACAGTGCTATAAAAACGTGTACAGTATTCCATGACTCACAGTGCTATAAACGCTTGTACAGTGTTCCGCGACTCACATTGCTATAAACACATGTAGTGTTCCATGACTCACAGTGCTATAAACAATTGTACAATGTTCCATGACTCACAGTGCTATAAACACTTGTACAGTGTTCCATGACTCACAGTGCTATAAATACTTGTAGTGTTCCATGACTCACAGTGATATAAACACTTGTACAGTGTTCCATGACTCACAGTGCTATAAAATCTTGTTCAGTGTTCCATGACTCACAGTGCTATAAATACTTGTAGTGTTCCGTGACTCACAGTGCTATAAACACTTGTACAATGTTCCGTGACTCACAGTGCTCTAAACTCTTGTACAGTTTTCCATGACTCACAGTGCTATAAAAGGCTTGTACAGTGTTCCATGACACACAGTGATATGAACGCTTGTACAGTGTTCCATGACTCACATTGCTATAAACATTTGTACAGTATTCCATGACTCACAATGCTAAAAACGCTTGTACAGTGTTCCGGGGCTCACATTGCTATAAACACATGTAGTGTTCCATGACTCACAGTGCTATAAAAACGTGTACAGTGTTCCATGACTCACAGTGCTATAAACACTTGTACAGTGTTTCGTGACTCACAGTGCTATGAACACTTGTACGGTGTTCCGTGACTCACAGTGCTATGCACACTTGTAGAGTGTTCCATGACTCACAGTGCTATAAACACTTGCACAATGTTCCATGACTCACAGTGCTATAAACACATGTAGAGTGTTCCATGTCTCACAGTGCTATAAACAATTGTATAGTGTTCCATGACTCACAGTGCTATAAATACTTGTACAGTGTTCCATGACTCACAGTACTATAAACACTTGTACAGTGTTCCATGACTCACAGTGCTATAAATACTTGTAGTGTTCCATGATTCACAGTGCTATAAACACTTGTACAGTGTTCCGTGACTCACAGTGCTATAAACACTTGTACTGTGTTCCATGACTCACAGTGCTATAAACACTTGTATAATGTTCCGTGACTCACAGTACTATAAACACTTGTACAGTGTTCCATGACTCAAAGTGCTATAAACACTTGTACAGTGTTCCATGACTCACAGTGCTATAAACGCTTGTACAGTGTTCCATGACTCACAGTGCCATGAACGATTGTACAGTGTTCCATGACTCACATTGCTATAAACGCTTGTACAGTATTCCATGACTCACAGTGCTATAAAAACGTGTACAGTATTCCATGACTCACAGTGCTATAAACGCTTGTACAGTGTTCCGCGACTCACATTGCTATAAACACATGTAGTGTTCCATGACTCACAGTGCTATAAACAATTGTACAATGTTCCATGACTCACAGTGCTATAAACACTTGTACAGTGTTCCATGACTCACAGTGCTATAAATACTTGTAGTGTTCCATGACTCACAGTGATATAAACACTTGTACAGTGTTCCATGACTCACAGTGCTATAAAATCTTGTTCAGTGTTCCATGACTCACAGTGCTATAAATACTTGTAGTGTTCCGTGACTCACAGTGCTATAAACACTTGTACAATGTTCCGTGACTCACAGTGCTATAAACACTTGTACAGTGTTCCATGACTCACAGTGCTATAAAAGGCTTGTACAGTGTTCCATGACACACAGTGATATGAACGCTTGTACAGTGTTCCATGACTCACATTGCTATAAACATGTGTACAGTATTCCATGACTCACCGTGCTATAAATGCTTGTACAGTGTTCCGGGGCTCACATTGATATAAACACATGTAGTGTTCCATGACTCACAGTGCTATAAAAACGTGTACAGTGTTCCATGACTCACAGTGCTATAAACACTTATACAGTGTTTCGTGACTCACAGTGCTATGAACACTTGTAGAGTGTCCCATGACTCACAGTGCTATAAAGACTTGCACAATGTTCCATGACTCACAGTGCTATAAACACTTGTAGAGTGTTCCATGACTCACAGTCCTATAAACACTTGTACAGTGTTCCGTGATTCACAGTGCTATAAAAACGTGTACAGTGTTCCATGACATACAGTGCTATAAACACTTGTAGTGTTCCATGTCTCACAGTGCTATAAACTCTTGTACAGTGTTCCATGACTCACAGTGCTATAAACACTTGTACAGTGTTCCATGACTAACAGTGCTATAAACACTTGTACAGTGTTCCATGACTCACAGTGCTATAAACACTTGTACAGTGTTCCATGACTCACAGTGCTATAAAAACCAGTACAGTGTTCCATGACTCACAGTGCTATAAATACTTGTAATGTTCCATGACTCACACTACTATAAACACTTGTACAGGGTTCCATGACTCACAGTGCTATAAACACTTGTACAGTGTTCCGTGACTTACAGTGCTATAAACACTTGTACAGTGTTCCGTGACTCACAGTGCTATAAACACTTGTACAGTGTTCCATGACTCACAGTGCTATAAACACTTGTACGGTGTTCCGTGACTAACAGTGCTACGAACACTTGTACAGTATTCCATGAATCACAGTGATATAGTCACTTGTACAGTGTTCCGGGACTCACAGTGCTATAAACACTTGTACAGTATTCCATGACTCACAGAGCTATAAACACTTGTACAGTGTTCCATGACTCACAGTGCTATAAACACGTGTATAGTGTTACGTGACTCACAGTGCTATAAGTACTTGTAAAGTGTTCCATGACTCACAGTGCTATGAACGCATGTACAGTGTTCCATGACTCACAGTGCTATAAACACTTGTACAGTATTCCATAACTCACAGTGCTATTAACATTTGTATAGTGTTCCATGACTCACAGTGCTATAAATACTTGTAGAGTGTTCCATGACTCACAGTACTATAAACACTTGTACAGTGTTCCATGACTCACAGTGCTATAAATACTTGTAGTGTTCCATGACTCACAGTGCTATAAACACTTGTACAGTGTTCCGTGACTCACAGTGCTATAAACACTTGTACAGTGTTCCATGACTCACAGTGCTTTAAACACTTGTACTGTGTTCCGTGACTCACAGTGCTATAAACACTTGTATAATGTTCCGTGACTCACAGTGCTATAAACACTTGTACAGTGTTCCATGACTCAAAGTGCTATAAACACTTGTACAGTGTTCCATGACTCACAGTGCTATAAACGCTTGTACAGTGTTCCATGACTCACAGTGCCATGAACGCTTGTACAGTGTTCCATGACTCACATTGCTATAAACGCTTGTACAGTATTCCATGACTCACAGTGCTATAAAAACGTGTACAGTATTCCATGACTCACAGTGCTATAAACACTTGTACAGTGATCCGGGACTCACATTGCTATAAACACATGTAGTGTTCCATGACTCACAATGCTATAAAAACGTGTACAGTGTTCCATGACTCACAGTGCTATAAACACTTGTAGAGTGTTTCGTGACTCACAGTTCTATGAACACTTGTACGGTGTTCCGTGACTCACAGTGCTATAAACACTTGTACAATGTTCCATGACTCACAGTGTTATAAACACTTGTACAGTGTTCCATAACTCACAGTGCTATAAATACTTGTAGTGTTCCATGACTCACAGTGCTATAAACACTTGTACAGTGTTCCGTGACTCACAGTTCTATAAACACTTGTACAGTGTTCCATGACTTACAGTGCTATAAACACTTGTAGTGTTCCATGACTCACAGTGCTATAAACACTTGTACAGTGTTCCATGACTCACAGTGCTACAAACACGTGTACATTGTTCCATGACTCACAGTGCTATAAACACTTGTACATTGTTCCATGACTAACAGTGCTATAAACACTTGTACAGTGTTCCATGACTTACAGTGCTATAAACACTTGTACAGTGTTCCATGACTCACAGTGCTATAAAAACCTGTATAGTGTTCCGTGACTCACAGTGCTATAAACACTTGTACAGTGTTCCAAGACTCACAGTGCTACAAACACTTGTACTGTGTTCCGTGACTCACAGTGCTATAAACACGTGCACAATATTCCGTGACTCACAGTGCTATAAACACTTGTACAGTGTTCCATGACTCACAGTGCAATAAACACTTGTACAGTGTTCCATGACTCACAGTGCTATAAACGTCTGTACAGTGTTCCGGGACTCACACTGCTATAAACACATGTAGTGTTCCATGACTCACAGTGCTATAAAAACCTGTACAGTGTTCCATGACTCACAGTGCTATAAACATTTGTACAGTGTTTCGTGACTCACAGTTCTATGAACACTTGTACGGTGTTCCATGACTCACAGTGCTATGAACACGTGTACAGTGTTCCATGACTCACAGTGCTATGAACGCTTGTACAGTGTTCCATGACTCACAGTGCTATAAACACTTGTACAGTGGTCCATGACTCACAGTGCTATAAACACTTGTACAGTGTTCCGTGACTCACAGTGCTATAAACACGTGTACAGTGTTCCATGACTCACAGTGCTATGAACGCTTGTACAGTGTCTCATGACTCACAATGCTATAAACACTTGTACAGAATTCCATGATTCACAGTGCTATAGTCACTTGTACAGTGTTCCGGGACTCACAGTGCTATAAAAACTTGTACAGTATTCCAAGACTCACAGTGCTATATACACCTGTTCAGTGTTCCATGACTCACAGTGCTATAAACACGTGTACAGTGTTCCGGGACTCACATTGCTATAAACACATGTAGTGTTCCATGACTCACAGTGCTATAAAGACTTGTACAGTGTTCCATGACTCACAGTGCTATAAACACTTGTACAGTGTTTCGTGACTCACAGTGCTATGAACACTTGTACGGTGTTCCATGACTCACAGTGCTATGAACACTTGTACAGTGTTCCATGACTCACAGTGCTATGAAAACTTGTACAGTATTCCATAACTCACAGTGCTATAAACATTTGTACAGTGTTCCATGACTCACAGTGCTATGAACGCTTGTACAGTGTTCCATGACTCACAATGCTATAAACACTTGTACAGTGTTCCATGACATACAGTGCTATAAACACTTGTAGTGTTCCATGACTCACAGTGCTATAAACACTTGTACAGTGTTCCATGACTCACAGTGCTACAAACACTTGTACAGTGTTCCATGACTCACAGTGCTATAAACACTTGTACAGTATTCCATGACTCACAGTGCTATAAACACTTGTACAGTGTTCCATGAATCACAGTGCTATAAACACTTGTACAGTGTTCCATGACTCACAGTGCTATAAAAACGTGTAAAGTGTTTCATGACTCACAGTGCTATAAATACTTGTACTGTTCCATGACTCACAGTGCTATAAACACTTGTACAGTGTTCCATGACTTACAGTGCTATAAACACTTGTACAATGTTCCGTGACTCACAGTGCTATAAACACTTGTACATTGTTACATGACTCACAGTGCTATAAACACTTGTGCAGTGTTCCATGACTCACAGTGCTATAAACGCTTGTACAGTGTTCCATGCCTCACAGTGCTATGAACGCTTGTACAGTGTTCCATGTCTCACATTCCTATAAACACATGTAAAGTGTTCCATGACTCACAGTGCTATACAAACTTGTACAGTGTTCCATGACTCACAGTGCTATAAACACTTGTACAGTGTTTCGTGACTCACAGTGCTATGAACACTTGTACGGTGTTCCATGACTCACAGTGCTATGAACTCGTGTACAGTGTTCCATGACTCACAGTGCTATAAACGCTTGTACAGTGTTCCATGACTCACAGTGCTATAAACACTTGTACAGTGTTCCATGACTCACAGTGCTATAAACACTTGTACAGTGTTCCGTGACTCACAGTGCTATAAACACTTGTACAGTGTTCCATGACTCACAGTGCTATAAACACTTGTACGGTGTTCCATGACTCACAGTGCTATGAACACTTGTACAGTGTTCCATGACTCACAGTGCTATGAAAACTTGTACAGTGTTCCATGACTCACAGTGCTATAAACACTTGTACAGTGTTCCATGACTCACAGTGCTATGAACGCTTGTACAGTGTTCCATGACTCACAATGCTATAAACACTTGTACAGTGTTCCATGACTCACAGTGCTATAAACACTTGTAGTGTTCCATGACTCACAGTGCTATAAACACTTGTACAGTGTTCCATGACTCACAGTGCTATAAACACTTGTACAGTGTTCCATGACTCACAGTGCTATAAACACTTGTACAGTATTCCATGACTCACAGTGCTATAAACACTTGTACAGTGTTCCATGACTCACAGTGCTATAAACACTTGTACAGTGTTCCATGACTCACAGTGCTATAAAAACGTGTACAGTGTTTCATGACTCACAGTGCTATAAATACTTGTACTGTTCCATGACTCACAGTGCTATAAACACTTGTACAGTGTTCCATGACTCACAGTGCTATAAACACTTGTACAATGTTCCGGACTCACAGTGCTATAAACACTTGTACATTGTTACATGACTCACAGGCTATAAACATTTGCAGTGTTCCATGACTCACAGTGCTATAAACACTTGTACAGTGTTCCATGCCTCACAGTGCTATAAACGCTTGTACAGTGTTCCATGACTCACAGTGCTATAAACACTTGTAGTGTTCCATGACTCACAGTGCTATACAACTTGTACAGTGTTCCATGACTCACAGTGCTATAAACACTTGTACAGTGTTTCGTGACTCACAGTGCTATAAACACTTGTACAGTGTTCCATGACTCACAGTGCTATAAACACTTGTACAGTGTTCCATGACTCACAGTGCTATAAACGCTTGTACAGTGTTCCATGACTCACAGTGCTATAAACACTTGTACAGTGTTCCATGACTCACAGTGCTATAAACACTTGTAAAGTGTTCCGTGACTCACAGTGCTATAAACACTTGTACAGTGTTCCATGACTCACAGTGCTATAAACACTTGTACGGTGTTCCGTGACTAACAGTGTTATGAACACTTGTAGAGTATTCCATGACTCACAGTGCTATAAACACTTGTACAGTGTTCCGGAACTCACAGTGCTATAAACACTTGTACAGTGTTCCATGACTCACAGTGCTATAAACACTTGTACAGTGTTCCATGACTCACAGTGCTATAAACACTTGTACAGTGTTCCATGACTCACAATGCTATAAACACTTGTACAGAATTCCATGATTCACAGTGATATAGTCACTTGTACAGTGTTCCGGGACTCACAGTGCTATAAACACTTGTACAGTATTCCATGACTCACAGTGCTATAAACACGTGTACAGTGTTCCATGACTCACAGTGCTACAAACACGTGTACAGTGTTCCGGGACTCACATTGCTATAAACACATGTAGTGTTCCATGACTCACAGTGCTATAAAAACTTGTACAGTGTTCCATGACTCACAGTGCTATAAACACTTGTACAGTGTTCCATGACTTACAGTGCTATAAACACTTGTAGTGTTCCATGACTCACAGTGCTATAAACACTTGTACCGTGTTCCATGACTCACAGTGCTACAAACACTTGTACAGTGTTCCATGACTCACAGTGCTATAAACACTTGTACAGTATTCCATGACTCACAGTGCTATAAACACTTGTACAGTGTTCCATGACTCACAATGCTATAAACACTTGTACAGTGTTCCATGACATACAGTGCTATAAACACTTGTAGTGTTCCATGACTCACAGTGCTATAAACACTTGTACAGTATTCCATGACTCACAGTGCTACAAACACTTGTACAGTGTTCCATGACTCACAGTGCTATAAACACTTGTGCAGTATTCCATGACTCACAGTGCTATAAACACTTGTACAGTGTTCCATGAATCACAGTGCTATAAACACTTGTACAGTGTTCCATGACTCACAGTGCTATAAAAACGTGTAAAGTGTTTCATGACTCACAGTGCTATAAATACTTGTACTGTTCCATGACTCACAGTGCTATAAACACTTGTACAGTGTTCCATGACTTACAGTGCTATAAACACTTGAACAATGTTCCGTGACTCACAGTGCTATAAACACTTGTACATTGTTACATGACTCACAGTGCTATAAACACTTGTGCAGTGTTCCATGACTCACAGTGCTATAAACGCTTGTACAGTGTTCCATGCCTCACAGTGCTATGAACGCTTGTACAGTGTTCCATGTCTCACATTCCTATAAACACATGTAATGTTCCATGACTCACAGTGCTATACAAACTTGTACAGTGTTCCATGACTCACAGTGCTATAAACACTTGTACAGTGTTTCGTGACTCACAGTGCTATGAACACTTGTACGGTGTTCCATGACTCACAGTGCTATGAACTCGTGTACAGTGTTCCATGACTCACAGTGCTATATACGCTTGTACAGTGTTCCATGACTCACAGTGCTATAAACACTTGTACAGTGGTCCATGACTCACAGTGCTATAAACACTTGTAAAGTGTTCCGTGACTCACAGTGCTATAAACACTTGTACAGTGTTCCATGACTCACAGTGCTATAAACACTTGTACGGTGTTCCGTGACTAACAGTGTTATGAACACTTGTAGAGTATTCCATGACTCACAGTGCTA
>CM026404.1:41756349-41853126 GCA_014843695.1 Archivesica marissinica | reverse complement strand
TTGTACAGTGTTCCATGACTCACAGTGCTATAAACGCTTGTACAGTGTTCCATGACTCACAGTGCTATAAACACTTGTACAGTGTTCCATGACTCACAGTGCTATAAACACTTGTACAGTTTTCCATGACTCACAGTGCTATAAACACTTGTACAGTGTTCCATGACTCACAGTGCTATAAACACTTGTACAGTGTTCCATGACTCACAGTGCTATAAACACTTGTAGTGTTCCATGACTCACAGTGCTATAAAAACTTGTACAGTGTTCCATGACTCACAGTGCTATAAACACTTGTACAGTGTTCCATGACTCACAGTGCTATAAACACTTGTACAGTGTTCCATGATTCACAGTGCTATAAACACTTGTAGTGTTCCATGATTCACAGTGCTATAAACACTTGTACAGTGTTCCATGACTCACAGTGCTATAAACACTTGTACAGTGTTCCATGACTCACAGTGCTATAAACACTTGTACAGTGTTCCGTGACTCACAGTGCTATAAACACTTGTACAGTGTTCCATGACTCACAGTGCTATAAACACTTGTACAGTGTTCCGTGACTCACAGTGCTATGAACACTTGTACAGTATTCCATGACTCACAGTGCTATAAACACTTGTACAGTGTTCCATGACTCACAGTGCTATAAACACTTGTACAGTGTTCCATGACTCACAGTGCTATAAACACTTGTACAGTGTTCCATGACTCACAGTGCTATGAACGCTTGTACAGTGTTCCATGACTCACAATGCTATAAACACTTGTACAGTATTCCATGATTCACAGTGCTATAGTCACTTGTACAGTGTTCCGGGACTCACAGTGCTATAAACACTTGTACAGTATTCCATGACTCACAGTGCTATAAACACTTGTACAGTGTTCCATGACTCACAGTGCTATAAACACGTGTACAGTGTTCCATGACTCACAGTGCTATAAACACGTGTACAGTGTTCCATGACTCACAGTGCTATAAACACTTGTAGTGTTCCATGACTCACAGTGCTATAAACACTTGTACAGTGTTCCATGACTCACAGTGCTATAAACACTTGTACAGTGTTCCATGACTCACAGTGCTATAAACACTTGTAGTGTTCCATGACTCACAGTGCTATAAACACTTGTACAGTGTTCCATGACTCACAGTGCTATAAACACTTGTACAGTGTTCCATGACTCACAGTGCTATAAACACTTGTACAGTATTCCATGACTCACAGTGCTATAAACACTTGTACAGTGTTCCATGACTCACAATGCTATAAACACTTGTACAGTGTTCCATGACATACAGTGCTATAAACACTTGTAGTGTTCCATGACTCACAGTGCTATAAACACTTGTACAGTGTTTCGTGACTCACAGTGCTATAAACACTTGTACAGTGTTCCGGGACTCACAGTGCTATAAACACGTGTACAGTGTTCCATGACTCACAGTGCTATAAACACTTGTACAGTGTTCCATGACTCACAGTGCTATAAACACTTGTACAGTGTTCCATGACTCACAGTGCTATAAAAACTTGTAAAGTGTTTCATGACTCACAGTGCTATAAACACTTGTACATGTTCCATGACTCACAGTGCTATAAACACTTGTACAGTGTTCCATGACTTACAGTGCTATAAACACTTGTACAATGTTCCGTGACTCACAGTGCTATAAACACTTGTACATTGTTACATGACTCACAGTGCTATAAACACTTGTGCAGTGTTCCATGACTCACAGTGCTATAAACGCTTGTACAGTGTTCCATGCCTCACAGTGCTATGAACGCTTGTACAGTGTTCCATGTCTCACATTCCTATAAACACATGTAGTGTTCCATGACTCACAGTGCTATACAAACTTGTACAGTGTTCCATGACTCACAGTGCTATAAACACTTGTACAGTGTTTCGTGACTCACAGTGCTATGAACACTTGTACGGTGTTCCATGACTCACAGTGCTATGAACTCGTGTACAGTGTTCCATGACTCACAGTGCTATATACGCTTGTACAGTGTTCCATGACTCACAGTGCTATAAACACTTGTACAGTGGTCCATGACTCACAGTGCTATAAACACTTGTAAAGTGTTCCGTGACTCACAGTGCTATAAACACTTGTACAGTGTTCCATGACTCACAGTGCTATAAACACTTGTACGGTGTTCCGTGACTAACAGTGTTATGAACACTTGTAGAGTATTCCATGACTCACAGTGCTATATACACTTGTACAGTGTTCCGGAACTCGCAGTACTATAAACACTTGTACAGTGTTCCATGACTCACAGTGCTATAAACACGTGTACAGTGTTCAATGACTCACAGTGCTATGAACGCTTGTACAGTGTTCCATGACTAACAATGCTATAAACACTTGTACAGAATTCCATGATTCACAGTGATATAGTCACTTGTACAGTGTTCCGGGACTCACAGTGCTATAAACACTTGTACAGTATTCCATGACTCACAGTGCTATAAACACGTGTACAGTGTTCCATGACTCACAGTGCTACAAACACGTGTACAGTGTTCCGGGACTCACATTGCTATAAACACATGTAGTGTTCCATGACTCACAGTGCTATAAAAACTTGTACAGTGTTCCATGACTCACAGTGCTATAAACACTTGTACAGTGTTCCATGACTTACAGTGCTATAAACACTTGTAGTGTTCCATGACTCACAGTGCTATAAACACTTGTACCGTGTTCCATGACTCACAGTGCTACAAACACTTGTACATTGTTCCATAACTCACAGTGCTATAAACACTTGTACATTGTTCCATGACTAACAGTGCTATAAACACGTGTACATTGTTCCATGACTTACAGTGCTATAAACACTTGTACAGTGTTCCATGACTCACAGTGCTATAAAAACCTGTATAGTGTTCCGTGACTCACAGTGCTATAAACACTTGTACAGTGTTCCATGACTCACAGTGCAATAAACACTTGTACAGTGTTCCATGACTCACAGTGCTATAAACGCCTGTACAGTGTTCCGGGACTCACATTGCTATAAACACATGTAGTGTTCCATGACTCACAGTGCTATAAAAACTTGTACAGTGTTCCATGACTCACAGTGCTATAAACATTTGTACAGTGTTTCGTGACTCACAGTGCTATGAACACTTGTACGGTGTTCCATGACTCACAGTGCTATGAACACGTGTACAGTGTTCCATGACTCACAGTGCTATGAACGCTTGTACAGTGTTCCATGACTCACAGTGCTATAAACACTTGTACAGTGGTCCATGACTCACAGTGCTATAAACACTTGTACAGTGTTCAGTGACTCACAGTGCTATAAACACGTGTATAGTGTTCCATGACTCACAGTGCTATGAACGCTTGTACAGTGTCTCATGACTCACAATGCTATAAACACTTGTACTGAATTCCATGATTCACAGTGCTATAGTCACTTGTAAAGTGTTCCGGGACTCACAGTGCTATAAACACTTGTACAGTATTCCAAGACTCACAGTGCTATATACACCTGTACAGTGTTCCATGACTCACAGTGCTATAAACACGTGTACAGTGTTCCGGGACTCACATTGCTATAAACACATGTAGTGTTCCATGACTCACAGTGCTATAAAAACTTGTACAGTGTTACATGACTCACAGTGCTATAAACACTTGTACAGTGTTTCGTGACTCACAGTGCTATGAACACTTGTACGGTGTTCCATGACTCACAGTGCTATGAACACTTGTACAGTGTTCCATGACTCACAGTGCTATGAAAACTTGTACAGTATTCCATAACTCACAGTGCTATAAACACTTGTACAGTGTTCCATGACTCACAGTGCTATGAACGCTTGTACAGTGTTCCATGACTCACAATGCTATAAACACTTGTACAGTGTTCCATGACTTACAGTGCTATAAACACTTGTAGTGTTCCATGACTCACAGTGCTATAAACACGTGTACAGTGTTCCATGACTCACAGTGCTACAAACACTTGTACAGTTTTCCATGACTCACAGTGCTATAAACACTTGTACAATATTCCATGACTCACAGTGCTATAAACACTTGTACAGTGTTCCATGAATCACAGTGCTATAAACACTTGTACAGTGTTCCATGACTCACAGTGCTATAAAAACGTGTAAAGTGTTCCATGACTCACAATGCTATAAATACTTGTAGTGTTCCATGACTCACAGTGCTATAAACACTTGTACAGTGTTCCATGACTTACAGTGCTACAAACACTTGTACTGTGTTCCGTGACTCACAGTGCTATAAACACTTGTACAATGTTCCGTGACTCACAGTGCTATAAACACTTGTACATTGTTAAATGACTCACAGTGCTATAAACACTTGTGCAGTGTTCCATGACTCACAGTGCTATAAACGCTTGTACAGTGTTCCATGCCTCACAGTGCTATGAACGCTTGTACAGTGTTCCATGACTCACATTGCTATAAACGCTTGTACAGTATTCCGTGACTCACAGTACTATAAAAACTTGTACAGTATTCCATGACTCACAGTGCTATAAACGCCTGTACAGTGTTCCGGGACTCACATTCCTATAAACACATGTAGTGTTCCATGACTCACAGTGCTATACAAACTTGTACAGTGTTCCATGACTCACAGTGCTATAAAAACTTGTACAGTGTTTCGTGACTCACAGTGCTATGAACACTTGTACGGTGTTCCATGACTCACAGTGCTATGAACTCGTGTACAGTGTTCCATGACTCACAGTGCTATGTACGCTTGTACAGTGTTCCATGACTCACAGTGCTATAAACACTTGTACAGTGGTCCATGACTCACAGTGCTATAAACACTTGTACAGTGTTCCGTGACTCACAGTGCTATAAACACTTGTACAGTGTTCCATGACTCACAGTGCTATAAACACTTGTACGGTGTTCCGTGACTAACAGTGTTATGAACACTTGTAGAGTATTCCATGACTCACAGTGCTATAGACACTTGTACAGTGTTCCGGAACTCGCAGTGCTATACACACTTGTACAGTGTTCCATGACTCACAGTGCTATAAGCACGTGTACAGTGTTCAATGACTCACAGTGCTATGAACGCTTGTACAGTGTTCCATGACTAACAATGCTATAAACACTTGTACAGAATTCCATGATTCACAGTGATATAGTCACTTGTACAGTGTTCCGGGACTCACAGTGCTATAAACACTTGTACAGTATTCCATGACTCACAGTGCTATAAACACGTGTACAGTGTTCCATGACTCACAGTGCTACAAACACGTGTACAGTGTTCCGGGACTCACATTGCTATAAACACATGTAGTGTTCCATGACTCACAGTGCTATAAAAACTTGTACAGTGTTCCATGACTCACAGTGCTATAAACACTTGTACAGTGTTTCGTGACTCACAGTGCTATGAACACTTGTACGGTGTTCCATGACTCACAGTGCTATGAACACTTGTAGAGTGTTCCATGACTCACAGTGCTATGAAAACTTGTACAGTTTTCCATAACTCACAGTGCTATAAACACTTGTACAGCGTTCCATGACTCACAGTGCTATGAACGCTTGTAGAGTGTTCCATGATTCACAGTGCTATAAACACTTGTTCAGTGGTCCATGACTCACAGTGCTATAAACACTGGTACAGTGTTCCGTGATTCACAGTGCTATAAACACTTGTACAGTGTTCCGTGACTCACAGTGCTATAAACACTTGTACAGTGTTCCATGACTTACAGTGCTATAAACACTTGTAGTGTTCCATGACTCACAGTGCTATAAACACTTGTACAGTGTTCCATGACTCACAGTGCTACAAACACTTGTACATTGTTCCATGACTAACAGTGCTATAAACACGTGTACAGTGTTCCATGACTTACAGTGCTATACACACTTGTACAGTGTTCCATGACTCACAGTGCTATAAAAACCTGTATAGTGTTCCGTGACTCACAGTGCTATAAACACTTGTACAGTGTTCCATGACTCACAGTGCAATAAACACTTGTACAGTGTTCCATGACTCACAGTGCTATAAACGCCTGTAAAGTGTTCCGGGACTCACATTGCTATAAACACATGTAGTGTTCCATGACTCACAGTGCTATAAAAACTTGTACAGTGTTCCATGACTCACAGTGCTATAAACATTTGTACAGTGTTTCGTGACTCACAGTGCTATGACCACTTGTACGGTGTTCCATGACTCACAGTGCTATGAACACGTGTACAGTGTTCCATGACTCACAGTGCTATGAACGCTTGTACAGTGTTCCATGACTCACAGTGCTATAAACACTTGTACAGTGGTCCATGACTCACAGTGCTATAAACACTTGTACAGTGTTCCGTGACTCACAGTGCTATAAACACGTGTATAGTATTCCATGACTCACAGTGCTATGAACGCTTGTACAGTGTCTCATGACTCACAATGCTATAAACACTTGTACAGAATTCCATGATTCACAGTGCTATCGTCACTTGTAAAGTGTTCCGGGACTCACAGTGCTATAAACACTTGTACAGTATTCCAAGACTCACAGTGCTATATACACCTGTACAGTGTTCCATGACTCACAGTGCTATAAACACGTGTACAGTGTTCCGGGACTCACATTGCTATAAACACATGTAGTGTTCCATGACTCACAGTGCTATAAAAACTTGTACAGTGTTACATGACTCACAGTGCTATAAACACTTGTACAGTGTTTCGTGACTCACAGTGCTATGAACACTTGTACGGTGTTCCATGACTCACAGTGCTATGAACACTTGTACAGTATTCCATGACTCACAGTGCTATGAAAACTTGTACAGTATTCCATAACTCACAGTGCTATAAAAACTTGTACAGTGTTCCATGACTCACAGTGCTATGAACGCTTGTACAGTGTTCCATGACTCACAATGCTATAAACACTTGTACAGTGTTCCATGACTTACAGTGCTATAAACACTTGTAGTATTCCATGACTCACAGTGCTATAAACACGTGTACAGTGTTCCATGACTCACAGTGCTACAAACACTTGTACAGTGTTCCATGACTCACAGTGCTATAAACACTTGTACAGTGTTCCATGAATCACAGTGCTATAAACACTTGTACAGTGTTCCATGACTCACAGTGCTATAAAAACGTGTAAAGTGTTCCATGACTCACAATGCTATAAATACTTGTAGTGTTCCATGACTCACAGTGCTATAAACACTTGTACAGTGTTCCATGACTTACAGTGCTACAAACACTTGTACTGTGTTCCGTGACTCACAGTGCTATAAACACTTGTACAATGTTCCGTGACTCACAGTGCTATAAACACTTGTACATTGTTAAATGACTCACAGTGCTATAAACACTTGTGCAGTGTTCCATGACTCACAGTGCTATAAACGCTTGTACAGTGTTCCATGCCTCACAGTGCTATGAACGCTTGTACAGTGTTCCATGACTCACATTGCTATAAACGCTTGTACAGTATTCCGTGACTCACAGTACTATAAAAACTTGTACAGTATTCCATGACTCACAGTGCTATAAACGCCTGTACAGTGTTCCGGGACTCACATTCCTATAAACACATGTAGTGTTCCATGACTCACAGTGCTATACAAACTTGTACAGTGTTCCATGACTCACAGTGCTATAAAAACTTGTACAGTGTTTCGTGACTCACAGTGCTATGAACACTTGTACGGTGTTCCATGACTCACAGTGCTATGAACTCGTGTACAGTGTTCCATGACTCACAGTGCTATGTACGCTTGTACAGTGTTCCATGACTCACAGTGCTATAAACACTTGTACAGTGGTCCATGACTCACAGTGCTATAAACACTTGTACAGTGTTCCGTGACTCACAGTGCTATAAACACTTGTACAGTGTTCCATGACTCACAGTGCTATAAACACTTGTACGGTGTTCCGTGACTAACAGTGTTATGAACACTTGTAGAGTATTCCATGACTCACAGTGCTATATACACTTGTACAGTGTTCCGGAACTCGCAGTGCTATAAACACTTGTACAGTGTTCCATGACTCACAGTGCTATAAACACGTGTACAGTGTTCAATGACTCACAGTGCTATGAACGCTTGTACAGTGTTCCATGACTAACAATGCTATAAACACTTGTACAGAATTCCATGATTCACAGTGATATAGTCACTTGTACAGTGTTCCGGGACTCACAGTGCTATAAACACTTGTACAGTATTCCATGACTCACAGTGCTATAAACACGTGTACAGTGTTCCATGACTCACAGTGCTACAAACACGTGTACAGTGTTCCGGGACTCACATTGCTATAAACACATGTAGTGTTCCATGACTCACAGTGCTATAAAAACTTGTACGGTGTTCCATGACTCACAGTGCTATGAACACTTGTAGAGTGTTCCATGACTCACAGTGCTATGAAAACTTGTACAGTTTTCCATAACTCACAGTGCTATAAACACTTGTACAGCGTTCCATGACTCACAGTGCTATGAACGCTTGTACAGTGTTCCATGATTCACAGTGCTATAAACACTTGTTCAGTGGTCCATGACTCACAGTGCTATAAACACTGGTACAGTGTTCCGTGATTCACAGTGCTATAAACACTTGTACAGTGTTCCGTGACTCACAGTGCTATAAACACTTGTACAGTGTTCCATGACTCACAGTGCTATAAACACGTGTACGGTGTTCCGTGAGTAACAGTGCTATGAACACTTGTACAGTATTCCATGACTCACAGTGCTTTTGACACTTGTACAGTGTTCCATGACTCACAGTGCTATAAACACTTGTAGAGTGTTCCATGACTCACAGTGCTATGAACGCTTGTACAGTGTTCCATGACTCACACTGCTATAAACACTTGTACAGTGTTCCATGACTCACAATGCTATAAACACTTGTACAGTGTTCCGTGACTTACAGTGCTATAAACACTTGTACAGTGTTCCGTGACTCACAGTGCTATAAACAGTTGTACAGTGTTCCATGACTCACAGTGCTATAAACACTTGTACGGTGTTCCGTGACTAACAGTGCTATGAACACTTGTACACTATTCCATGAATCACAGTGCTATAGTCACTTGTACAGTGTTCCGGGACTCACAGTGCTATAAACACTTGTACAGTATTCCATAACCCACAGTGCTATAAACACTTGTACAGTGTTCCATGACTCACAGTGCTATAAACACGTGTACAGTGTTACGTGACTCACAGTGCTATAAACACTTGTAAAGTCCTCCATGACTCACAGTGCTATGAACGCATGTACAGTGTTCCATGACTCACAGTGCTATAACCACTTGTACGGTTTTCCATGACTAACAGTGCTATGAAAATTTGTAGAGTGTTCCATGACACACAGTGCTATAAACGCTTATACAGTATTCCATGACTAACAGTGCTATAAAAACTTGTACAGTATTCCATGACTCACAGTGCTATAAACGCCTGTACAGTGTTCCGGGACTCACATTGCTATAAACACATGTAGTGTTCCATGACTCACAGTGCTATAAAAACTTGTACAGTGTTCCATGACTCACAGTGCTATAAACACTTGTACAGTGTTTCGTGACTCACAGTGCTATGAACACTTGTACGGTGTTCCATGACTCACAGTGCTATGAACACGTGTACAGTGTTCCATGACTCACAGTGCTATGAACGCTTGTACAGTGTTCCATGACTCACAGTGCTATAAACACTTGTACAGTGTTCCGTGACTCACAGTGCTATACACACTTGTACAGTGTTCCATGACTCACAGTGCTATAAACACTTGTACGGTGTTCCGTGACTAACAGTGCTATGAACACTTGTACAGTATTCCATGACTCACAGTGCTATAGACACTTGTACAGTGTTCTGGAACTCACAGTGCTATAAACACGTGTACAGTGTTCCATGACTCACAGTGCTATAAACACGTGTACAGTGTTCCATGACTCACAGTGCTATGAACGCTTGTACAGTGTTCCATGACTCACAATGCTATAAACACTTGTACATAATTCCATGATTCACAGTGCTATAGTCACTTGTATAGTGTTCCGGGACTCACAGTGCTATAAACACTTGTACAGTATTCCATGACTCACAGTGCTATAAACACTTGTACAGTTTTCCATGACTCACAGTGCTATGAAAACTTGTACAGTATTCCATAACTCACAGTGCTATAAACACTTGTACAGTGTTGCATGACTCACAGTGCTATGAACGCTTGTACAGTGTTCCATGACTCACAGTGCTATAAACACTTGTACAGTGGTCCATGACTCACAGTGCTATAAACACTTGTACAGTGTTCCGTGATTCACAGTGCTATAAACACTTGTACAGTGTTTCGTGACTCACATTGCTATAAACACTTGTACAGTGTTCCATGACTCACAGTGCTATAAACACGTGTACAGTGTTCCATGACTCACAGTGCTATGAACGCTTGTACAGTGTTCCATGACTCACAATGCTATAAACACTTGTACATAATTCCATGATTCACAGTGCTATAGCCACTTGTACAGTGTTCCGGGACTCACAGTGCTATAAACACTTGTACAGTATTCCATGACTCACAGTGCTATGAAAACTTGTACAGTATTCCATAACTCACAGTGCTATAAACACTTGTACAGTGTTCCATGACTCACAGTGCTATGAACGCTTGTACAGTGTTCCATGACTCACAGTGCTATAAACACTTGTACAGTGGTCCATGACTCACAGTGCTATAAACACTTGTACAGTGTTCCATGATTAACAGTGCTATAAACAGTTGTAGAGTGTTCCGTGACTCACAGTGCTATAAACACTTGTACAGTGTTCCAGGACTCACAGTGCTATAAACACTTGTACGGTGTTCCGTGACTAACAGTGCTATGAACACTTGTACAGTATTCCATGATTCACAGTGCTATAAACACTTGTACAGTGTTCCGGGACTCACAGTGCTATAAACACTTGTACAGTATTCCATGACTCACAGTGCTATAAACACTTGTACAGTGTTCCATGACTCACAGTGCTATAAACACGTGTACAGTGTTCCGGGACTCACATTGCTATAAACACATGTAGTGTTCCATGACTCACAGTGCTATAAAAACTTGTACAGTGTTCCATGACTCACAGTGCTATAAACACTTGTACAGTGTTTCGTGACTCACAGTGCTATGAACACTTGTACGGTGTTCCATGACTCACACTACTATGAACACTTGTACAGTGTTCCATGACACACAGTGCTATGAAAACCTGTACAGTATTCCATAACTCACAGTGCTATAAACACTTGTACAGTATTCCATGACTCACAGTGCTATGAACGCTTGTACAGTGTTCCATGACTCACAGTGCTATAAACACTTGTACAGTGGTCCATGACTCACAGTGCTATAAACACTTGTACAGTGTTCCGTGATTCACAGTGCTATAAACAGTTGTAGTGTGTTCCGTGACTCACAGTGCTATAAACATTTGTACAGTGTTCCAGGATTCACAGTGCTATAAACACTTGTACGGTGTTCCGTGACTAACAGTGCTATGAACACTTGTACAGTATTCCATGACTCACAGTGCTATAGACACTTGTACAGTGTTCCATGACTCACAGTGCTATAAACACTTGTAGAGTGTTCCATGACTCACAGTGCTATGAAGGCTTGCAAAGTGTTCCATGACTCACACTGCTATAAACACTTGTACAGTGTTCCATGACTCACAGTGCTATAAACACTTGTACAGTGTTCCGTGACTTACAGTGCTATAAACACTTATACAGTGTTCCGTGACTCACAGTGCTATAAACACTTGTACAGAGTTCCATGACTCACAGTGCTATAAACACTTGTACGGTGTTCCGTGACTAATAGTGCTATGAACACTTGTACAGTATTCCATGAATCACAGTGCTATAGTCACTTGTACAGTGTTCCGGTACTCACAGTGCTATAAACACTTGTACAGTATTCCATGACTCACAGTGTTATAAACAGTTGAACAGTGTTCCATGACTCACAGTGCTATAAACACGTGTACAGTGTTACGTGACTCACAGTGCTATAAACAGCTGTAAAGTGTTCCATGACTCACAGTGCTATGAACGCATGTACAGTGTTCCAGGACTCACAGTGCTATAAACACTTGTACGGTTTTCCATGACTCACAGTGCTATGAACATGTGTAGAGTGTTCCATGACTCACAGTGCTATAAACACTTGTACAGTGTTCCATGACTCACAGTGTTATGAACGCTTGTACAGTGTTCCATGACTCACAGTGGTATAAACACTTGTACAGTGGTCCATGACTCACAGTGCTATAAACACTTGTACAGTGTTCCGTGACTCACAGTGCTATAAACACTTGTACAGTATTCCGTGACTCACAGTGCTATAAACACTTGTACAGTGTTCCATGACTCACATTGTTATGAACGCTTGTACAGTGTTCCATGACTCACAGTGCTATAAACACTTGTACAGTGGTCCATGACTCACAGTGCTATAAACACTTGTACAGTGTTCCGTGACTCACAGTGCTATAAACACTTGTACAGTTTTCCGTGACTCACAGTGCTATAAACACTTGTACAGTGTTCCATGACTCACAGTGCTATAAACACTTGTACGGTGTTCCGTGACTAACAGTGCTATGAACACTTGTACAGTATTCCATGACTCACAGTGCTATATACACTTGTACAGTGTTCCATGACTCACAGTGCTATAAACACTTGTACAGTGTTCCATGACTCACAATGCTATGAACGCTTGTATAGTGTTCCATGACTCACACTTCTATAAACACTTGTACAGTTTTCCATGACTCACAGTGCTATAAACACTTGTACAGTGTTCCGTGACATACAGTGCTATAAACACCTGTACAGTGTTCCGTGACTCACAGTGCTATAAACACTTGTACAGTGTTCCATGACTCACAGTGCTATAAACACTTGTACGGTGTTCCGTGACTAACAGTGCTATGAACACTTGTACAGTATTCCATGAATCACAGTGCTGTAGTCACTTGTACAGTGTTACGGGAATCACAGTGCTATAAACGCTTGTACAGTGTTCCGGGACTCACAGTGCTATGAAAGCTTGTGCAGTGTTCTGGGATTCACAGTGCTATAAACACGTGTACAGTGTTATATGACTCACAGTGCTATACACACGTGTACAGTGTTCCATGACTCACATTGCTATAAACACTTGTACAGTGTTCCGGGACTCACAGTGCTATAAACACTTGTACAGTGTTCCGGGTCTCACAGTGCAATAAACACGTGTACAGTGTTCCGGGAATCACAGTGCTATAAAAACTTGTACAGTGTTCTATGACTCACAGTGCTATACACACTTGTACAGTGTTCCGTGAATCACAGTGCTAAAAATACTTGTACTGTGTTCCATGACTCACAGTGCTATAAACACTTGTAGTGTTCCATGACTCACAGTACTTTGAACACTAGTACAGTGTTCCGGGACTCACAGTGGTATAAACACGTGTTATTTTCCATGATTCACAGTGCTATAAACACATGTACAGTGTTCCGGGACTCACAGTGCTATAAACACTTGTATAGTGATCCATAACTCACAGTGCTATAAACAATTGTACAGTGTTCCATGACATACAGTGCTATAAACACTTGTAGTGTTCCATGACTCATAGTGCTATAAACACTTGTACAGTGTTCCATGACTCACAGTGCTATAAACACTTGTACAGTGTTCCATGACTCACAGTGCTATAAACACTTGTACAGTATTCCATGACTCAAAGTGCTATAAACACTTGTACAGTGTTCCATGACTCACAGTGCTATAAACACTTGTACAGTGTTCCATGACTGACAGTGCTATGAACGCTTGTACAGTGTTACATGACTCACAGTGCTATAAACACTTGTACAGTATTCCATAAAACACAGTGCTATTAACGCTTGTACAGGGTTGCAATACTCACAGTGCTAAAAAAACTTGTACAGTATTCCATGACTCACAGTGCTATAAATACTTGTAGTTTTCCATGACTCACAGTGCTATAAACACTTGTACAGTGTTCCGTGACTCACAGTGCTATAAACACTTGTACAGTGTTCCATGACTCACAGTGCTATAAACACGTGAAGTTGTCCATGATTCACAGTGCATGAACATTTGTACAGTGTTTCGTGACTCACAGTGCTATAAACACTTGTACAGTGTTCCGGGACTCACAGTGCTATAAACACTTGTACAGTGTTCCATACCTCACAGTGCTATAAACACTTGTACAGTGTTCCATGACTTACAGTGCTTTAAACACTTGTACAGTGTTCCATGACTTACAGTGCTATAAACACTTGTACAGTGTTCCATGACTCACAGTGCAATAAACACTTGTACAGTGTTCCATGACTCACAGTGCTATAAACACTTGTACAGTGTTCCATGACTCACAGTGCTATAAACACTTGTACAGTGTTCCATGAATCACAGTGCTATAAACACTTGTACAGTGTTCCATGACTCACAGTGCTACAAAAACTTGTTCAGTGTTCCATGACTCACAGTGCTATAAATACTTGTAGTGTTCCATGACTCACAGTGCTATAAACACTTGTACAGTATTCCGTGTCTCACAGTGCTATAAACACTTGTACAGTGTTCAATGACTCACAGTGCTATAAAAACTTGTACTGTGTTTCGTGACTCACAGTGCTATAAAACTTGTACAATATTCCGTGACTCACAGTGCTATAAACGCTTGTACAGTATTCCATGACTCACAGTGCTATAAACACTTGTACAGTGTTTCGTGACTCACAGTGCTATAAACACTTGTACAGTGTTTCGTGACTCACAGTGCTATGAACACTTGTATGGTGTTCCATGACTCACAGTGCTATGAATACTTGTAGAGTCTTCCATGACTCAAAGTGCTATGAAAACTTGTACAATATTCCATAACTCACAGTGCTATAAACACCTGTACAGTGTTCCATGACTAACAGTGCTATGAACGCTTGTACAGTATTCCGTGACTAACAGTGCTATGAACACTTGTACAGTGTTCCATGACTCACAGTGCTATGAAGCATATACAGTGTTCCATGACTCACAGTGCTATAAACACTTGTACAGTATTCCATAACTCACAGTGCTATAAACACTTGTACAGTGTTCCATGATTCACAGTACTATAAACGCTTGTACAGTGTTGCATGACTCACAGTGCTATAAACACTTGTAGTGTGCCATGACTCACTGTGCTATAAACACTTGTAGTGTTCCGTGACTCACAGTGCTATGAACACTTTTACAGTGTTCCATGACTCACAGTGCTATGAACACTTGTACAGTATTCCATATCTCACAGTGCTATAAACACTTGTACAGTGTTCCGTGACTCACAGTGCTATAAACACTTATACGGTGTTCCGTGACTCGCAGTGCTATGAACACTTGTACAGTGTTCCGGGACTCACAGTGCAATAAACACTTGTACAGTATTCCATAACTCACAGTGCTATAAACACTTGTACAGTGTTCCATGACTCACAGTGCTATAAACGCTTGTACAGAGTTCCATGACTCACAGTGCTATAAACGCTTGTACAGTGTTCCATGACTCACAGTGCTATAATCACTTGTACAGTGTTCCGGGACTCACAGTGCTATAAACACTTGTACAGAGTTCCGGGACTCACATATATAAACGCTTGTACAGTGTTCCATGACTCACAGTGCTATACACACTTGTACAGTGTTCCATGACTCACTGTGGTATAATCACTTGTAGTGTTCCATGACTCACAGTGCATGAACATTTGTACAGTGTTTCGTGACTCACAGTGCTATAAACACATGTACAGTGTTCCGGGACTCACAGTGCTATAAACACTTGTATAGTGATCCATAACTCACAGTGCATGAACACTTGTACAGTGTTTCGTGACTCACAGTGCTATTAACACTTATACGGTGTTCCGTGACTCGCAGTGCTATGAACACTTGTACAGTGTTCCGGGACTCACAGTGCAATAAACACTTGTACAGTATTCCATAACTCACAGTGCTATAAACACTTGTAGTGTTCCATGACTCATAGTGCTATAAACACTTTTACAGTGTTCCATGACTCACAGTGCTATAAACGCTTGTACAGTGTCCCATGAATCACAGTGCTATAATCACTTGTACAGTGTTCCGGGACTCACATTGCTATGAACACTTGTACAGTGTTCCATGACTCACAGTGCTATGAATACTTGTACAGTATTCCATATCTCACAGTGCTATAAATACTTGTACAGTGTTTCGTGACTCACAGTGCTATAAACACTTGTACAGTGTTTCGTGACTCACAGTGCTATGAACACTTGTATGGTGTTCCATGACTCACAGTGCTATGAATACTTGTAGAGTCTTCCATGACTCAAAGTGCTATGAAAACTTGTACAATATTCCATAACTCACAGTGCTATAAACACCTGTACAGTGTTCCATGACTCACAGTGCTATGAACGCTTGTACAGTATTCCGTGACTAACAGTGCTATGAACACTTGTACAGTATTCCATGACTCACAGTGCTATAGACACTTGTACAGTGTTCCATGACTCACAGTGCTATGAACGCATATACAGTGTTCCATGACTCACAGTGCTATAAACACTTGTACAGTATTCCATAACTCACAGTGCTATAAACACTTGTACAGTGTTCCATGATTCACAGTACTATAAACGCTTGTACAGTGTTGCATGACTCACAGTGCTATAAACACTTGTAGTGTGCCATGACTCACTGTGCTATAAACACTTGTAGGGTGTTCCGTGACTCACAGTGCTATGAACACTTTTACAGTGTTCCATGACTCACAGTGCTATGAACACTTGTACAGTATTCCATATCTCACAGTGCTATAAACACTTGTACAGTGTTCCGTGACTCACAGTGCTATAAACACTTATACGGTGTTCCGTGACTCGCAGTGCTATGAACACTTGTACAGTGTTCCGGGACTCACAGTGCAATAAACACTTGTACAGTATTCCATAACTCACAGTGCTATAAACACTTGTACAGTGTTCCATGACTCACAGTGCTATAAACGCTTGTACAGAGTTCCATGACTCACAGTGCTATAAACGCTTGTACAGTGTTCCATGACTCACAGTGCTATAATCACTTGTACAGTGTTCCGGGACTCACAGTGCTATAAACACTTGTACAGAGTTCCGGGACTCACATATATAAACGCTTGTACAGTGTTCCATGACTCACAGTGCTATACACACTTGTACAGTGTTCCATGACTCACTGTGGTATAATCACTTGTAGTGTTCCATGACTCACAGTGCATGAACACTTGTACAGTGTTTCGTGACTCACAGTGCTATAAACACATGTACAGTGTTCCGGGACTCACAGTGCTATAAACACTTGTATAGTGATCCATAACTCACAGTGCATGAACACTTGTACAGTGTTTCGTGACTCACAGTGCTATAAACACTTATACGGTGTTCCGTGACTCGCAGTGCTATGAACACTTGTACAGTGTTCCGGGACTCACAGTGCAATAAACACTTGTACAGTATTCCATAACTCACAGTGCTATAAACACTTGTAGTGTTCCATGACTCATAGTGCTATAAACACTTTTACAGTGTTCCATGACTCACAGTGCTATAAACGCTTGTACAGTGTCCCATGAATCACAGTGCTATAATCACTTGTACAGTGTTCCATGACTCACAGTGCTATGAATACTTGTACAGTATTCCATATCTCACAGTGCTATAAATACTTGTACAGTGTTCCGTGACTCACAGTGCTATAAACACTTGTACAGTGTTCCATGACTCACAGTGCTATAAACACTTATACGGTGTTCCGTGACTCACAGTGCTATGAACACTTGTACAGTATTCCATGACTCACATTGCTATATACACTTGTACAGTGTTCCGGAACTCACAGTGCTATAAACACTTGTAGAGTATTCCATAGCTCACAGTGCTATAAACACTTGTACAGTTTTCCATGACTCACAGTGCTATAAACGCTTGTACAGAGTTCCATGACTCACAGTGCTATAAACGATTGTACAGTGTTCCATGACTCACAGTGCTATAATCACTTGTACACTGTTCCGGGACTCACAGTAATATGAACACTTGTACAGATTTCCAGGACTCACAGTGCTATAAACGCTTGTACAGTGTTCCGTGACTCACAGTGCTATAAACACTTGTATAGTGTTCCATGACTCACAGTGCTATAAACACTTGTACAGTGTTCCTTGACTCACAGTGCTATTAACACTTGTATAGTGTTCCATAACTCACAGTGCTATAAATACTTGTACAGTGTTCCATGACTCACAGTGTTAAAAAAAAACTTGTACAATATTCCATGACTCAAAGTGCTATAAACACTTGTACAGTGTTCCATGACTTACAGTGCTATAAACACTTGTACTGTGTTCCGTGACTCACAGTGCTATAAACACTTGTACAATGTTCCGTGACTCACAGTGCTATAAACACTTGTACAGTGTTCCAAGACTCACAGTGCTATAAACTCTTGTACATTGTTCCATGACTCACAGTGCTATAAACGCATGTACAGTGTTCCATGACTCACAGTGTTATGAACGCTTGTACAGTGTTCCATGACTCACATTGCTATAAACGCTTGTACAGTATTCCATGACTCACAGTGCTATAAAAACTTGTACAGTGTTCCAGGACTCACAGTGCTATAAACACTTGTACAGTGTTTCGTGACTCACAGTGCTATGAACACTTGTACGGTGTTCCATGAATCACAGTGCTATGAATACTTGTACAGTGTTCCATGACTCACAGTGCTATGAAAACTTGTACAGTGTTCCATGACTCACAGTGCTATAAACACTTGTACAGTGTTCCGTGACTCACAGTGCTATAAACACTTGTACAGTGTTCCATGACTCGCAGTGCTATAAACACTTGTACGATGTTCCGTGACTAACAGTGCTATGAACACTTTTACAGTATTCCATGACTCACAGTGCTATAGACACTTGTACAGTGTTCCGGGACTCACAGTGCTATAAACACTTGTACAGTGTTCCATGACTCACAGTGCTATAAACACTTGTACAGTGTTCCATGACTCAAAGTGCTATAAACACGTGTACAGTGTTCCGTGACTCACAGTGCTATAAACACTAGTAAAGTTTTCCATTACTCACAGTGCTATGAACGCATGTACAGTGTTCCATGACTCACAGTGCTATAAACACTTGTACAGTATTCCATAACTCACAGTGCTGCAAACACTTGTACAGTGTTCCATGACTCACAGTTCTATAAACGCTTGTACAGTGTTCCATGACTCACAGTGCTATAAACACTTGTAGTGTTCCATGACTCACTGTGCTATAAACACTTGTATAGTGCTCCATGACTCACAGTGCTATGAACGCTTGTACAGTGTTCCATGACTCACAGTGCTATAAACATTTGTAAAGTGTTCCATGACTCACAGTGCTACAGACACTAGTACAGTGTTCCGTGACTCACAGTGCTATAAACACTTGTACAGTGTTCTGGGACTCACAGTGATATAAACGCTTGTACAGTGTTCCGAGACTCACAGTGCTATGAACGCTTGTACAGTGTTCTGGGACTCACAGTGCTATAAACACGTGTACAGTGTTCCATGACTCACAGTGCTATAAACACTTGTACAGTGTTCCATGACTCACATTGCTATGCACACTTGTACAGTGTTCCGGGACTCACAGTGCAATAAACACGTGTACAGTATTCCATGACTCACAGTGCTATGCCTAATTGTACAGTGTTCCGGGACTCACAGTGCTATAAACACGTGTACAGTGTTCCATGACTCACAGTGCTATAAATACTTGTACAGTATTCCATAACTCACAGTGCTGCAAACACTTGTACAGTGTTCCATGACTCACAGTGCTATAAACACTTGTAGTGTTCCATGACTCACTGTGCTATAAACACTTGTATAGTGCTCCATGACTCACAGTGCTATGAACGCTTGTACAGTGGTCCATGACTCACAGTGCTATAAACATTTGTAAAGTGTTCCATGACTCACAATGCTACAGACACTAGTACAGTGTTCCGTGACTCACAGTGCTATAAACACTTGTACAGTGTTCCATGACTCTCAGTGCTATAAACACTTGTAGTGTTCCATGACTCACATTGCTATGCCTAATTGTACAGTGTTCCGGGACTCACAGTGCTATAAACACGTGTACAGTATTCCATGACTCACAGTGCTATAGACACTTGTAGTGTTCCATGACTCACAGTGCATGAACACTTGTACAGTGTTTCGTGACTCACAGTGCTATAAACACTTGTACAGTGTTCCGGAACTCACAGTGCTATAAACACTTGTACAGTGTTCCATAACTCACAGTGCTATAAACACTTGTACAGTGTTCCATGACTTACAGGTGGTGTTCCATGACTCACAGTGCAATAAACACTTGTACAGTGTTCCATGACTAACAGTGCTATAAACACTTATACGGTGTTCCGTGACTCACAGTGCTATGAACAGTTGTACAGTATTCCATGACTCACAGTGCTATAAACGCTTGTACATAGTTCCATGACTCACAGTGCTAAAAACGCTTGTACAGTGTTCCATGACTCACAGTGCTATAATCACTTGTACATTGTTCCGGGACTCACAGTGCTATGAACACTTGTACAGTATTCCATCACTCACAGTGCTATAAACGCTTGTACATAGTTCCATGACTCACAGTGCTATAAACGCTTGTACAGTGTTCCATGACTCACAGTGCTATAATCACTTGTAAATTGTTCCGGGACTCACAGTGCTATGAACACTTGTACAGTGTTCCATGACTCACAGTGCTATAAACACTTGTACAGTGTTCCATGACTCACAGTGCTATAAACGCTTGTACAGTGTTCCATGACTCACAGTGCTATAATCACTTGTACATTGTTCCGGGACTCACAGTGCTATGAACACTTGTACAGTGTTCCATGACTCACAGTGCTATAAACACTTGTACAGTGTTCCATGACTCACAGTGCTATAAACACTTGTACAGTGTTCCATGACTCACAGTGCTATAAACACTTGTACAGTGTTCCATAACTCACAGTGCTATAAATACTTGTAGTTTTCCATGACTCACAGTGCTATAAACACTTGTACAGTGTTCCATAACTCACAGTGCTATAAACACTTGTACAGTATTCCATGACTCACAGTGCTATATACACTTGTAGAGTGTTCCGAGACTCCAGTGCTATAAACACTTGTACAGTATTCCATAATTCACAGTGCTATATACACTTGTAGAGTGTTCCGAGACTCACAGTGCTATAATCACTTGTACAGTGCTCCGGGACTCTCAGTGCTATGAACGCTTGTACAGTATTCCATGACTCACAGTGGTGTAAAAACTTGTTCAGTATTCCATGACTCACAGTGCTATAAACACTTGTACAGTGTTTCGTGACATACAGTGCTATGAACACTAGTACGGTGTTCCATGACTCACAGTGCTATGAATACTTGTACAGTGTTCCATGGCTCACAGTGCTATGAAAACTTGTACAGTATTCCATATCTCACAGTACTATAAACACTTGTACAGTGTTCCATGACTCACATTGCTATGAACGCTTGTAGAGTGTTCCATAACTCACATTGCTATAAACACTTGTACAGTGTTCCATGACTCACAGTGCTATAAACACTTGTACAGTGTTACGTGACTCACAGTGCTATAAACTATTGTACCGTTTTCCCTGACTCACAGTGCTATAAACACTTGTACAGTGTTCCATGACTCACAGTGCTATAAACACTTGTACAGTGTTCCATGACTCACAGTGCTATAAACACGTGTACAGTGTTCCGAGACTCACAGTGCTATAAACACTTGTAAAGTGTTCCATGACTCCCAGTGCTATGAAAGCATGTAAAGTGTTCCATGACTCACAGTGCTATAAACACTTGTACAGTGTTCCATGACTCACAGTTCTATAAACGCTTGTATAGTGTTCCATGACTCACAGTGCTATAAACACTTGTAGTGTTCCATGACTCACTGTGCTATAAACACTTGTGTAGTGTTCCATGACTCACAGTGCTATGAACGCTTGTACAGTGTTCCATGACTCACAGTGCTATAAACACATGTACAGTGTTCCATGACTCACAGTGCTATAGACACATGTACAGTGTTCCATGACTCACAGTGCTATAAACAATTGTACAGTGTTCCGGGACTCACAGTGCTATAAACGCTTGTACAGTGTTCCGGGACTCACAGTGCTATGAACGCTTGTACAGTGTTCTTGGACTCACAGTGCTATAAACAGTTGTACAGTGTTCCGGGACTCACAGTGCTATAAACACGTGTACAGTGTTCCGGGAATCACAGTGCTATAAACACTTGTACAGTGTTCTATGACTCACAGTGCTATAAACACGTGTTCATTGTTCCGGGAATAACAGTGCTATAAATATTTGTACAGTGTTCCATGACTCACAGTGCTATAAACACTTGTAGTGTTCCATGACTCACAGTACTATAAACACCTGTACAGTGTTCCGGGACTCACAGTGGTATAATCACTTGTAGTGTTCCATGACTCACAGTGCTATGAACACTTTTACAGTGTTTCGTGATTCACAGTGCTATAACCACTTGTACAGTGGTCCGGGACTCACAGAACAGTGCTATAAATACTTGTACAGTGTTCCATAACTCACAGTGCTATAAACACTTGTACAGTGTTCCATGACTCTCAGTGCTATAAACACTTGTAGTGTTCCATGAATCACAGTGCTATAAACACCTGTACAGTGTTCCATGACTCACAGTGATATAAACACTTGTAGAGTGTTCCATGACTCACAGTGCTATAAACATTTGTACAGTGTTCCATGACTCACAGTGCTATAAACACTTGTACAGTGTTCCATGTCTCACAGTGCTATAAACACTTGTACAATGTTCCGTGACTCACTGTGCTATAAATACTTGTACAGTGTTTCACGACTCACAGTGCTATGAACACTTGTACAGTGTTCCATGACTCACAGTGCTATGAATGCTTGTACAGTGTTACATGACTCACAGTGCTATACACACTTGTACAGTATTCCATAACACACAGTGCTATAAACGCTTGTACAGGGTTCCAATACTCACAGTGCTATAAACGCTTGTACAGTGTTCCATGACTCACAGTGCTATAATCACATGTACAGTGTTCCGGGACTCACAGTGCTATGAACACTTGTACAGAGTTCCGGGACTTACAGTGCTATAAACGCTTGTATAGTGTTCCATGACTCACAGTGCTATAAAAACTTGTACAGTGTTCCATGACTCACAGTGCTATAAACATTTGTACAGTGTTCCATGACTCACAGTGCTATAAACACTTGTACAGTGTTCCATGACTCACAGTGTTATAGACACTTGTACAGTGTTTCATGACTCACAGTGCTATAAAACCATGTACAGTGTTCCATGACTCACAGTGCTATAAACGCTTGTACATAGTTCCATGACTCACAGTGCTATAAACGTTTGTACAGTGTTCCATGACTCACAGTGCTATAATCACTTGTATGGTGTTCCGGGACTCACAGTGCTATGAACACTTGTACAGAGTTCCGGGACTCACAGTGCTATAAACGCTTGTACAGTGTTCCATGACTCACAATGCTATAAACACTTGTACAGTGTTCCATGACTCACAGTGCTATAAACATTTGTACAGTTTTCCATGACTCAGAGTGCTATAAACACGTGTACAGTATTCCATGACTCACAGTGCTATAAACACTTGTACAGTGTTCCATGACTCACAGTGCTATAAACACTTGTACAGTGTTCCATGACTCACATTGCTATAAACGCTTGTACATAGTTCCATGACTCACAGTGCTATAAACGCTTGTACAGTGTTCCATGACTCACAGTGCTATACTCACTTGTATAGTGTTCCGGGACTCACAGTGCTATGAACACTTGTACAGAGTTCCGGGACTCACAGTGCTATAAACGCTTGTACAGTGTTCCATGACTCACAGTGCTATAAATATTTGTACAGTTTTCCATGACTCAGAGTGCTATAAACACTTATACAGTATTCCATGATTCACAGTGCTATAAACACTTGTTCAGTGTTCCATGACTCACATTGCTATAAACACTTGTACAGTGTTCCTGGACTCACAGTGCTATAAACACTTGTACAGTGTTCCGGGACTCACAGTGCTATAAACACGTGTTCAGTGTTCCGGGAAGAACAGTGTTATAAACATTTGTACAGTGTTCCATGACTCACAGTGCTATGAACACTTGTAGTGCTCCATGACTCACAGTACTATAAACACTTATACAGTGTTCTGGGACTCACAGTGGTATAATTACTTGTAGTGTTCCATGATTCACAGTGCTATGAACACTTTTACAGTGTTTCGTGACTCACAGTGCTATAACCACTTGAACAGTGGTCCGGGACTCACAGAACAGTGCTATACACACTTGTACAGTGTTCCATAACTCACAGTGCTATAAACACTTGTACAGTGTGCCATGACTCACAGTGCTATAAACACCTGTAGTGCTCCATGAATCACAGTGCTATAAACACCTGTAAAGTATTCCATGACTCACAGTGCTATAAACACTTGTAGAGTGTTCCATGACTCACAGTGCTATAAACATGTGTACAGTGTTCCATGACTCACAGTGCTATAAACACTTGTACAGTGTTCCATGACTCACAGTGCTATAAACACTTGTAGTGTTGCATGACTCACAGTACTATAAACACTTGTACAGTGTTCCGGGACTCACAGTGGTATAAACACTTGTAGTGTTCCATGACTCACAGTGATATGAACACTTTTACAGTGTTTCGTGACTCACAGTGCTATAAACACTTGTACAGTGTTCCGGGACTCACAGTGCTATAAACACTTGTACAGTGTTCTGGGACTCACAGTGCTATGAATACTTGTACAGTGCTCCGGGACTCACAGTGCTATAAACACGTGTACAGTGTTTGGGACTCACAGTGCTATAATTACGTGTTCAGTGTTCCGGGACTCACAGTGCTATAAAAACTTGTAGAGTGTTCCGGGATTCACAGTGCTATAAACACGTGTACAGTGTTCCGGGAATCACAGTGCTATAAAAACTTGTACAGTGTTCCGGACTCACAGTGCTATAAACACGTGTAGAGTGTTCCGGGAATCACAGTGCTATAAACACTTGTACAGAGTTCCATGACTCACAGTGCTATAAACACTTGTACATTGTTCCGGGACTCACAGTGGTATAAACACTTGTAGTGTTCCATGACTCACAGTGCTATGAACACTTGTACAGTGTTTCGTGTCTAACAGTGCTATAAACACGTGTACAGTGTTCCATGACCCACAGTGCTATAAACACTTGTACGGTGTTCTGTGACTCACAGTGCTATGAACACCTGTACAGTAGTCCATAACTCACAGTGCTATAAACACTTGTACAGTGTTCCATGACTCACAGTGCTATAAACGCTTGTACAGTGTTCCATAACTCACAGTGCTATAAACATTTGTACAGTGTTCCATGACTCACAGTGCTATAAAGCCTTGTACAGTGTTCCATGATTCACAGTGCTAAAAACTCTTGTACAGTGTTCCATGACTCACAGTGCTATAACAACTTGTACAGTGTTCCATGACTCACAGTGCTATAAACACTTGTACAGTGTTCCGGGACTCACAGTGCTATAAACACGTGTTCAGTGTTCCGGGAATAACAGTACTATAAACACTTGTACAGTGTTCCGGGACTCACAGTGATATAAACACTTGAAGTGTTCCATGACTCACAGTGCTATGAACACTTTTACAGTGTTTCGTGACTCACAGTGCTATAAACACTTGTACAGTGTTCCGGGACTCACAGTGCTATGAACACTTGTAGAGTGTTTCGTGACTCACAGTGCTATAAACACCTGTACAGTGTTCCATGACTCAAAGTGCTATAAACACTTGTACGGTGTTCCGTGACTCACAGTGCTATGAACACTTGTACAGAGTTCCGGGACTCACAGTGCTATAAATGCTTGTACAGTGTTCCATGACGCACAGTGCTATAAACACTTGTACAGAGTTCCATGACTCACAGTGCTATAAACATTTGTACAGTGTTCCATGACTCACAGTGCTAAAAACACTTGTACAGTGTTCCATGACTCACAGTGCTATAACAACTTGTACAGTGTTCCATGACTCACAGTGCTATAAATAATTGTAGTATTCCATGACTCACAGTGCTATAAACACTTGTAAAGTGTTCATGGACTCACAGTGCTATAAACACGTGTTCAGTGTTCCGGGAATAACAGTACTATAAACACTTGTACAGTGTTCCGGGACTCACAGTGGTATAAACACTTGTAGTGTTCCATGACTAACAGTGCTATGAACACTTTTACAGTGTTTCGTGATTCACGGTGCTATAAACACTTGTACAGTGTTCCGGGAGTCACAGTGCTATAAACACTTGTACAGTGTTCTGGGACTCACAGTGCTATGAATACTTGTACAGTGCTCCGGGACTCACAGTGCTATAAACACGTGTTCAGTGTTCCGGGAATAACAGTACTATAAACACTTGTACAGAGTTCCGGGACTCACAGTGCTATAAACGCTTGTACAAGGTTCCATGACTCACTGTGCTATAAATACGTGTAGTGTTCCATGACTCACATTGCTATAAACACTTGTAGAGTGTTCCGGGACTCACAGTGCTATAAACACTTGTACAGTGTTCCGGGTCTAACAGTGCTATAAACACGTGTACACTGTTCCGGGACTCACAGTGCTATAAACACTTGTACAGTGTTCCGTACTCACAGAGCTATAAATACGTGTACAGTGTTCCGGGAATCACAGTGCTATAAAATATTGTACAGTGTTCCATGACTCACAGTGCTATAAACACTTGTAGTGTTCCAGGACTCACAGTACTATAAACACATGTACAGTGTTCCGGGACTCATAGTGGTATAAACACTTGTAGTGTTCCATGACTCACAGTGCTATGAACACTTGTACAGTGTTTCGTGACTCACAGTGCTATAAACACTTGTAGAGTGTTCCATGACTCATAGTGCTATAAACACTTGTACGGTGTTCCGTGACTCACAGTGCTATGAACACCTGTACAGTAGTCCATATCTCACAGTGCTATAAAGACTTGTACAGTGTTCCATGACTCACAGTGCTAAACACACTTGTACAGTGTTCCATGACTCACAGTGCTATAACAACTTGTACAGTGTTCCATGACTCACAGTGCTATAAACACTTGTATAGTGTTCCGGGACTCTCAGTGCTATAAACACGTGTTCAGTGTTCCGGGAAAAACAGTACTATAAACACTTGTACATTGTTCCGGGACTCACAGTGGTATAAACACTTGAAGTGTTCCATGACTCACAGTGCTATGAACACTTTTAGAGTGTTTCGTGACTCACAGTGCTATAAACACTTGTACAGTGTTCCGGGACTCACAGTGCTATAAACACTTGTGCAGTGTTCTGGGACTCACAGTGCTATGAATACTTGTACAGTGCTCCGTGACTCACAGTGCTATAAACACTTGTACATTGTTTGGGACTCACCGTGCTATAAACACGTGTTCAGTTTTCCGGGAATAACAGTACTATAAACACTTGTACAGTATTCCGGGACTCACAGTGCTATAAACACTTGTACAGTGTTCCGGGACTCACAGTGCTATAAACACGTGTACAGTTTTCCGGGACTCACAGTGCTCTAAACACTTGTACAGTGTTCCGGACTCACTGTGCTATAAACACGTGTACAGTGGTCCGGGAATCACAGTGCTATAAACACATGTACAGTGTTCCATGACTCACAGTGCTATAAACACTTGTAGTGTTCCATGAATCGCAGTACTATAAACACTTTTACAGTGTTCCGTGACTCACAGTGCTATGAACACTTGTACAGTATTCCATGACTCACAGTGCTATAAACGCTTGTACAGTGTTCCATGACTCACAGTGCTATAATCACTTGTACAGTATTCCGGGACTCACAGTACTATAAACGCTTATACAGTGTTCCATGACTCACAGTGCTATAAACACTTGTACAGTGTTCCAGGACTCACAGTGCTATAAACACATGTACAGTATTCCATAACTCACAGTGATATAAACGCTTGTACAGTGTTCCATGACTCGCAGTGCTATAAACGCTTGTATAGTGGTCCATGACTCACAGTGCTATAATCACTTGTACAGTGTTCTGGGACTCACAGTGTTATGAATACTTGTAGATTGTTCCGGGACTCACAGTGCTATAAACACTTGTACAGTGTTCTGGAATCACAGTGCTATAAACACGTGTTCAGGTTTCCGGGAATAACAGTACTATAAACTCTTGTACAGAGTTCCGGGACTCACTGTGATATAAACGCTTGTACAAGGTTCCATGACTCACAGTGCTATAAATACGTGTAGTCTTCCATGACTCACATTGCTATAAACATTTGTACAGTGTTCCGGGACTCACAGTGCTATAAACACTTATACAGTTTTCCGGGACTCACAGTGCTATATACACGTGTACAATGTTCCGGGACTCACAGTGCTATAAACACTTGTACAGTGTTCCGGACTCACAGTGCTATAAACACGTGTACAGTGTTCCGGGAATCACAGAGCTATAAACACTTGTACAGTGTTCCATGACTCACAGTGCTATAAACACGTGTAGTGTTCCATGATTCACAGTACTTTAAACACTTGTACAGTGATCCGGGACTCACAGTGGTATAAACACTTGTAGTGTTCCATGACTCACAGTGCTATGAACACTTGTACAGTGTTCCATGACTCACAGTGCTATGAACACTTGTACAGTGTTTCGTGACTCACAGTGCTATAAACACTTTTACAGTGTTCAATGACTCACAGAGCTATAAACACGTGTACAGTGTTCCGTGACTCACAGTGCTATGAACACTTGTACAGTATTCCACGACTCACAGTACTATAAACACTTGTACAGTGTTCAGGGACTCACAGTGCTATAAACACCTATACATTAGTCCATAACTCACAGTGCTATAAACACGTGTACAGTGTTCCATGACTCACAGTGCTATAAACGCTTGTACAGTGTTCCATGACTCACAGTGCTATAATCACTTGTACTGTGTTCCGGGACTCACAGTGCTATGAACACTTGTACAGAGTTCCGGGACTCACAGTGCTATAAACGCTTATACAGTGTTCCATGACTCACAGTGCTATAAACACTTGTACCGTGTTCCATGACTCACAGTGCTATAAACACTTGTACAGTGTTCCATGACTCACAGTGCTATCAACACATGTACAGTATTCCATAACTCACAGTGATATAACCGCTTGTACAGTGTTCCATGACTCGCAGTGCTATAAACGCTTGTATAGTGGTCCAGGTCTCACAGTGCTATAACCACTTGTACAGTGTTCTGGGACTCACAGTGCTATGAATACTTGTACAGTGTTCCGGGACTCACAGTGCTATAAACATTTGTACAGTGTTCGAGACTCACAGTGCTATAAACACGTGTTCAGTGTTCCGGGAATAACAGTACTATAAACACTTATACAGAGATCCGGAACTCACAGTGCTATAAACGTTTGTACAAGGTTCCATGACTCACAGTGCTATAAATACGTGTAGTCTTCCATGACTCACATTGCTATAAACACTTGTACAGTGTTCCTGGACTCACAGTGCTATAAATACTTATACAGTGTTCCTGGACTCACAGTGCTATAAACACGTGTACAGTGTTCCGGGACTCACAGTGCTATAACAACTTGTACAGTGTTCCGGACTCACAGTGCTATAAACACGTGTACAGTGTTCCGGGACTCACAGTGCTATGAACACTTGTACAGAGTTCCGGGACTCACAGTGCTATAAACGCTTATACAGTGTTCCATGACTCACAGTGCTATAAACACTTGTACAGTGTTCCATGACTCACAGTGCTATAAACCTTTGTACAATGTTCCATGACTCACAGTGCTATAAAAACTTGTACAGTGTTCCATGACTCACAGTGCTATAATACTTGTAGTATTCCATGACTCACAGTGCTATAAACACTTGTACAATGTTCCATGACTCACATTGCTATAATCACTTGTACAGTGTTCTGGGACTCACAGTGCTATGAATACTTGTACAGAGTTCCGGGACTCACGGTGCTATAAACGCTTGTACAGTGTTCCATGAATTACAGTGCTATAAACACTTGTACAGTGTTCCATAACTCACAGTGCTATAAACATTTGTACAGTGTTCCATGACTCACAGTGGTATAAATACTGTAGTGTTCCATGATTCACAGTGCTATGAACAATTGTACAGTGTTTCGTGACTCACAGTGCTATAAACACTTGTACAGTGTTCCATGACTCACAGTGCTATAAACACTTGTACGGTGTTCCGTGACTCACAGTGCTATAAACGCTTGTACAGTATTCCATGACTCACTGTGCTATAATCACTTGTACAGTGTTCCGGGACTCACAGTGCTATGAACACTTGTACAGAGTTCCGGGACGCACAGTGCTATAAAGGCTTGTACAGTGTTCCATGACTCACAGTGCTATAAACACTTGTAGTGTGTTCCATGACTCACAGTGCTATAAACACTTGTACAGTGTTCCATGACTCACAGTGCTATAAAAACTTGTAGTATTCCATGAATCACAGTGCTATAAACACTTGTACAGTGTTCCATGACTCAGAGTGCTATAAATACTTGTAGTATACCATGATTCACAGTGCTATAAACACTTGTACAGTGTTCCATGACTCACATTGCTATAAACACTTGTGCATTGTTCCGGGACTCACAGTGCTATAACCACTTGTACACTGTTCCGGGATTCACAGTGCTATAAACACGTGTTCAGTGTCCCGGGAATAACAGTGCTATAAACACTTGTACAGTGTTCCATGACTCACAGTGCTATAAACACTTGTAGTGGTCCATGACTCACAGTACTATAAACACTTGTACAGTGTTCCAGTACTCACAGTGCTATAAACGCTTGTACAGTGTTCCATGACTCACAGTGCTAGGAACACTTGTACAGTGTTCCGGGACTCACAGTGCTATAAACAATTGTACAATGTTCCATAACTCACAGTGATAAACACTTGTACAGTGTTCCATAACTCAAAGTGCTATAAATACTTGTACAGTATTCCACAACTCACAGTGATATAAACGCTTGTACATGGTTCTATGACTCGCAGTGCTATAAACGCTTGTATAGTGTTCCATGACTCACAGTGCTATAATCACTTGTACAGTGTTCTGGGACTCACAGTAATATGAATACTTGTACAGAGTTCCGGGACTCACAGTGCTATAAACACTTGTACAGTGTTCCATGATTCACAGTGCTATAAACACTTGTACAGTGTTCCATGACTCACAGTGCTATAAACATTTGTACAGCGTTCCATGACTCACAGTGCTATAAACACTTGTAGAGTGGTCCATGACTCACAGTGCTATACAAACTTGTACAGTGTTCCATGACTCACAGTGCTATAAACACTTGTAGAGTATTCCATAACACACAGTGCTATAAACACTTGTACAGAGTTCCATGACTCACAGTGCTATAAACGCTTGTACAAGGTTCCATAACTCACAGTGCTATAAATACGTGTAATGTTCCGGGACTCACAGTGCTATAAACACTTGTACAGTGTTCCATGACTCACAGTGCTATAAATGCTTGTACAAGGTTCCATAACTCACAGTGCTATAAATACGTGTAGTGTTCCATGACTCACATTGCTATAAACACTTGTACAGTGTTCTGGGACTCACAGTGCTATAAACACTTGTACAGTGTTCCGGGACTCACAGTGCTATAAACACGTGTACAGTGTTCCGGGAATCACAGTGCTATAATCACTTGTACAGTGTTCCGGAACTCACAGTGCTATGAACACTTGTACAGAGTTAGGGACTCACAGTGCTATAAACGCTTGTACAGTTTTCGATGACTCACAGTGCTATAAACACTTGTACAGTGTTCCATGACTCACAGTGTTATAAACATTTGTACAGTGTTCCATGACTCAGAGTGCTATAAACTCATGTACAGTGTTCCATGACTCACAGTGCTATAAAAACTTGTAGTATTCCATGACTCACAGTGCTATAAACACTTGTACAGTGATCCATGACTCACAGTGCTATAAATACTTGTAGTATTCCATGACTCACAGTGCTATAAACACTTGTATACTGTTCCGGGATTCACAGTGCTATAAACACGTGTTCAGTGTCCCGGGAATAACAGTGCTATAAAAACTTGTACAGTGTTCCATGACTCACAGTGCTATGAATATTTGTACAGTGTTCCGGGACTCACAGTGCTATAAACACTTGTACAGTGTTCCATAACTCACAGTGCTATAAACACTTGTACAGTGTTCCAGGACTCACAGTGCTATAAACACTTGTACAGTATTCCATAACTCAAAGTGCTATAAATACTTGTACAGTATTCCACAACTCACAGTGATATAAACGCTTGTACAGAGTTCCATGACTCACAGTGCTATAAACGCTTGTACAAGGTTCCATAGCTCACAGTGCTATAAATACGTGTAGTGTTCCGGGACTCACAGTGCTATAAACACTTGTACAGTGTTCCATGACTCACAGTGCTATAAACGCTTGTACTAGGTTCCATAACTCACAGTGCTATAAATACGTGTAGTGTTCCATGACTCACATTGCTATAAACACTTGTACAGTGTTCTGGGACTCACAGTGCTATAAACACTTGTACAGTGTTCCGGGACTCACAGTGCTATAATCACTTGTACAGTGTTCCGGGACTCACAGTGCTATGAACACTTGTACAGAGTTAGGGACTCACAGTGCTATAAACGCTTGTACAGTTTTCGATGACTCACAGTGCTATAAACACTTGTACAGTGTTCCATGACTCACAGTGTTATAAACATTTGTACAGTGTTCCATGACTCAGAGTGCTATAAACTCATGTACAGTGTTCCATGACTCACAGTGCTATAAAAACTTGTAGTATTCCATGACTCACAGTGCTATAAACACTTGTACAGTGATCCATGACTCACAGTGCTATAAATACTTGTAGTATTCCAGGACTCACAGTGCTATAAACACTTGTACATTGTTCCGGGACTCACAGTGCTATAACCACTTGTATACTGTTCCGGGACTCACAGTGCTATAAACACGTGTTCAGTGTCCCGGGAATAACAGTGCTATAAACACTTGTACAGTGTTCCATGACTCACAGTGCTATAAACACTTGTAGTGTTCCATGACTCACAGTACTATAAACACTTGTACAGTGTTCCGGTACTCACAGTGCTATAAACGCTTGTACAGTGTTCCATGACTCACAGTGCTATGAACACTTGTACAGTGTTCCGGGACTCACAGTGCTATAAACACTTGTACAGTGTTCCATAACTCACAGTGCTATAAACGCTTGTACAGTGTTCCATGACTCACAGTGCTATAAACACTTGTAGTGTGTTCCATGACTCACAGTGCTATAAACATTTGTACAGTGTTCCATGACTCAGAGTGCTATAAACACATGTACAGTGTTCCATGACTCACAGTGCTATAAACACTTGTTCAGTGTTCCATGACTCACAGTGCTATAAAAACTTGTAGTATTCCATGAATCACAGTGCTATAAACACTTGTACAGTGTTCCATGACTCATAGTGCTATAAATACTTGTAGTATACCATGATTCACAGTGCTATAAACACTTGTACAGTGTTCCATGACTCACATTGCTATAAACACTTGTACATTGTTCCGGGACTCACAGTGCTATAACCACTTGTACACTGTTCCGGGACTCACAGTGCTATAAACACGTGTTCAGTGTCCCGGGAATAACAGTGCTATAAACAATTGTACAGTGTTCCATGACTCACAGTGCTATAAACACTTGTAGTGTTCCATGACTCACAGTACTATAAACACTTGTACAGTGTTCCGGTACTCACAGTGCTATAAACGCTTGTAAAGTGTTCCATGACTCACAGTGCTATGAACACTTGTACAGTGTTCCGGGACTCACAGTGCTATAAACACGTGTACAGTGTTCCATAACTCACAGTGCTATAAACACTTGTACAGTGTTCCATGACTCACAGTGCTATAAACACTTGTACAGTATTCCATAACCCAAAGTGCTATAAATACTTGTACAGTATTCCACAACTCACAGTGATATAAACGCTTGTACAGGGTTCTATGACTCGCAGTGCTATAAACGCTTGTATAGTGTTCCATGACTCACAGTGCTATAATCACTTGTAGAGTGTTCTGGGACTCACAGTGCTATGAATACTTGTACAGAGTTCCGGGACTCACAGTGCTATAAACACTTGTACAGTGTTCCATGATTCACAGTGCTATAAGCACTTGTTCAGTGTTCCATGACTCACAGTGCTATAAACATTTGTACAGTGTTCCATGACTCACAGTGCTATAAACACTTGTACAGTGGTCCCTGACTCACAGTGCTATACAAACTTGTACAGTGTTCCATGACTCACAGTGCTATAAACACTTGTACAGTATTCCATAACACACAGTGCTATAAACACTTGTACAGAGTTCCATGACTCACAGTGCTATAAACGCTTGTACAAGGTTCCATAACTCACAGTGCTATAAATACGTGTAGTGTTCCGGGACTCACAGTGCTATAAACACTTGTACAGTGTTCCATGACTCACAGTGCTATAAACGCTTGTACAAGGTTCCATAAATCACAGTGCTATAAATACGTGTAGTGTTCCATGACTCACATTGCTATACACACTTGTACAGTGTTCTGGGACTCACAGTGCTATAAACACTTGTACAGTGTTCCGGGACTCACAGTGCTATAAAAACGTGTACAGTGTTCCGGGAATCACAGTACTATAATCACTTGTACAGTGTTCCGGGACTCACAGTGCTATGAACAATTGTACAGAGTTAGGGACTCACAGTGCTATAAACGCTTGTACAGTTTTCGATGACTTACAGTGCTATAAACACTTGTACAGTGTTCCATGACTCACAGTGTTATAAACATTTGTACAGTGTTCCATGACTCAGAGTGCTATTAACTCATGTACAGTGTTCCATGACTCACAGTGCTATAAAAACTTGTAGTATTCCATGACTCACAGTGCTATAAACACTTGTACAGTGATACATGACTCACAGTGCTATAAATACTTGTAGTATTCCATGACTCACAGTGCTATAAACACTTGTACATTGTTCCGTGATTCACAGTGCTATAACCACTTGTATACTGTTCCGGGACTCACAGTGCTATAAACACGTGTTCAGTGTCCCGGGAATAACAGTGCTATAAACACTTGTACAGTGTTCCATGACTCACAGTGCTATGAACATTTGTACAGTGTTCCGGGACTCACAGTGCTATAAACACTTGTACAGTGTTCCATAACTCACAGTGCTATAAACACGTGTACAGTGTTCCATGACTCACAGTGCTATAAACACTTGTACAGTATTCCATAACTCACAGTGCTATAAATACTTGTACAGTATTCCACAACTCACAGTGATATAAACGCTTGTACAGGTTTCCATGACTCACAGTGCTATAAACGCTTGTACAAGGTTCCATGACTCACAGTGCTATAAATACGTGTAGTGTTCCGGGACTCACAGTGCTATAAACGCTTGTACAGTGTTCCATGACTCACAGTGCTATAAACGCTTGTACAGTGTTCCATAACTCACAGTGCTATAAATACGTGTAGTGTTCCATGACTCACATTGCTATAAACACTTGTACAGTGTTCTGGGACTCACAGTGCTATAAACACGTGTACAGTGTTCCGGGAATCACAGTGCTATAATCACTTATACAGTGTTCCGGGACTCACAGTGCTATGAACACCTGTACAGAGTTAGGGACTCACAGTGCTATAAACGCTTGTACAGTTTTCGATGACTCACAGTGCTATAAACACTTGTACAGTGTTCCATGACTCACAGTGTTATAAACATTTGTACAGTGTTCCATGTCTCAGAGTGCTATAAACTCATGTACAGTGTTCCATGACTCACAGTGCTATAAAAACTTGTAGTATTCCATGACTCACAGTGCTATAAACACTTGTACAGTGATACATGACTCACAGTGCTATAAATACTTGTAGTATTCCATGACTCACAGTGCTATAAACACTTGTACATTGTTCCGTGACTCACAGTGCTATAACCACTTGTATACTGTTCCGGGACTCACAGTGCTATAAACACGTGTTCAGTGTCCCGGGAATAACAGTGCTATAAACACTCGTAGAGTGTTCCATGACTCACAGTGCTATAAACACTTGTAGTGTTCCATGACTCACAGTACTATAAACACGTGTACAGTGTTCCGGTACTCACAGTGCTATACACGCTTGTACAGTGTTCCATGACTCACAGTGCTATGAACACTTGTACAGTGTTCCGGGACTCACAGTGCTATAAACACTTGTACAGTGGTCCATGACTCACAGTGCTATACAAACTTGTACAGTGTTCCATGACTCACAGTGCTATAAACACTTGTACAGTATTCCATAACACACAGTGCTATGAATACTTGTACAGAGTTCCGGGACTCACAGTGATATAAACACTTGTACAGTGTTCCATGATTCACAGTGCTATAAACACTTGTACAGTGTTCCATGACTCACAGTGCTATAAACATTTGTACAGTGTTCCATGACTCACAGTGCTATAAACACTTGTACAGTGGTCCATGACTCACAGTGCTATACAAACTTGTACAGTGTTCCATGACTCACAGTGCTATAAACACTTGTACAGTATTCCATAACACACAGTGCTATGAATACTTGTACAGAGTTCCGGGACTCACAGTGATATAAACACTTGTACAGTGTTCCATGATTCACAGTGCTATAAACACTTGTACAGTGTTCCATGACTCACAGTGCTATAAACATTTGTACAGTGTTCCATGACTCACAGTGCTATAAACACTTGTACAGTGGTCCATGACTCACAGTGCTATACAAACTTGTACAGTGTTCCATGACTCACAGTGCTATAAACACTTGTACAGTATTCCATAACACACAGTGCTATAAACACTTGTACAGAGTTCCATGACATACAGTGCTATAAACGCTTGTACAAGGTTCCATAACTCACAGTGCTATAAATACGTGTAGTGTTCCATGACTCACATTGCTATAAACACTTGTACAGTGTTCTGGGACTCACAGTGCTATAAACACGTGTACAGTGTTTCGGGAATCACAGTGCTATAATCACTTATACAGTGTTCCGGGACTCACAGTGCTATGAACACCTGTACAGAGTTAGGGACTCACAGTGCTATAAACGCTTGTACAGTTTTCGATGACTCACAGTGCTATAAACACTTGTACAGTGTTCCATGACTCACAGTGTTATAAACATTTGTACAGTGTTCCATGACTCAGAGTGCTATAAACTCATGTACAGTGGTCCATGACTCACAGTGCTATAAAAACTTATAGTATTCCATGACTCACAGTGCTATAAACACTTGTACAGTGATCCATGACTCACAGTGCTATAAATACTTGTACATTGTTCCGGGATTCACAGTGCTATAACCACTTGTACACTGTTCCGGGACTCACAGTGCTATAAACACGTGTTCAGTGTCCCGGGAATAACAGTGCTATAAACACTTGTACAGTGTTCCATGACTCACAGTGCTATAAACACTTGTAGTGTTCCATGACTCACAGTACTATAAACACTTGTAGAGTGTTCCGGGACTCACAGTGCTATAAACACTTGTACAGTGTTCCATAACTCACAGTGCTATAAACACTTGTAGTGTTCCATGATTCACAGTGCTATAAACACTTGTACAGTGTTCCATGACTCACAGTGCTATACACACTTGTACAGTGTGCTATGACTCACAGTGCTATAAACACTTGTACAGTGTTCCATGACTCACAGTGCTATAAACACTTGTACAGTGTTCCATGACTCACAGTGCTATAAAAACTTGTATAATGTTCCATGACTCACAGTGCTATGAACACTTGTACAGTGTTTCGTGACTCACAGTGCTATACACACTTGTACATTGTTCCATGACTCACAGTGCTATAAACACTTGTACGGTGTTCCGTGACTCACAGTGCTATGAACACTTGTACAGTATTCCATGACTCAGAGTGCTATAAACACTTGTACAGTGTTCAGGGACTCACAGTGCTATAAACACCTGTACAGTATTCCATATCTCACAGTGCTATAAACACATGTAGAGTGTTCCATGACTCACAGTGCTATACACGCTTGTACAGTGTTCCATGACTCACAGTGCTATAATCACTTGTACAGTGTTCCGGGACTCACAGTGCTATGCACACTTGTACAGAGTTCCGGGACTCACATAGTTATAAACGCTCGTACAGTGTTCCTTGACTCACAGTGCTATCAACACTTGTACAGTATTCCATGACTCACAGTGCTGTAAACACTTGTACAGTATTCCATAACTCACAGTGATATAAACTCTTGTACAGGGTTCCATGACTCGCAGTGCTATAAACGCTTGTATAGTTTTCCATGACTCACAGTGCTATAAACAGTTGTACAGTGGTCAATGACTCACAGTGCTATACAAACTTTTACAGTGTTCCATGACTCACAGTGCTATAAACACTTGTACAGTGTTCGATGACTCACAGTGCTATAAACGCTTGTACAAGGTTCCATAACAAACAGTGCTATAAAAACTTGTACAGTGTTCCATGACTCACAGTACTATAAACACTTGTGCAGTATTCCATAACTCACAGTGCTATAAACACTTGTACAGTGTTCCATGACTCACAGTGCTATAAACGCTTGTACAAGGTTCCATGACTCACAGTGCTATAAATACTTGTAGTGTTCCATGACTCACATTGCTATAAACACTTGTACAGTGTTCCGGGACTCACAATGCTATAAACACTTGTACAGTGTTCCGGAACTCACAGTGCTATAAACACGTGTACAGTGTTCCATGACTCACAGTGCTATAAACACTTGTACAGTGTTCCATTACTCACAGTGCTATAAACACTTGTACAGTGTTCCATGACTCACAGTGCTATAAACACTTGTATAGTGTTCCATGACTCACAGTGCTATAAACACTTGTACAGTGTTCCATGACTCACAGTGCTATAAACACTTGTACAATGTTCCGTGACTCACAGTGCTATAAATACTTGTACAGAATTTCATGACTCACAGTGCTATGAACGCTTGTACAGTGTTACATGACTCACAGTGCTATAAACACTTGTACATTATTCCATTACTCACAGTGCTATAAACACTTGTACAGTATTCCATAACTCACACTGATATAAACGCTTGTACAGGGTTCCATGACTCGCAGTGCTATAAACGCTTGTATAGTGTTCCATGACTCACAGTGCTATAATCACTTGAACAGTGTTCCGGGACTCACAGTGCTATGAACACTTGTACAGAGTTCCGGTACTCACAGTGCTATAAACGCTTGTACAGTGTTCCATGACTCACAGTGCTATAAACACTTGTGCAGTATTCCATAACTCACAGTGCTATAAACACTTTTACAGTGTTCCATGACTCATAGTGCTATAAACGCTTGTACAAGGTTCCATGACTCACAGTGCTATAAATACTTGAAGTGTTCCATGACTCACATTGCTATAAACACTTGTACAGTGTTCCGGTACTCACAGTGCTATAAACACTTGTACAGTGTTCCGGGACTCACAGTGCTATAAACACGTGTACAGTGTTCCGGGACTCAAAGTGCTATAAACACTTGTATAGTGTTCCGGGACTCACAGTGCTATAAACACGTGTAAAGTGTTCCGGGAATCACAGTGCTATAAACTCTTGTATAGTGTTCCATGACTCACAGTGCTATAAACACTTGTACAGTGTTCCATGACTCACAGTGCTATAAACACTTGTACAATGTTCCGTGACTCACAGTGCTATAAATACTTGTACAGAATTTCATGACTCACAGTGCTTTGAACGCTTGTACAGTGTTACATGACTCACAGTGCTATAAACACTTGTACATTATTCCATTACTCACAGTGCTATAAACACTTGTACAGTATTCCATAACTCACACTGATATAAACGCTTGTACAGGGTTCCATGACTCGCAGTGCTATAAACGCTTGTATAGTGTTCCATGACTCACAGTGCTATAATCACTTGTACAGTGTTCCGGGACTCACAGTGCTATGAACACTTGTACAGAGTTCCGGTACTCACAGTGCTATAAACGCTTGTACAGTGTTCCATGACTCACAGTGCTATAAACACTTTTACATTGTTCCATGACTCATAGTGCTATAAACGCTTGTACAAGGTTCCATGACTCACAGTGCTATAAATACTTGAAGTGTTCCATGACTCACATTGCTATAAACACTTGTACAGTGTTCCGGTACTCACAGTGCTATAAACACTTGTACAGTGTTCCGGGACTCACAGTGCTATAAACACGTGTACAGTGTTCCGGGACTCAAAGTGCTATAAACACTTGTATAGTGTTCCGGGACTCACAGTGCTATAAACACGTGTAAAGTGTTCCGGGAATCACAGTGCTATAAACACTTGTACAGTATTCCATGATTCACAGTGCTATAAACACTTGTACAGTGTTCCATGACTCACATTGCTATAAACACTTGTACATTGTTCCGGGACTCACAGTGCTATAACCACTTGTACACTGTTCCGGGACTCACAGTGCTATAAACACGTGTTCAGTGTCCCGGGAATAACAGTGCTATAAACACTTGTACAGTGTTCCATGACTCACAGTGCTACAAACACTTGTAGTGTTCCATGACTCACAGTACTATGAACACTTTTACAGTGTTTCGTGACACACATTGCGATAAAAACTTGTACAGTGTTACGGGACTCACAGTGCTATAAACACTTGTACAGTGTTCCATGACTCACAGTGCTATAAACACTTGTAGTGTTCCATGACTCACAGTGCTATAAACACTTGTACAGTGTTCCATGACTCACAGTGCTATAAACACTTGTACAGTGTTCCATGACTCACAGTGCTATAAACACTTGTATAGTGTTCCATGAATCACAGTGCTATAAACACTTGTACAGTGGTCCATGACTCACAGTGCTATAAACACTTGTACAATGTTCCGTGACTCACAGTGCTATAAATACTTGTACAGAGTTTCATGACTCACAGTGCTATGAACGCTTGTACAGTGTTACATGACTCACAGTGATATAAACACTTGTACATTATTCCATGACTCACAGTGCTATAAACACTTGTACAGTATTCCATAACTCACAGTGATATAAACGCTTGTACAGGGTTCCATGACTCGCAGTGCTATAAACTCTTGTATAGTTTTCCATGACTCACAGTGCTAAAATCACTTGTACAGTGTTCCGGGACTCACAGTGCTATGAACACTTGTACAGTGTTCCATGACTCACAGTGCTATAAACACTTGTGCAGTATTCCATAACTCACAGTGCTATAAACACTTTTACAGTGTTCCATGACTCATAGTGCTATAAACGCTTGTACAAGGTTCCATGACTCACATTGCTATAAACACTTGTACAGTGTTCCGGGACTCACAGTTCTATAACACTTGTACATTGTTCCGGGACTCACATTGCTATAAACACGTGTACAGTGTTCCGGGACTCACAGTGCTATAAACACGTGTAAAGTGTTCCGGGAATCACAGTGCTATAAACACTTGTACAGTGTTCCATGACTCACAGTGCTATAAACACTTGTAGTGTTCCATGACACACAGTACTATAAACACTTGTACAGTGTTCTGGGTCTCACAGTGGTATAAACACTTGTAGTGTTTCGTGACTCACAGTGCTATAAGCACTTGTACAGTGTTCCATGACTCACAGTGCTATAAACACTTGTACGGTGTTCCGTGACTCACAGTGCTATGACCACTTGTACAGTATTCCATGACTCATAGTGCTATAAACACTTGTACAGTGTTCAGGGACTCACATTGCTATAAACACTTGTACATTATTCCATAACTCACAGTGCTATAAACACTTGTACAGGGTTCCATGACTCACAGTGCTATAAACGCTTGTATAGTGTTCCATGTCTCACAGTGCTATAATCACTTGTACAGTGTTCCGGGACGCACAGTGCTATGAACACATGTACAGAGTTACGGGACTCACAGTGCTACAAACGCTTTTACAGTGTTCCATTACTCATAGTGCTATAAATAATTGTACAGTGTTCCATGAATCACAGTGCTATAAACACTTGTACAGTGTTCCATGACTCACATTGCTATAAACATTTGTACAGTGTTCCGGGACTCACAGTGGTATAAACACTTGTAGTGTTTCGTGACTCACAGTGCTATAAGCACCTGTAGAGTGTTCCATAACTCACAGTGCTATAAACACTTGTACGGTGTTCCGTGACTCACAGTGCTATGACCACTTGTACAGTATTCCATGACTCATAGTGCTATAAACACTTGTACAGTGTTCAGGGACTCACAGTACTATAAACACTTGTAGAGTGTTCCGTGACTCACAGTGCTATAAACACGTGTACAGTGTTCCGGGACTCACAGTGATATAAACACGTGTACAGTGTTCCATGACTCACAGTGCTATAAACACGTGTACATTGTTCCATGACTCACAGTGCTATAAACACTTGTAGTGTTCCATGACTCACAGTACTATAAACACTTGTACAGTGTTACGAGACTCACAGTGGTATAAACACTTGTAGTGTTCCATGACTCACAGTGCTATGAACACTTTTACAGTGTTTCGTGACTCACAGTGCTATAAGCACTTGTACAGTGTTCCATGACTCACAGTGCTATACACACTTGTACGGTGTTCCGTGACTCACAGTGCTATGACCACTTGTACAGAATTCCATGACTCACAGTGCTATAAACACTTGTACAGTGTTCAGTGACTCACAGTGCTATAAACACTTGTACAGTATTCCATATCTCACAGTGCTATAAACACTTGTACAGGGTTCCATGACTCACAGTGCTATAAACGCTTGTACAGTGTTCCATGACTCACAGTGCTATAATAACTTGTACAGTGTTCCCGGACGCACAGTGCTATGAACACTTATACAGAGTTCCGGTACTCACAGTGCTATAAACACTTGTACAGTGTTCCGGGACTCACAGTGCTATAAACACGTGTACAGTGTTCCGGGACTCAAAGTGCTATAAACACTTGTATAGTGTTCCGGGACTCACAGTGCTATAAACACGTGTAAAGTGTTCCGGGAATCACAGTGCTATAAACTCTTGTATAGTGTTCCATGACTCACAGTGCTATAAACACTTGTACAGTGTTCCATGACTCACAGTGCTATAAACACTTGTACAATGTTCCGTGACTCACAGTGCTATAAATACTTGTACAGAATTTCATGACTCACAGTGCTTTGAACGCTTGTACAGTGTTACATGACTCACAGTGCTATAAACACTTGTACATTATTCCATTACTCACAGTGCTATAAACACATGTACAGTATTCCATAACTCACACTGATATAAACGCTTGTACAGGGTTCCATGACTCGCAGTGCTATAAACGCTTGTATAGTGTTCCATGACTCACAGTGCTATAATCACTTGTACAGTGTTCCGGGACTCACAGTGCTATGAACACTTGTACAGAGTTCCGGTACTAACAGTGCTATAAACGCTTGTACAGTGTTCCATGACTCACAGTGCTATAAACACTGTTACAGTGTTCCATGACTCATAGTGCTATAAACGCTTGTACAAGGTTCCATGACTCACAGTGCTATAATTACTTGAAGTGTTCCATGACTCACATTGCTATAAACACTTGTACAGTGTTCCGGTACTCACAGTGCTATAAACACTTGTACAGTATTCCATGATTCACAGTGCTATAAACACTTGTACAGTGTTCCATGACTCACATTGCTATAAACACTTGTACATTGTTCCGGGACTCACAGTGCTATAACCACTTGTACACTGTTCCGGGACTCACAGTGCTATAAACACGTGTTCAGTGTCCCGGGAATAACAGTGCTATAAACACTTGTACAGTGTTCCATGACTCACAGTACTACAAACACTTGTAGTGTTCCATGACTCACAGTACTATGAACACTTTTACAGTGTTTCGTGACTCACATTGCGATAAAAACTTGTACAGTGTTACGGGACTCACAGTGCTATAAACACTTGTACAGTGTTCCATGACTCAGAGTGCTATAAACACTTGTAGTGTTCCATGACTCACAGTGCTATAAACACTTGTACAGTGTTCCATGACTCACAGTGCTATAAACACTTGTACAGTGTTCCATGACTCACAGTGCTATAAACACTTGTATAGTGTTCCATGAATCACAGTGCTATAAACACTTGTACAGTGGTCCATGACTCACAGTGCTATAAACACTTGTACAATGTTCCGTGACTCACAGTGCTATAAATACTTGTACAGAGTTTCATGACTCACAGTGTTATGAACGCTTGTACAGTGTTACATGACTCACAGTGATATAAACACTTGTACATTATTCCATGAATCACAGTGCTATAAACACTTGTACACTATTCCATAACTCACAGTGATATAAACGCTTGTACAGGGTTCCATGACTCGCAGTGCTATAAACTCTTGTATAGTTTTCCATGACTCACAGTGCTAAAATCACTTGTACAGTGTTCCGGAACTCAGAGTGCTATGAACACTTGTACAGAGTTCCGGTACTCACAGTGCTATAAACGCTTGTACAGTGTTCCATGACTCACAGTGCTATAAACACTTGTACAGTGTTCCATGACTCACAGTGCTATAAACATTTGTACAGTGTTCCATGACTCACAGTGCTATAAACACTTGTACAGTGTTCCATGACTCACAGTGCTATAAACACTTGTACAGTGTTCCATGACTCACAGTGCTATAAAAACTTATACAGTGTTCCATGACTCAGAGTGCTATAAACACTTGTGCAGTATTCCATAACTCACAGTGCTATAAACACTTTTACAGTGTTCCATGACTCATAGTGCTATAAACGCTTGTACAAGGTTCCATGACTCACAGTGCTATAAATACTTGTAGTGTTCCATGACTCACATTGCTATAAACACTTGTACAGTGTTCCGGGACTCACAGTTCTATAAACACTTGTACATTGTTCCGGGACTCACATTGCTATAAACACGTGTACAGTGTTCCGGGACTCACAGTGCTATAAACACGTGTAAAGTGTTCCGGGAATCACAGTGCTATAAACACTTGTACAGTGTTCCATGACTCACAGTGCTATAAACACTTGTAGTGTTCCATGACACACAGTACTATAAACACTTGTACAGTGTTCTGGGACTCACAGTGGTATAAACACTTGTAGTGTTTCGTGACTCACAGTGCTTTAAGCACTTGTACAGTGTTCCATGACTCACAGTGCTATAAACACTTGTACGGTGTTCCGTGACTCACAGTGCTATGACCACTTGTACAGTATTCCATGACTCATAGTGCTATAAACACTTGTACAGTGTTCAGGGACTCACATTGCTATAAACACTTGTACATTATTCCATAACTCACAGTGCTATAAACACTTGTACAGGGTTCCATGACTCACAGTGCTATAAACGCTTGTATAGTGTTCCATGTCTCACAGTGCTATAATCACTTGTACAGTGTTCCGGGACGCACAGTGCTATGAACACATGTACAGAGTTACGGGACTCACAGTGCTACAAACGCTTTTACAGTGTTCCATTACTCATAGTGCTATAAATAATTGTACAGTGTTCCATGAATCACAGTGCTATAAACACTTGTACAGTGTTCCATGACTCACATTGCTATAAACACTTGTACAGTGTTCCGGGACTCACAGTGGTATAAACACTTGTAGTGTTTCGTGACTCACAGTGCTATAAGCACCTGTAGAGTGTTCCATAACTCACAGTGCTATAAACACTTGTACGGTGTTCCGTGACTCACAGTGCTATGACCACTTGTACAGTATTCCATGACTCATAGTGCTATAAACACTTGTACAGTGTTCAGGGACTCACAGTACTATAAACACTTGTAGAGTGTTCCGTGACTCACAGTGCTATAAACACGTGTACAGTGTTCCGGGACTCACAGTGATATAAACACGTGTACAGTGTTCCATGACTCACAGTGCTATAAACACGTGTACAGTGTTCCATGACTCACAGTGCTATAAACACTTGTAGTGTTCCATGACTCACAGTACTATAAACACTTGTACAGTGTTACGAGACTCACAGTGGTATAAACACTTGTAGTGTTCCATGACTCACAGTGCTATGAACACTTTTACAGTGTTTCGTGACTCACAGTGCTATAAGCACTTGTACAGTGTTCCATGACTCACAGTGCTATACACACTTGTACGGTGTTCCGTGACTCACAGTGCTATGACCACTTGTACAGAATTCCATGACTCACAGTGCTATAAACACTTGTACAGTGTTCAGTGACTCACAGTGCTATAAACACTTGTACAGTATTCCATATCTCACAGTGCTATAAACACTTGTACAGGGTTCCATGACTCACAGTGCTATAAACGCTTGTACAGTGTTCCATGACTCACAGTGCTATAATAACTTGTACAGTGTTCCCGGACTCACAGTGCTATGAACACTTGTACAGTGTTCCATGACTCACAGTGCTATAAACACTTGTACAGTGTTCCATGAATCACAGTGCTATAAACATTTGTACAGTGTTCCATGACTAACAGTGCTATAAACACTTGTACATTGTTCCATGACTCACAGTGCTATAAATACTCGTAGTGTTCCATGACTCACAGTGGTATAAACACTTATACAGTGTTCCATGACTCACATTGCTATAAACATTTGTACAGTGTTCCATGACTCACAGTGCTATAACCACTTGTACATTGTTCCGGGACTCACAGTGCTAGGAACACTTGTACAGAGTTCCGGGACTCACAGTGCTACACACGCTTGTACAGTGTTCCATGACTCACAGTGCTATAAACACTTGTACAGTGTTCCATGACTCACAGTGCTATACACATTTGTACAGTGTTCCTGGACTCACAATGCTATAAACACTTGTACAATGTTCCATGACTCACAGTGCTATAAACCCTTGTACAGTGTTCCATGACTCACAGTGCTACAAAAACTTATACTGTGTTCCATGACTCACAGTGCTATAAATACTTGTAGTGTTCCATGACTCACAGTGCTATGATCACTTATACAGTGTTCCATGACTCTCAGTGCTATAAACACTTGTACAGTGTTCCTTGACTCACAGTGCTATAAACACTTGTACAGTGTTCCATGACTCACAGTGCTTTAAACACTTGTACAGTGTTCCATGACTCACAGTGCTATAGACGCAGGTAAAGTATTCCATGACTCACATTGCTATAAACACATGTAGTGTTCCATGACTCACAGTGCTATAAACACTTATACAGTGTTCCATGACTCACATTGCTATAAAGACTTGTACAGTTTTCCGGGACTCACAGTGCTATAAACACGTGTATAGTGTTCCGGGACTCACAGTGCTATAAACACGTGTACAGTTTTCCGTGAATCACAGTGCTATAAACACTAGTACAGTGTTACATGACTCACAGTGCTATAAACACTTGTAGTGTTCCATGACTCACAGTACTATAAACTCTTTTACAGTGTTCCGGGACTCACAGTGGAATAAACACTTGTAGTGTTCCATGACTCATAGTGCTATGAACACTTGTACAGTGTTTCGTTACTCACAGTGCTATAAACACTTGTACAGTGTTCCGGGACTCACAGTGCTATAAACACTTGTACAGTGTTCCATAACTCACAGTTCTATAAACGCTTGTACAGGGTTCCATGACTCGCAGTGCTATAAACGCTTGTACAGTGTTCCATGACTCACAGTGTTATAAACACTTGTACAGTGTTCCGGGACTCACAGTGATATAAACACGTGTACAGAGTTCCGGGACTCACAGTGCTACAAACGCTTGTACAGTGTTCCATGACTCACAGTGCTATAAACACTTGTACAGTGTTCCATGAATCACAGTGCTATAAACATTTGTACAGTGTTCCATGACTAACAGTGCTATAAACACTTGTACATTGTTCCATGACTCACAGTGCTATAAATACTCGTAGTGTTCCATGACTCACAGTGGTATAAACACTTATACAGTGTTCCATGACTCACATTGCTATAAACATTTGTACAGTGTTCCATGACTCACAGTGCTATAACCACTTGTACAGTGTTCCGGGACTCACAGTGCTAGGAACACTTGTACAGAGTTCCGGGACTCACAGTGCTACACACGCTTGTACAGTGTTCCATGACTCACAGTGCTATAAACACTTGTACAATGTTCCATGACTCACAGTGCTATACACATTTGTACAGTGTTCCTGGACTCACAATGCTATAAACACTTGTACAATGTTCCATGACTCACAGTGCTATAAACCCTTGTACAGTGTTCCATGACTCACAGTGCTACAAAAACTTATACTGTGTTCCATGACTCACAGTGCTATAAATACTTGTAGTGTTCCATGACTCACAGTGCTATGATCACTTATACAGTGTTCCATGACTCTCAGTGCTATAAACACTTGTACAGTGTTCCTTGACTCACAGTGCTATAAACTCTTGTACAGTGTTCCATGACTCACAGTGCTTTAAACACTTGTACAGTGTTCCATGACTCACAGTGCTATAAACGCAGGTAAAGTATTCCATGACTCACATTGCTATAAACACATGTAGTGTTCCATGACTCACAGTGCTATAAACACTTATACAGTGTTCCATGACTCACATTGCTATAAAGACTTGTACAGTTTTCCGGGACTCACAGTGCTATAAACACGTGTATAGTGTTCCGGGACTCACAGTGCTATAAACACGTGTACAGTTTTCCGTGAATCACAGTGCTATAAACACTAGTACAGTGTTACATGACTCACAGTGCTATAAACACTTGTAGTGTTCCATGACTCACTGTACTATAAACTCTTTTACAGTGTTCCGGGACTCACAGTGGAATAAACACTTGTAGTGTTCCATGACTCATAGTGCTATGAACACTTGTACAGTGTTTCGTTACTCACAGTGCTATAAACACTTGTACAGTGTTCCGGGACTCACAGTGCTATAAACACTTGTACAGTGTTCCATAACTCACAGTTCTATAAACGCTTGTACAGGGTTCCATGACTCGCAGTGCTATAAACGCTTGTACAGTGTTCCATGACTCACAGTGTTATAAACACTTGTACAGTGTTCCGGGACTCACAGTGATATAAACACGTGTACAGTGTTCCATGACTCACAGTGCTATAAACACGTGTACAGTGTTCCATGACTCACAGTGCTATAAACACTTGTAGTGTTCCATGACTCACAGTACTATAAACACTTGTACAGTGTTACGAGACTCACAGTGGTATAAACACTTGTAGTGTTCCATGACTCACAGTGCTATGAACACTTTTACAGTGTTTCCTGACTCACAGTGCTATAAGCACTTGTACAGTGTTCCATGACTCACAGTGCTATACACACTTGTACGGTGTTCCGTGACTCACAGTGCTATGACCACTTGTACAGAATTCCATGACTCACAGTGCTATAAACACTTGTACAGTGTTCAGTGACTCACAGTGCTATAAACACTTGTACAGTATTCCATATCTCCCAGTGCTATAAACACTTGTACAGGGTTCCATGACTCACAGTGCTATAAACGCTTGTACAGTGTTCCATGACTCACAGTGCTATAATAACTTGTACAGTGTTCCGGGACTCACAGTGCTATAAACACTTGTACTGTGTTCCGGGACTCACAGAGCTATAAACACGTGTACAGTGTTCCGGGACTCACAGAGCTATAAACACGTGTACAGTTTTCCGGGAATCACATTGCTATAAACACTTGTACAGTGTTCCATGACTCACAGTGCTATAAACACTTGTAGTGTTCCATGACTCACAGTACCTTAAACACTTGTACAGTGTTCTGGGACTCACAGTGGTATAAACACTTGTAGAGTTCCATGACTCACAGTGCTATAATCACTTGTACAGTGTTCCGGGACGCACAGTGCTATGAACACATGTACAGAGTTACGGGACTCACAGTGCTACAAACGCTTTTACAGTGTTCCATTACTCACAGTGCTATAAACACTTGTACAATGTTCCGTAACTCACATTGCTATAAACACTTGTACAGTATTCCATGACTCACATTGCTATAAACACCTGTAGTGTTCCATGACTCACAGTGCTATAAACACGTGTACAGTGTTCCATGACTCACATTGCTATAAACAATTGTACAGTATTCCGGTACTCACAGTGCTATAAACACGTGTACAGTGTTCCGGGACTCACAGTGCTATAAACACGGGTACAGTTTTCCGGGAATCACAGTGCTATAAATACTTGTACAGTGTTCCATGACTCACAGTGCTATAAACACTTGTAGTGTTCCATGACTCACAGTACTATAAACACTTGTTCAGTGTTCCGGGACTCACAGTGGTATAAACAATTGTAGTGTTCCATGACTCACAGTGCTATGAACACTTGTGCAGTATTTCGTGACTCACAGTGCTAAAACACTTGTACAGTGTTCCGGGACTCACAGTGATATAAACACGTGTACAGTGTTCCATGACTCACAGTGCTATAAACACGTGTACAGTGTTCCATGACTCACAGTGCTATAAACACTTGTAGTGTTCCATGACTCACAGTACTATAAACACTTGTACAGTGTTACGAGACTCACAGTGGTATAAACACTTGTAGTGTTCCATGACTCACAGTGCTATGAACACTTTTACAGTGTTTCCTGACTCACAGTGCTATAAGCACTTGTACAGTGTTCCATGACTCACAGTGCTATACACACTTGTACGGTGTTCCGTGACTCACAGTGCTATGACCACTTGTACAGAATTCCATGACTCACAGTGCTATAAACACTTGTACAGTGTTCAGTGACTCACAGTGCTATAAACACTTGTACAGTATTCCATATCTCCCAGTGCTATAAACACTTGTACAGGGTTCCATGACTCACAGTGCTATAAACGCTTGTACAGTGTTCCATGACTCACAGTGCTATAATAACTTGTACAGTGTTCCGGGACTCACAGTGCTATAAACACTTGTACTGTGTTCCGGGACTCACAGTGCTATAAACACGTGTACAGTGTTCCGGGACTCACAGTGCTATAAACACTTGTATAGTGTTCCGGGACTCACAGTGCTATAAACACGTGTACAGTTTTCCGGGAATCACAGTGCTATAAACACTTGTACAGTGTTCCATGACTCACAGTGCTATAAACACTTGTAGTGTTCCATGACTCACAGTACTTTAAACACTTGTACAGTGTTCTGGGACTCACAGTGGTATAAACACTTGTAGAGTTCCATGACTCACAGTGCTATAATCACTTGTACAGTGTTCCGGGACGCACAGTGCTATGAACACATGTACAGAGTTACGGGACTCACAGTGCTACAAACGCTTTTACAGTGTTCCATTACTCACAGTGCTATAAACACTTGTACAATGTTCCGTAACTCACATTGCTATAAACACTTGTACAGTATTCCATGACTCACATTGCTATAAACACCTGTAGTGTTCCATGACTCACAGTGCTATAAACACGTGTACAGTGTTCCATGACTCACATTGCTATAAACACGTGTACAGTGTTCCGGGACTCACAGTGCTATAAACACGGGTACAGTTTTCCGGGAATCACAGTGCTATAAATACTTGTACAGTGTTCCATGACTCACAGTGCTATAAACACTTGTAGTGTTCCATGACTCACAGTACTATAAACACTTGTTCAGTGTTCCGGGACTCACAGTGGTATAAACAATTGTAGTGTTCCATGACTCACAGTGCTATGAACACTTGTGCAGTATTTCGTGACTCACAGTGCTAAAACACTTGTACAGTGTTCCGTAACTCACAGTGCTATAAACACTTGTACAGTGTTCCATACCTCACAGTGCTATAAACACTTGTACAGTGTTCCATGACTCACAGTGCAATAAACAGTTGTACAGTTTTCCAGGACTGACATTGCTATAAACACCTGTACAGTGTTCCATGACTCACAGTGCTATAAACACTTGTACAGTGTTCCATGACTCACAGTGCCATAAACACGTGTACAGTGTTCGACGACTCACAGTGCTATAAAAACTTGTACAGTGTTCCGTGATTCACAGTGCTATAAACTATTGTACAGTGTTCCATGACTCACAGTGCTATGAACGCTTGTACGGTGTTACATGACTCACAGTGCTATAAACACTTGTACAGTATTCCATGACTCACAGTGCTATAAACACTTGTACAGTATTCCATAACTCACAGTTCTATAAACGCTTGTACAGGGTTCTATGACTCGCAGTGCTATAAACACTTGTACAATGTTCCATGACTCACAGTGCTATAATCACTTGTACACTGTTCCGGGACTCACAGTGCTATGAACACTTGTACAGAGTTCCGGGACTCACAGTGCTATAAACATGTGTACAGTGTTCCATGACTCACAGTGCTATAAACCCTTGTACAGTGTTCCATGACTCACAGTGCTATAAAAACTTATACACTGTTCCATGACTCACAGTGCTATAAATACTTGTACAGTGTTCCATGACTCACAGTGCTATAAACGCTTGTACAGTATTCCATGACTCACAGTGCTATAAATACTTGTAGTGTTCCATGACTCACATTGCTATAAACACTTGTACAGTGTTCCGGGACTCACAGTGCTATAAACACTTGTACAGTGTTCCGGGACTCACAGTGCTATAAACACGTGTAAAGTGTTCCGGGAATCACAGTGCTATAAACACTTGTACAGTGTTCCATGACTCACAGTGCTATAAACACTTGTAGTGTTCAATGACTCACAGTACTACAAACACTTGTACAGTGTTCTGGGACTCACAGTGGTATAAACACTTGTAGTGTTTCGTGACTCACAGTGCTATAAGCACTTGTACAGTGTTCCATGACTCACAGTGCTATAAACACATGTACAGTATTCCATGACTCATAGTGCTATAAACACTTGTACAGTGTTCAGGGACTCACAGTGCTATAAACACTTGTATATTATTACATAACTCATAGTGCTATAAACACTTGTACAGGCTTCCATGACTCACAGTGCTATAAACGCTTGTATAGTGTTCCATGACTCACAGTGCTATAATCACTTGTACAGTGTTCCGGGACGCACAGTGCTATGAACACATGTACAGAGTTACGGGACTCACAGTGCTACAAACGCTTTTACAGTGTTCCATTACTCACAGTGCTATAAATACTTGTACAGTGTTCCATGACTCACAGTGCTATAAACACTTGTACAGTGTTCCATGACTCACAGTGCTATAAATACTTGTAGTGTTCCATGACTCACAGTGCTATAAACACTTCTACAGTGTTCCATGACTCACAGTGCTATAAACACTTGTACAGTGTTCCATGACTCACAGTGCTATAAACACTTGTACAGTATTCCATAACTCACAGTTCTATAAACGCTTGTACAGGGTTCCATGACTCACAGTGCTATAAAAGCTTGTACAGTTTTCCATGACTCACAGTGCTATAACCACTTGTACAGTGTTACGTCACTCACAGTGCTATGAACACTTGTACAGAGTTCCGGGACTCACAGTGCTATAAACACTTGTAGTGTTCCATGACTCACAGTGCTATGAACACTTGTACAGTGTTTCGTGACTCACAGTGCTATAAGCACTTGTACAGTGTTCCATGACTCACAGTGCTATAAACACGTGTACGGTGTTCCGTGACTCACAGTGCTATGAACACTTGTACAGTATTCCATGACTCACAGCGCTATAAACACTTGTACAGTGTTCAGGGACTCACAGTGCTATAAACACTTGTACAGTATTCCATAACACACAGTGCTATAAACACTTGTACAGGGTTCCATGACTCACAGTGCTATAAATGCTTGTACAGTGTTCCATGACTCACAGTGCTATGTACACTTGTACAGTTTTCCGGGACTCACAGTGCTATACAAACTTGTACAGTATTCCATAACTCACAGTGCTATAAACACTTGTACAGTGTTCCATGACTCACAGTGCTATAAACACTTGTACAGTGTTCCATGACTCACAGTGCTATACACACTTGTACAGTGTTCCATGACTCACAGTGCCATAAAAACGTGTACAGTGTTCCATGACTCACAGTGCTATAAACATGTGTACAGTGTTCCATGACTCACAGTACTATAAACACTTGTACAGTTTTCCGGGACTCACAGTGGTATAAACACTTGTAGTGTTCCATGACTCACAGTGCTATGTATACTTGTACAGTGTTTCGTGACTCACAGTGCTATAAACACTTGTACAGTGTTCCGGGACTCACAGTGCTATAAACACTTGTACAGTGTTCCATAACTCACAGTGCTCTAAACACTTGTACAGTTTTCCGGGACTCACAGTGGTATAAACACTTGTAGTGTTCCATGACTCACAGTGCTATGTAAACTTGTACAGTGTTTCGTGACTCACAGTGCTATAAACACTTGTACAGTGTTCCGGGACTCACAGTGCAATAAACACTTGTACCCTTTTCCATGACTAACAGTGCTATAAACACTTGTACAGAGTTCCATGACTCACAGTGCTATAAACACTTGTACTGTGTTCCATGACTCACAGTGCTATGAACGCTTGTACAGTGTTACATGACTCAAAGTGCTATAAACACTTGTACAGTGATCCATGACTCACAGTGCTATAAACACTTGTACAGGGTTCCATGACTCGCAGTGCTATAAAAGCTTGTACAGTGTTCCATGACTCACAGTGCTATAGCCACTTGTACAGTGTTCCGGCACTCACAGTGCTATGAACACTTGTACAGAGTTCCGGGACTCACAGTGCTATAAACGCTTGAACAGTGTTCCATGACTCACAGTGCTATACAAACTTGTACAGTGTTCCATGACTCACAGTGCTATAAACATTTGTACAGTGTTCCATGACTCACAGTGCTATAAACACTTATACAGATTTCCATGACTCACAGTGCTATAAAATCTTGTACAGTGTTCCATGACTCACAGTGCTATAAACACTTGTATATTGTTCCGTGACTCACAGTGCTATAAACACTTGTACAATGTTCCGTGACTCACAGTGCTATAAACACTTGTACAGTGTTCCATGACTCACAGTGCTATAAACACTTGTACAGTGTTCCATGACTCACAGTGCTATAAACGCTTGTACAGTATTCCATGACTCACATTGCTATAAACACATGTAGTGTTCCATGATTCACAGTGCTATAAACACGTGTACAGTGTTCCATGACTCACATTGCTATAAACACTTGTACAGTGTTCCGGGACTCACAGTGCTATAATCACGTGTACAGTGTTCCGGGACTCACAGAGCTATAAACACGGGTACAGTTTTCCGGGAATCACAGTGCTATAAACACTTATACAGTGTTCCATGACTCACAGTGCTATAAACACTTGTAGTGTTCCATGACTCACAGTACTATAAACTCTTGTACAGTGTTCCGGGACTCACAGTGGTATAAACACTTGTAGTGTTCCATGACTCACAGTGCTATGAACACTTGTACAGTGTTTCGTGACTCACAGTGCTATAAACACTTGTACAGTGTTCCGTGACTTACAGTGCTATAAACACTTGTACAGTGTTCCATACCTCACAGTGCTATAAACACTTGTACAGCGTTCCATGACTCACAGTGCAATAAACACTTGTACAGTTTTCCATGACTCACAGTGCTATAAACACTTGTACAGTGTTCCATGACTCACAGTGCTATAAACACGTGTACAGTGTTCCATGACTCACAGTGCTATAAAAACTTGTACAGTGTTCCGTGATTCACAGTGCTATAAACTTTGTACAGTGTTCCATGACTCACATTGCTATGAAAGCTTGTACAGTGTTACATGTCTCACAGTGCTATAAACGCTTGTACAGTGTTCCATGACTCACAGTGCTATGAACACTTGTACACAGTTCCGGGACTCACAGTACTATAAACATTTGTACAGTGTTCCATGACTCACAGTGCTATAAATACTTTTACAGTGTTCTATGACTCACAGTGCTATAAACCCTTGTACAGTGTTCCATGACTCACAGTGCTATAAAAACTTATAAAGTGTTCCATGACTCACAGTGCTATAAATACTTGTACAGTCTTCCATGACTCACAGTGCTATAAACACTTGTACAGTGTTCCATGACTCACAGTGCTATAAACGCTTGTACAGTGTTCCATGACTCACAGTGCTATAAACACTTGAACAGTGTTCAATGACTCACAGTGCTATAAACACTTGTACATTGTGTCGTGACTCACAGTGCTATAAACACTTGTAGTGTTCCGGGACTCGCAGTGCTATAAACACGTGTACGGTGTTCCGTGACTCACAGCGCTATGAACACTTGTACATTGTTCCATGACTCACAGTGCTATAAACACTTGTACAGTGTTCCATGACTCACAGTGCTATAAACACTTGTACAGTGTTCCGTGAATCACAGTGCTATAAACACTTGTACAATGTTCCGTGACTCACAGTGCTATAAACACGTGTACAGTGTTCCGTGACTCACAGTGCTATAAACACTTGTAAAGTGTTCCATGACTCACAGTGCTATGAACACTTGTACAGTGTTCCATGACTCACAATGCTATAGACACGTGTACATTGTTCCGTGATTCACAGTGCTATAAACACTTGTACAGTGTTCCGGGACTCACAGTGCTATAAAGGCTTGTAAAGTGTTCCATGACTCACAGTGCTATAAACACTTGTACAGTTTTCCATGACTCACAGTCGCTATAAACACGTGTACAGTGTTCCATGACTCACAGTGCTATAAACACGTGTACAGTGTTCCGGGACTCACATTGCTATGAACACTTGTGCAGTGTTCCGGGACTCACAGTGCTAAAAACACTTGTACAGTATTCCATATCTCACAGGGCTATAAACACTTGTACAGTGTTCCATGACTCACAGTGCTATAAACACTTGTACAGTGTTCCATAACTCACAGTGCTATAAACCCTTATACAGTGTTCCATGACTCACAGTGCTATAAAAACTTATACAGTGTTCCATGACTCACAGTGCTATAAATACTTGTAGTGTTCCATGACTCACAGTGCTATAAACACTTATACAGTTTTCCATGACACAAAGTGCTATAAACACTTGTACCGTGTTCCATGACTCACAGTGCTATAAACACTTGTATAGTGTTCCGTGACTCACAGTGCTATAAACACTTGTACAATGTTCCGTGACTCACAGTGCTATAAACACTTGTACAGTGTTCCATGACTCACAGTGCTATAAACACTTGTACAGTGTTCCATGACTCACAGTGCTATAAACACTTGTACAGTTTTCCATGACTCAAAGTGCTATAAAAACTTGTACAGTGTTCCATGACTCACAGTGCTATAAACACTGTACAGTGTTCCGGGACTCACAGTGCTATAAACACTGTACAGTGTTCCATGACTCACAGTGCTATAAACTTGTAAGTGTTCCATGACTCACAGTGCTATAAACACTTGTACGCTATAAAGTTTCCATGACTCACAGTGCTATAAACACTTGTACAGTGTTCCATGACTCACAGTGCTATAAACACTTGTAGTGTTCCATGACTCACAGTGCTATAAACACTTGTCAGTGTTCCATGACTCACAGTGCTATAAACACTGTACAGTGTTCCGTGACTCACAGTGCTATAAAACTTGTACAGTGTTCCGTGACTCACAGTGCTATAAACACTTGTACAGTGTTCCATGACTCACAGTGCTATAAACACTTGTAGTGTTCCTGACTCACATCTATAACACTTGTACAGTTTCCACTCACAGTGCTATAAACACTTGTACAGTGTCCGACTCACAGTGCTATAAACACGTGTAAGTGTTCCGAATCACAGTGCTATAAACACTGTACGTGTTCCATGACTCACAGTGCTATAAACACTTGACAACCAACAAAACTACACACCACAAAAAACAGGTTCCATGACTCACAGTGCTATAACACTTGTTGTTCTGACCACACACACACAAACACACAACACAAAAACACCACCACACAAAACACACCACCACACAAAACACACCACCACACAAAACAACACCAACACACACAAAACACACACACCACACAACACACCACACAAACACCACACACAAACAACATGTTCCATGACTCACAGTGCTAAAACTGTACAGTGTTCCTGACTCATGCTATAAACTGTACAGTGTCCGACTCACACAAAACACCCCCGTGCTATAAACACTTGTACATTCCATGACTCACAGTGCTATAAACACTTGTACAGTTTCCATGACTCACAGTGCTATAACCTTGTACAGTGTTCCATGACTCACAGTGCTATAAACACTTGTACAGTGTTCCATGACTCACAGTGCTATAAACACTTGTACAGTGTTCCAGACTCACAGTGCTATAAACACTTGTACAGTGTTCCATGACTCACAGTGCTATAAACACTTGTACAGTGTTCCGGACTCACAGTGCTATAAAACTGTACAGTGTTCCATGACTCACAGTGCTATAAACTGTACAGTGTTCCATGACTCACAGTGCTATAAACACTTGTACAGTGTTCCATGACTCACAGTGCTATAAAACTTGTAGTGTTCCATGACTCACAGTGCTATAAACACTTGTAGTGTTCCATGACTCACAGTGCTATAAACACTTGTACAGTGTTCCATGACTCACAGTGCTATAAACACTTGTAAGTGTTCCGTGACTCACAGTGCTATAAACACTTGTACAATGTTCCGTGACTCACAGTGCTATAAACACTTGTACAGTGTTCCATGACTCACAGTGCTATAAACACTTGTACAGTGTTCCATGACTCACAGTGCTATAAACACTTGTACAGTGTTCCATGACTCAAAGTGCTATAAAAACTTGTACAGTGTTCCATGACTCACAGTGCTATAAACACGTGTACAGTGTTCCGGGACTCATAGTGCTATAAAAACGTGTACAGTGTTTCATGACTCACAGTGCTATGAAAGCTTGTAAAGTGTTCCATGACTCACAGTGCTATAAACACTTGTACAGTGTTCCATGACTCACAGTGCTATAACAACTTGTACAGTGTTCCATGACTCACAGTGCTATAAATACTTGTAGTGTTCCATGACTCACAGTGCTATAAACACTTGTACAGTGTTCCATGACTCACAGTGCTATAAAAACTTGTACAGTGTTCCGTGACTCACAGTGATATAAACACTTGTGCAATAATCCGTGGCTCACAGTGCTATAAACACTTGTACAGCGTTCCATGACTCACATAGCTATAAAAACCTGTACAGTGTTCCGGGACTCACAGTGCTATAAATACTTGTACAGTGTTCCGTGACTCACAGTGCTATAAACACGTGTACAGTGTTCCATGACTCACAGTGCTATAAACACTTGTATTGTTCCATGACTCACAGTACCATAAACACTTGTACAGTGTTCAGGGACTCACAGTGGTATAAACACTTGTAAAGTTCCATGACTCACAGTGCTATGAACACGTGTACAGTGTTTCATGACTCACAGTGCTATAAACACTTGTACAGTGTTCCGGGACTCACAGTGCTATAAACACTTGTACAGTGTTCAATAACTCACAGTGCTATAAAAACTTTTACAGTGTTCCATGACTCACAGTGCTATAAACACTTGTAGTGTTCTATGACTCACAGTGCTATAAACACTTGTACAGTATTATATGACTCACAGAGCTATAAACACTTGTACAGTGTTCCAAGAATCACAGTGCTATAAAAACTTGTACAGTGTTCCGTGACTCACAGTGCTATAAACACTTGTACAATGTTCCGTGACACACAGTGCTATAAACACTTGTACAGTGTTCCATGACTCACAGTGCTATAAACACTTGTACAGTGTTCCATGACTCACAGTGCTATAAACGCTTGTACAGTGTTCCATGACTCACACTGCTATAAACACATGTAGTGTTCCATTACTCACAGTGCTATAAACACTTGTACAGTGTTCCATGAATCACAGTGCTATAAACACTTGTACAGTGTTTCGTGACACACAGTGCTATAAACACTTGTAGTGTTCCGGGACTCGCAGTGCTATAAACACTTGTACGGTGTTCCGTGACTCACAGTGCTATGAAAACCTGTACAGTGTTCCATGACTCACAGTGCTATGAACGCTTGTAGAGTGTTCCATGACTCACAGTGCTATAAACACATGTACAGTGTTCCATGACTCACAGTGCTATAAACACTTGTAGTATTTCATGACTCACAGTGCTATGAACACTTGTACAGTTTTTCGTAACTCACAGTGCTATAAACACTTGTGCAGTGTTCCGAGACTCACAGTGCTATAAACACTTGTACAGTGTTCCATGACTCACAGTGCTATAAACACTTGTAGTGTTCCATGACTCACAGTGCTATACACACTTGTAGAGTTTTCCATGACTCACAGTGCTATAAACACTTGTACAGTGTTCCATGACTCACAGTGCTATAAAAACTTGTACAGTGTTCCATGACTCACAGTGCTATAAAAATTTGTACAGTGTTCCATGACTCACAGTGCTAAAAACACGTGTACAGTGTTCCGTGACTCATAGTTCTATAAACACTTGTACAGTGTTCCATGACTCACAGTGCTATAAACACTTGTACAGTGTTCCATGACTCACAGTGCTATAACAACTTGTACAGTGTTCCATGACTCACAGTGCTATAAATACTTGTAGTGTTCCATGACTCACAGTGCTATAAACACTTGTACAGTGTTCCATGACTCAAAGTGCTATAAACACTTGTACAATATTCCGTGGCTCACAGTGCTATAAACACTTGTACAGTGTTCCATGACTCACAGTGCTATAAACACTTGTACAGTGTTCCATGACTCACAGTGCTATAAACACTTGTACAGTGTTCCATGACTCAAAGTGCTATAAAAACTTGTACAGTGTTCCATGACTCACAGTGCTATAAACACGTGTACAGTGTTCCGGGACTCATAGTGCTATAAAAACGTGTACAGTGTTTCATGACTCACAGTGCTATGAAAGCTTGTAAAGTATTCCATGACTCACAGTGCTATAAACACTTGTACAGTGTTCCATGACTCACAGTGCTATAACAACTTGTACAGTGTTCCATGACTCACAGTGCTATAAATACTTGTAGTGTTCCATGACTCACAGTGCTATAAACACTTGTACAGTGTTCCATGACTCACAGTGCTATAAAAACTTGTACAGTGTTCCGTGACTCACAGTGATATAAACACTTGTACAATAATCCGTGGCTCACAGTGCTATAAACACTTGTACAGCGTTCCATGACTCACATAGCTATAAAAACCTGTACAGTGTTCCGGGACTCACAGTGCTATAAATACTTGTAGAGTGTTCCGTGACTCACAGTGCTATAAACACGTGTACAGTGTTCCATGACTCACAGTGCTATAAACACTTGTATTGTTCCATGACTCACAGTACCATAAACACTTGTACAGTGTTCAGGACTCACAGTGGTATAAACACTTGTAAAGTTCCATGACTCACAGTGCTATGAACACGTGTACAGTGTTTCATGACTCACAGTGCTATAAACACTTGTACAGTGTTCCGGGACTCACAGTGCTATAAACACTTGTACAGTGTTCAATAACTCACAGTGCTATAAAAACTTTTACAGTGTTCCATGACTCACAGTGCTATAAACACTTGTAGTGTTCTATGACTCACAGTGCTATAAACACTTGTACAGTATTATATGACTCACAGAGCTATAAACACTTGTACAGTGTTCCAAGAATCACAGTGCTATAAAAACTTGTACAGTGTTCCGTGACTCACAGTGCTATAAACACTTGTACAATGTTCCGTGACACACAGTGCTATAAACACTTGTCCAGTGTTCCATGACGCACAGTGCTATAAACACTTGTACAGTGTTCCATGACTCACAGTGCTATAAACGCTTGTACAGTGTTCCATGACTCACACTGCTATAAACACATGTAGTGTTCCATTACTCACAGTGCTATAAACACTTATACAGTGTTCCATGAATCACAGAGCTATAAACACTTGTACAGTGTTTCGTGACACACAGTGCTATAAACACTTGTAGTGTTCCGGGACTCGCAGTGCTATAAACACTTGTACGGTGTTCCGCGACTCACAGTGCTATGAAAACCTGTACAGTGTTCCATGACTCACACTGCTATAAACACATGTAGTGTTCCATTACTCACAGTGCTATAAACACTTGTACAGTGTTCCATGAATCACAGTGCTATAAACACTTGTACAGTGTTTCGTGACACACAGTGCTATAAACACTTGTAGTGTTCCGGGACTCGCAGTGCTATAAACACTTGTACGGTGTTCCGTGACTCACAATGCTATGAAAACCTGTACAGTGTTCCATGACTCACAGTGCTATGAACGCTTGTAGAGTGTTCCATGACTCACAGTGCTATAAACACATGTACAGTGTTCCATGACTCACAGTGCTATAAACACTTGTAGTATTTCATGACTCACAGTGCTATGAACACTTGTACAGTTTTTCGTAACTCACAGTGCTATAAACACTTGTGCAGTGTTCCGAGACTCACAGTGCTATAAACACTTGTACAGTGTTCCATGACTCACAGTGCTATAAACACTTGTAGTGTTCCATGACTCACAGTGCTATACACACTTGTAGAGTTTTCCATGACTCACAGTGCTATAAACACTTGTACAGTGTTCCATGACTCACAGTGCTATAAAAACTTGTACAGTGTTCCATGACTCACAGTGCTATAAAAATTTGTACAGTGTTCCATGACTCACAGTGCTAAAAACACGTGTACAGTGTTCCGTGACTCATAGTTCTATAAACACTTGTACAGTGTTCCATGACTCACAGTGCTATAAACACTTGTACAGTGTTCCATGACTCACAGTGCTATAACAACTTGTACAGTGTTCCATGACTCACAGTGCTATAAATACTTGTAGTGTTCCATGACTCACAGTGCTATAAACACTTGTACAGTGTTCCATGACTCAAAGTGCTATAAACACTTGTACAATATTCCGTGGCTCACAGTGCTATAAACACTTGTACAGTGTTCCATGACTCACAGTGCTATAAACACTTGTACAGTGTTCCATGACTCACAGTGCTATAAACACTTGTACAGTGTTCCATGACTCAAAGTGCTATAAAAACTTGTACAGTGTTCCATGACTCACAGTGCTATAAACACGTGTACAGTGTTCCGGGACTCATAGTGCTATAAAAACGTGTACAGTGTTTCATGACTCACAGTGCTATGAAAGCTTGTAAAGTATTCCATGACTCACAGTGCTATAAACACTTGTACAGTGTTCCATGACTCACAGTGCTATAACAACTTGTACAGTGTTCCATGACTCACAGTGCTATAAATACTTGTAGTGTTCCATGACTCACAGTGCTATAAACACTTGTACAGTGTTCCATGACTCACAGTGCTATAAAAACTTGTACAGTGTTCCGTGACTCACAGTGATATAAACACTTGTACAATAATCCGTGGCTCACAGTGCTATAAACACTTGTACAGCGTTCCATGACTCACATAGCTATAAAAACCTGTACAGTGTTCCGGGACTCACAGTGCTATAAATACTTGTACAGTGTTCCGTGACTCACAGTGCTATAAACACGTGTACAGTGTTCCATGACTCACAGTGCTATAAACACTTGTATTGTTCCATGACTCACAGTACCATAAACACTTGTACAGTGTTCAGGGACTCACAGTGGTATAAACACTTGTAAAGTTCCATGACTCACAGTGCTATGAACACGTGTACAGTGTTTCATGACTCACAGTGCTATAAACACTTGTACAGTGTTCCGGGACTCACAGTGCTATAAACACTTGTACAGTGTTCAATAACTCACAGTGCTATAAAAACTTTTACAGTGTTCCATGACTCACAGTGCTATAAACACTTGTAGTGTTCTATGACTCACAGTGCTATAAACACTTGTACAGTATTATATGACTCACAGAGCTATAAACACTTGTACAGTGTTCCAAGAATCACAGTGCTATAAAAACTTGTACAGTGTTCCGTGACTCACAGTGCTATAAACACTTGTACAATGTTCCGTGACACACAGTGCTATAAACACTTGTACAGTGTTCCATGACTCACAGTGCTATAAACACTTGTACAGTGTTCCATGACTCACAGTGCTATAAACGCTTGTACAGTGTTCCATGACTCACACTGCTATAAACACATGTAGTGTTCCATTACTCACAGTGCTATAAACACTTGTACAGTGTTCCATGAATCACAGTGCTATAAACACTTGTACAGTGTTTCGTGACACACAGTGCTATAAACACTTGTAGTGTTCCGGGACTCGCAGTGCTATAAACACTTGTACGGTGTTCCGTGACTCACAGTGCTATGAAAACCTGTACAGTGTTCCATGACTCACAGTGCTATGAACGCTTGTAGAGTGTTCCATGACTCACAGTGCTATAAACACATGTACAGTGTTCCATGACTCACAGTGCTATAAACACTTGTAGTGTTTCATGACTCACAGTGCTATGAACACTTGTACAGTTTTTCGTAACTCACAGTGCTATAAACACTTGTGCAGTGTTCCGAGACTCACAGTGCTATAAACACTTGTACAGTGTTCCATGACTCACAGTGCTATAAACACTTGTAGTGTTCCATGACTCACAGTGCTATACACACTTGTAGAGTTTTCCATGACTCACAGTGCTATAAACACTTGTACAGTGTTCCATGACTCACAGTGCTATAAAAACTTGTACAGTGTTCCATGACTCACAGTGCTATAAAAATTTGTACAGTGTTCCATGACTCACAGTGCTATAAATACTTGTAGTGTTCCATGACTCACAGTGCTATAAACACTTGTACAGTGTTCCATGACTCAAAGTGCTATAAACACTTGTACAATATTCCGTGGCTCACAGTGCTATAAACACTTGTACAGTGTTCCATGACTCACAGTGCTATAAACACTTGTACAGTGTTCCATGACTCACAGTGCTATAAACACTTGTACAGTGTTCCATGACTCAAAGTGCTATAAAAACTTGTACAGTGTTCCATGACTCACAGTGCTATAAACACGTGTACAGTGTTCCAGGACTCATAGTGCTATAAAAACGTGTACAGTGTTTCATGACTCACAGTGCTATGAAAGCTTGTAAAGTATTCCATGACTCACAGTGCTATAAACACTTGTACAGTGTTCCATGACTCACAGTGCTATAACGACTTGTACAGTGTTCCATGACTCACAGTGCTATAAATACTTGTAGTGTTCCATGACTCACAGTGCTATAAACACTTGTACAGTGTTCCATGACTCACAGTGCTATAAAAACTTGTACAGTGTTCCGTGACTCACAGTGATATAAACACTTGTACAATAATCCGTGGCTCACAGTGCTATAAACACTTGTACAGCGTTCCATGACTCACATAGCTATAAAAACCTGTACAGTGTTCCGGGACTCACAGTGCTATAAATACTTGTACAGTGTTCCGTGACTCACAGTGCTATAAACACGTGTACAGTGTTCCATGACTCACAGTGCTATAAACACTTGTATTGTTCCATGACTCACAGTACCATAAACACTTGTACAGTGTTCAGGGACTCACAGTGGTATAAACACTTGTAAAGTTCCATGACTCACAGTGCTATGAACACGTGTACAGTGTTTCATGACTCACAGTGCTATAAACACTTGTACAGTGTTCCGGGACTCACAGTGCTATAAACACTTGTACAGTGTTCAATAACTCACAGTGCTATAAAAACTTTTACAGTGTTCCATGACTCACAGTGCTATAAACACTTGTAGTGTTCTATGACTCACAGTGCTATAAACACTTGTACAGTATTATATGACTCACAGAGCTATAAACACTTGTACAGTGTTCCAAGAATCACAGTGCTATAAAAACTTGTACAGTGTTCCGTGACTCACAGTGCTATAAACACTTGTACAATGTTCCGTGACACACAGTGCTATAAACACTTGTACAGTGTTCCATGACTCACAGTGCTATAAACACTTGTACAGTGTTCCATGACTCACACTGCTATAAACACATGTAGTGTTCCATTACTCACAGTGCTATAAACACTTGTACAGTGTTCCATGAATCACAGTGCTATAAACACTTGTACAGTGTTTCGTGACACACAGTGCTATAAACACTTGTAGTGTTCCGGGACTCGCAGTGCTATAAACACTTGTACGGTGTTCCGTGACTCACAGTGCTATGAAAACCTGTACAGTGTTCCATGACTCACAGTGCTATGAACGCTTGTAGAGTGTTCCATGACTCACAGTGCTATAAACACTTGTACAGTGTTCCATGACTCACAGTGCTATAAATACTTGTACAGTGTTTCGTGACTCACAGTGCTATAAACACCTGTACGGTATTCCGTGACTCACGGTACTATGAACACTTGTACAGTTTTCCATGACTCACAGTGCTATGAACACTTGTACAGTATTCCATAACTAACAGTGCTATAAACACTTGTACAGTGTTCCATGACTCACAGTGCTATGAACGCTTGTACAGTGTTCCATGACTCACAGTGCTATAAACACTTGAACAGTGTTCCATGACTCACATTGCTATAAACACTTGTACAGTGTTCCATGACTCACAGTGCTATAAACATTTGTACAGTGTTCCATGACTTACAGTGCTATAAACTCTTGTACAGTGTTCCATGACTCACAGTGCTTTAAACACTTGTACAGTGTTTCGTGACTCACAGTGCTATAAACACTTGTACGGTATTCCGTGACTCACAGTGCTATAAACACTTGTACAGTTTTCCATGACTCACAGTGCTATGAACACTTGTACAGTATTCCATAACTCACATTGCTATAAACACTTGTATAGTGTTCCATGACTCACAGTGCTATGAACGCTTGTACAGTGTTCCATGACTCACAGTGCTATAAACACTTGTACAGTGTTTCGTGACTCACAGTGCTCTAAACACTTGTACAGTGTTCCGTGACTCACAGTGCTTTAAACACTTGTACAATTTTCCGTGACTCACAGTGCTATACATACTTGTACAGTGTTCCGTGACTCAAAGTGCTATAAACTATTGTACAGTGTTCCGTGACTCACAGTGCTATAAACACTTGTACGGTGTTCCGTGACTCACAGTGCTATGAACACTTGTACAGTGTTCCATGACTCACAGTGCTATAAACACGTGTACAGTGTTCCGTGACTCACAGTGCCATAAACACTTGTAAAGTGTTCCATGACTCACAGTGCTATGAACGCTTGTACAGTGTTCCATGACTCACAGGGCTATAAACACTTGTACAGTATTCCATAACTCACAGTGCTATAAACACTTGTACAGTGTTCCATGACTGACAGTGCTATCAACGCTTGTACAGTGTTCCATGACTCACAGTGCTATAAACACTTGTAGTGTTCAATGACTCACTGTGTTATAAACACTTGTATAGTGTTCCATGACTCACAGTGCTATGAACGCTTGTACAGTGTTCCATGACTCACAGTGCTATAAACACTTGTACAGTGTTCCATGACTCACAGTGCTATAGACACGTGTAAAATGTTCCGTGACTCACAGTGCTATAAACACTTGTACAGTGTTTCGGGACTCACAGTACTATAAACGCTTGTACAGTGTTCAGGGACTCACAGTGTTATGAAAGCTTGTACAGTGTTCTGGGACTCACAGTGCTATAAACACTTGTACAGTTTTCCATGACTCACAGTGCTATAAACACGTGTACAGTGTTCCGGGACTCACATTGCTATAAACACTTGTACAGTGTTCCATGACTCACAGTGCTATAAAAATTTGTACAGTGTTCCATGACTCACAGTGCTATAAATACTTGTAGTGTTCCATGACTCACAGTGCTATAAACACTTGTACAGTGTTCCATGACTCAAAGTGCTATAAACACTTGTACAATATTCCGTGGCTCACAGTGCTATAAACACTTGTACAGTGTTCCATGACTCACAGTGCTATAAACACTTGTACAGTGTTCCATGACTCACAGTGCTATAAACACTTGTACAGTGTTCCATGTCTCAAAGTGCTATAAAAACTTGTACAGTGTTCCATGACTCACAGTGCTATAAACACGTGTACAGTGTTCCGGGACTCATAGTGCTATAAAAACGTGTACAGTGTTTCATGACTCACAGTGCTATAAAGCTTGTAAAGTATTCCATGACTCACAGTGCTATAAACACTTGTACAGTGTTCCATGACTCACAGTGCTATAACGACTTGTACAGTGTTCCATGACTCACAGTGCTATAATACTTGAGTGTTCCATGACTCACAGTGCTATAAACACTTTACAGTGTTCCATGACTCACAGTGCTATAAAAACTTGTACAGTGTTCCGTGACTCACAGTGATATAAACACTTGTACAATAATCCGTGGCTCACAGTGCTATAAACACTTGTACAGCGTTCCATGACTCACATAGCTATAAAAACCTGTACAGTGTTCCGGGACTCACAGTGCTATAAATACTTGTACAGTGTTCCGTGACTCACAGTGCTATAAACACGTGTACAGTGTTCCATGACTCACAGTGCTATAAACACTTGTATTGTTCCATGACTCACAGTACTATAAACACTTGTACAGTGTTCCAGGACTCACAGTGGTATAAACACTTGTAAAGTTCCATGACTCACAGTGCTATGAACACGTGTACAGTGTTTCATGACTCACAGTGCTATAAACACTTGTACAGTGTTCCGGGACTCACAGTGCTATAAACACTTGTACAGTGTTCAATAACTCACAGTGCTATAAAAACTTTTACAGTGTTCCATGACTCACAGTGCTATAAACACTTGTAGTGTTCTATGACTCACAGTGCTATAAACACTTGTACAGTATTATATGACTCACAGAGCTATAAACACTTGTACAGTGTTCCAAGAATCACAGTGCTATAAAAACTTGTACAGTGTTCCGTGACTCACAGTGCTATAAACACTTGTACAATGTTCCGTGACACACAGTGCTATAAACACTTGTACAGTGTTCCATGACTCACAGTGCTATAAACACTTGTACAGTGTTCCGACTCACAGGCTATAAACCTTGTACAGTGTTCCATGACTCACACTGCTATAAACACATGTAGTGTTCCATTACTCACAGTGCTATAAACACTTGTACAGTGTTCCATGAATCACAGTGCTATAAACACTTGTACAGTGTTTCGTGACACACAGTGCTATAAACACTTGTAGTGTTCCGGGACTCGCAGTGCTATAAACACTTGTACGGTGTTCCGTGACTCACAGTGCTATGAAAACCTGTACAGTGTTCCATGACTCACAGTGCTATGAACGCTTGTAGAGTTTTCCATGACTCACAGTGCTATAAACACTTGTACAGTGTTCCATGACTCACAGTGCTATAAATACTTGTACAGTGTTTCGTGACTCACAGTGCTATAAACACCTGTACGGTATTCCGTGACTCACGGTACTATGAACACTTGTACAGTGTTCCATGACTCACAGTGCTATAACGACTTGTACAGTGTTCCATGACTCACAGTGCTATAAATACTTGTAGTGTTCCATGACTCACAGTGCTATAAACACTTGTACAGTGTTCCATGACTCACAGTGCTATAAAAACTTGTACAGTGTTCCGTGACTCACAGTGATATAAACACTTGTACAATAATCCGTGGCTCACAGTGCTATAAACACTTGTACAGCGTTCCATGACTCACATAGCTATAAAAACCTGTACAGTGTTCCGGGACTCACAGTGCTATAAATACTTGTACAGTGTTCCGTGACTCACAGTGCTATAAACACGTGTACAGTGTTCCATGACTCACAGTGCTATAAACACTTGTATTGTTCCATGACTCACAGTACCATAAACACTTGTACAGTGTTCAAGGACTCACAGTGGTATAAACACTTGTAAAGTTCCATGACTCACAGTGCTATGAACACGTGTACAGTGTTTCATGACTCACAGTGCTATAAACACTTGTACAGTGTTCCGGGACTCACAGTGCTATAAACACTTGTACAGTGTTCAATAACTCACAGTGCTATAAAAACTTTTACAGTGTTCCATGACTCACAGTGCTATAAACACTTGTAGTGTTCTATGACTCACAGTGCTATAAACACTTGTACAGTATTATATGACTCACAGAGCTATAAACACTTGTACAGTGTTCCAAGAATCACAGTGCTATAAAAACTTGTACAGTGTTCCGTGACTCACAGTGCTATAAACACTTGTACAATGTTCCGTGACACACAGTGCTATAAACACTTGTACAGTGTTCCATGACTCACAGTGCTATAAACACTTGTACAGTGTTCCATGACTCACACTGCTATAAACACATGTAGTGTTCCATTACTCACAGTGCTATAAACACTTGTACAGTGTTCCATGAATCACAGTGCTATAAACACTTGTACAGTGTTTCGTGACACACAGTGCTATAAACACTTGTAGTGTTCCGGGACTCGCAGTGCTATAAACACTTGTACGGTGTTCCGTGACTCACAGTGCTATGAAAACCTGTACAGTGTTCCATGACTCACAGTGCTATGAACGCTTGTAGAGTGTTCCATGACTCACAGTGCTATAAACACTTGTACAGTGTTCCATGACTCACAGTGCTATAAATACTTGTACAGTGTTTCGTGACTCACAGTGCTATAAACACCTGTACGGTATTCCGTGACTCACGGTACTATGAACACTTGTACAGTTTTCCATGACTCACAGTGCTATGAACACTTGTACAGTATTCCATAACTAACAGTGCTATAAACACTTGTACAGTGTTCCATGACTCACAGTGCTATGAACGCTTGTACAGTGTTCCATGACTCACAGTGCTATAAACACTTGAACAGTGTTCCATGACTCACATTGCTATAAACACTTGTACAGTGTTCCATGACTCACAGTGCTATAAACATTTGTACAGTGTTCCATGACTTACAGTGCTATAAACTCTTGTACAGTGTTCCATGACTCACAGTGCTTTAAACACTTGTACAGTGTTTCGTGACTCACAGTGCTATAAACACTTGTACGGTATTCCGTGACTCACAGTGCTATAAACACTTGTACAGTTTTCCATGACTCACAGTGCTATGAACACTTGTACAGTATTCCATAACTCACATTGCTATAAACACTTGTATAGTGTTCCATGACTCACAGTGCTATGAACGCTTGTACAGTGTTCCATGACTCACAGTGCTATAAACACTTGTACAGTGTTTCGTGACTCACAGTGCTCTAAACACTTGTACAGTGTTCCGTGACTCACAGTGCTTTAAACACTTGTACAATTTTCCGTGACTCACAGTGCTATACATACTTGTACAGTGTTCCGTGACTCAAAGTGCTATAAACTATTGTACAGTGTTCCGTGACTCACAGTGCTATAAACACTTGTACGGTGTTCCGTGACTCACAGTGCTATGAACACTTGTACAGTGTTCCATGACTCACAGTGCTATAAACACGTGTACAGTGTTCCGTGACTCACAGTGCCATAAACACTTGTAAAGTGTTCCATGACTCACAGTGCTATGAACGCTTGTACAGTGTTCCATGACTCACAGGGCTATAAACACTTGTACAGTATTCCATAACTCACAGTGCTATAAACACTTGTACAGTGTTCCATGACTCACAGTGCTATAAACGCTTGTACAGTGTTCCATGACTCACAGTGCTATAAACACTTGTAGTGTTCCATGACTCACAGTGTTATAAACACTTGTATAGTGTTCCATGACTAACAGTGCTATGAACGCTTGTACAGTGTTCCATGACTCACAGTGCTATAAACACTTGTACAGTGTTCCATGACTCACAGTGCTATAGACACGTGTAAATGTTCCGTGACTCACAGTGCTATAAACACTTGTACAGTGTTCCGGGACTCACAGTGCTATAAACACTTGTAGTGTTCAGGGACTCACAGTGCTATAAACACTTGTACAGTGTTCCATGACTCACAGTGCTATAAACACTTGTACAGTGTTCCATGACTCACAGTGCTATAAACACGTGTACAGTGTTCCGGGACTCACAGTGCTATAAACACTTGTACAGTGTTCCGGGACTCACAGTGCTATAAACACTTGTACAGTGTTCCATGACTCACAGTGCTATAAACACTTGTAAGTGTTCCATGACTCACAGTGCTATAAACACTTGTACAGTGTTCCATGACTCACAGTGCTATAAACACTTGTAGTGTTCCATGACTCACAGTGCTATAAACACTTGTACAGTGTTCCATGACTCACAGTGCTATAAACACTTGTAAAGTGTTCCATGACTCACAGTGCTATAAACACTTGTACAGTGTTCCATGACTCACAGTGCTATAAACACTTGTACAGTGTTCCATGACTCACAGTGCTATAAACACTTGTAGTGTTCCATGACTCACAGTGCTATGAACGCTTGTACAGTGTTCCATGACTCACAGTGCTATAAACACTTGTACAGTGTTCCGTGACTCACAGTGCTATAAACGCTTGTACAGTGTTCCGTGACTCACAGTGCTATAAACACTTGTACAATTTTCCGTGAATCACAGTGCTATAAACACTTGTACAGTGTTCCGTGACTCACAGTGCTATAAACACTTGTACAGTGTTCCGTGACTCACAGTGCTATAAACACTTGTACGGTGTTCCGTGACTCACAGTGCTATGAACACTTGTACAGTATTCCAAGACTCACAGTGCTATAAACACTTGTACAGTGTTCTATGACTCACAGTGCTATAAACACTTGTACAGTGTTCCGTGACTCACAGTGCTATAAACACTTGTAAAGTGTTCCATGACTCACAGTGCTATGAACGCTTGTACAGTGTTCCATGACTCACAGTGCTATAAACACTTGTACAGTATTCCATAACTCACAGTGCTATAAACACTTGTACAGTGTTCCATGACTGACAGTGCTATCAACGCTTGTACAGTGTTCCATGACTCACAGTGCTATAAACACTTGTAGTGTTCAATGACTCACTGTGTTATAAACACTTGTATAGTGTTCCATGACTCACAGTGCTATGAACGCTTGTACAGTGTTCCATGACTCACAGTGCTATAAACACTTGTACAGTGTTCCATGACTCACAGTGCTATAGACACCTGTAAAATGTTCCTTGACTCACAGTGCTATAAACACTTGTACAGTGTTTCGGGACTCACAGTACTACAAACGCTTGTACAGTGTTCAGGGACTCACAGTGTTATGAACGCTTGTACTGTGTTCTGGGACTCACAGTGCTATAAACACTTGTACAGTTTTCCAAGATTCACAGTGCTATAAACACTTGAACAGTGTTCCATGACTCACAGTGCTATAAACACTTGCACAGTGTTCCATGACTCACAGTGCTATAAACATTTGTACAGTGTTCCATGACTCACAGTGCTTTAAACACTTGTACGGTATTCCTTGTCTCACAGTGCTATGAACACTTGTACAGTTTTCCATGACTCACAGTGCTATGAACACTATTACAGTATTCCATAACTCACATTGCTATAAACAATTGTATAGTGTTCCATGACTCACAGTGCTAGGAACGCTTGTACAGTGTTCCATGACTCACAGTGCTATAAACACTTTTACAGTGTTTCGTGACTCACAGTGCTCTAAACACTTGTACAGTGTTCCGTGACTCACAGTGCTTTAAACACTTGTACAATTTTCCGTGACTCACAGTGCTATACATACTTGTTCAGTGTTCCGTGACTCAAAGTGCTATAAACTCTTGTAGAGTGTTCCGTGACTCACAGTGCTATAAACACTTGTACGGTGTTCCGTGACTCACAGTGCTATGAACACTTGTACAGTATTCCAACACTCACAGTGCTATAAACACTTGTACAGTGTTCCATGACTCACAGTGCTATAAACACGTGTACAGTGTTCCGTGACTCACAGTGCCATAAACACTTGTAAAGTGTTCCATGACTCACAGTGTTATGAACGCTTGTACAGTGTTCCATGACACACAGTGCTATAAACACTTGTACAGTATTCCATAACTCATAGTCCTATAAACACTTGTACAGTGTTCCATGACTGACAGTGCTATCAACGCTTGTACAGTGTTCCATGATTCACAGTGCTATAAACACTTGTAGTGTTCAATGACTCACTGTGTTATAAAAACTTGTATAGTGTTCAATGACTCACAGTGCTATGAACGCTTGTACAGTGTTCCATGACTCACAGTGCTATAAACATTTGTACAGTGTTCCATGACTTACAGTGCTATAAACTCTTGTACAGTGTTCCATGACTCACAGTGCTTTAAACACTTGTACAGTGTTTCGTGACTCACAGTGCTATAAACACTTGTACGGTATTCCGTGACTCACAGTGCTATGAACACTTGTACAGTTTTCCATGACTCACGGTGCTATGAACACTTGTACAGTATTCCATAACTCACATTGCTATAAACATTTGTATAGTGTTCCATGACTCACAGTGCTATGAACGCTTGTACAGTGTTCCATGACTCACAGTGCTATAAACACTTGTACAGTGTTTCATGACTCACAGTGCTCTAAACACTTGTACAGTGTTTCGTGACTCACAGTGCTATAAACACTTGTACGGTATTCCGTGACTCACAGTGCTATAAACACTTGTACAGTTTTCCATGACTCACAGTGCTATGAACACTTGTACAGTATTCCATAACTCACATTGCTATAAACACTTGTATAGTGTTCCATGACTCACAGTGCTATGAACGCTTGTACAGTGTTCCATGACTCACAGTGCTATAAACACTTGTACAGTGTTTCGTGACTCACAGTGCTCTAAACACTTGTACAGTGTTCCGTGACTCACAGTGCTTTAAACACTTGTACAATTTTCCGTGACTCACAGTGCTATACATACTTGTACAGTGTTCCGTGACTCAAAGTGCTATAAACTATTGTACAGTGTTCCGTGACTCACAGTGCTATAAACACTTGTACGGTGTTCCGTGACTCACAGTGCTATGAACACTTGTACAGTGTTCCATGACTCACAGTGCTATAAACACGTGTACAGTGTTCCGTGACTCACAGTGCCATAAACACTTGTAAAGTGTTCCATGACTCACAGTGCTATGAACGCTTGTACAGTGTTCCATGACTCACAGGGCTATAAACACTTGTACAGTATTCCATAACTCACAGTGCTATAAACACTTGTACAGTGTTCCATGACTGACAGTGCTATCAACGCTTGTACAGTGTTCCATGACTCACAGTGCTATAAACACTTGTAGTGTTCAATGACTCACTGTGTTATAAACACTTGTATAGTGTTCCATGACTCACAGTGCTATGAACGCTTGTACAGTGTTCCATGACTCACAGTGCTATAAACACTTGTACAGTGTTCCATGACTCACAGTGCCATAAACACTTGTAAAGTGTTCCATGACTCACAGTGTTATGAACGCTTGTACAGTGTTCCATGACTCACAGTGCTATAAACACTTGTACAGTATTCCATAACTCATAGTCCTATAAACACTTGTACAGTGTTCCATGACTGACAGTGCTATCAACGCTTGTACAGTGTTCCATGATTCACAGTGCTATAAACACTTGTAGTGTTCAATGACTCACTGTGTTATAAAAACTTGTATAGTGTTCAATGACTCACAGTGCTATAAACGCTTGTACAGTGTTCCATGACTCACATTGCTATAAACACATGTAGTGTTTCATGAGTCACAGTGCTATAAACACTTATACTGTGTTCCATGACTCACAGTGCTATAAACACTTGTACAGTGTGTCGTGACTCACAGTGCTATAAACACTTGTAGTGTTCCGGGACTCGCAGTGCTATAAACAATTGTACGGTGTTCCGTGACGCACTGTGTTATGAACACTTGTACAGTGATCCATGACTCACAGTGCTATGAACACTTGTACAGTATTCCATAACTCACAGTGCTATAAACACGTGTACAGTGTTCCATGACTCACAGTGCCATAAACACTTGTAAAGTGTTCCATGACTCACAGTGTTATGAACGCTTGTACAGTGTTCCATGACTCACAGTGCTATAAACACTTGTACAGTATTCCATAACTCATAGTCCTATAAACACTTGTACAGTGTTCCATGACTGACAGTGCTATCAACGCTTGTACAGTGTTCCATGATTCACAGTGCTATAAACACTTGTAGTGTTCAATGACTCACTGTGTTATAAAAACTTGTATAGTGTTCAATGACTCACAGTGCTATGAACGCTTGTACAGTGTTCCATGACTCACAGTACTATAAACACGTGTACAGTGTTCCGGGACTCACAGTGGTATAAACACTTGTAGTGTTCCATGACTCACAGTGCTATGATCACTTGTACAGTGTTTCGTGACTCACAGTGCTATAAACACATGTAGTGTTTCATGACTCACAGTGCTATAAACACTTGTACTGTGTTCCATGATTCACAGTGCTATAAACACTTGTATAGTGTTCCGGGACTCGCAGTGCTATGAACACTTGTACGGTGTTCCGTGACTCACAGTGCTATACACACTTGTACAGTGTTCCATGACTCACAGTGCTATAAACACTTGTACAATGTTCCGTGACTCACAGTGCTTTAAACACTTGTACAGTATTTCATGACTCACAGTGCTATAAACACTTGTACAGTGATTCATGACTCACAGTGCTATAAACACTTGTACTGTGTTCCATGACTCATAGTGCTATAAACACTTGTACAGTGTTTCGTGACTCACAGTGCTACAAACACTTGTAGTGTTCCGGGACTCGCAGTGCTATAAACACTTGTACGGTGTTCCGTGATTCACAGTGCTATGAACACTTGTACAGTGTTCCATGACTCACAGTGCTATGAACACTTGTAGAGTATTCCAAAACTCACAGTGCTATCAACACTTGTAGTGGTCCGGGACCCGCAGTGCTATAAACACTTGTACGGTTTTCCGTGACTCACAGTGATATGAACACTTGTACAGTGTTCCATGACTCACAGTGCTATGAACACTTGTACAGTATTCCATAACTCACAGTGCTATAAATACTTGTAGTGTTCCATGACTCACAGTGCTATAAACACTTATACAGTGTTCCATGACTCACAGTGCTATAAACACTTGTACAGTGTTCCATGACTCACAGTGCTATAAACACTTGTACAGTGTTCCGTGACTCACAGTGCTACAAACCCTTGTACAATATTCCGTGACTCACAGTGCTATAAACACTTCTACAGTGTTCCATGACTTACAGTGCTATAAACATTTGTACAGTGTTCCATGACTCACAGTGCTATAAACACTTGTACAGTGTTTCGTGACTCACAGTGCTATAAACACTTGTACGGTATTCCGTGACTCACAGTGCTATGGTCACTTGTACAGTGTTCCATGACTCACAGTGCTATGAACACTTGTACAGTATTCCATAACTCACAGTGCTATAAACACTTGTACAGTGTTCCGTGACTCACAGTGATATGAACGCTTGTACAGTGTTTCATGACTCACAGTGCTATAAACATTTGTACAATGTTCCATGACTCACATTGTTATAAATACTTGTAGAGTGTTCCATGACTCACAGTGCTACAAAAGCGTGTACAGTGTTCCATGACTCACATTGCTATAAACACATGTAGTGTTCCATGACTCACAGTGCTATAAACACTTGTACAGTGTTCAATGTCTCACAGTGCTATAAACACTTGTACAGTGTTTCGTGACTCACAGTGCTATAAACACCTGTACAGTGTTCCGTGAATCACAGTGCTATAAACACGTGTAGTGTTCCATGACTCACTGTACTATAAACACGTGTACCGCGTTCCGGGACTCACAGTGGTATAAACACTTGTAGTGTTCCATGACTCACAGTGCTATGAACACTTGTACAGTGTTTCGTGACTCATATTGCTATAAACACTTGTACAGTTTTCCGGGACTCACAGTGCTATACACACTTGTACAGTGTTCCAGGACTCACAGTGCTATAAACACTTGTAGTGTTCTATGACACACAGTGCTATAAACACTTGTACAGTGTTCCATGACTCACAGTACTATAAACACTTGTACAGTGTTCCATGACTCACAGTGCTATAAACACTTGTACAGTGTTCAATGACACACAGTGCTATAAAAACTTGTACAGTGTTCTATGACTCACAGTTCTATGAACGCTTGTACAGGGTTCCATGACTCACAGTGCTATAAACGCTTGTACAGTGTTCCATGACTCACAGTGCTATAATGACTTGAACAGTGTTCAGAGACTCACAGTGCTATGAACACTTGTACAGAATTCCGGGACTCACAGTGCTATAAACCCTTTTACAGTGTTCCATGACTCACAGTGCTATAAACACTTGTACAGTGTTCCATGATTCACAGCGCTATAAACACTTGTATAGTGTTCCATGACACACATTGCTATAAAAACTTGTACAGTGTTCCATGACTCACAGTGCTATAAATACGTGTAGTGTTCCATGACTCACAGTGCTAAAAACACTTGTACAGTGTTCCATGACTCACAGTGCTATAAACACTTGTACAGTGTTCCATGACTCACATTGCTATAAACACTTGTACAGTGTTCCGGGACTCACAGTGCTATAAACACTTATACAGTGTTCCGGGACTCACAGTGCTATAAACACGTGTACAGTGTTCCGGGACTCACAGTACTATAAACACATGTACAGTATTCCGTGACTCATAGTGCTATAAACCCTTGTACTGTGTTCCGTGAATCACAGTGCTATAAACACTTGTAGTGTTCCATGACTCACAGTACTATAAACACGTATACAGTGTTCCGGGACTCACAGTGGTATAAACTCTTGTAATGTTCCATTACTCACAGTGCTATGAACACTTGTACAGTGTTCCATAACTCACAGTGCTATAAACACTTGTACAGTGTTCCATGACTCACAGTGCTATAACAGGTGTACAGTGTTCCGTGACTCACAGTGCTACAAACACTTGTACAGTGTTCTGGGACTCACAGTGCTATGAACACTTGTACAGTGTTCCATGACTCACAGTGCTATGAACACTTGTACAGTATTCCATAACTCACAGTGCTACAAACACTTGTACAGTGTTCCAAGACTCACAGTGCTATGAATGCTTGTACAGTGTTCCATGACTCACAGTGCTATAAACACTTGTACAGTGTTCCATGACTCACAGTGCTATAAACACTTGTACAGTGTTCCATGACTCACAATGCTATAAAAGCTTGTATAGTGTTCCATGACTCACATTGCTATAAAAACATGTAGTGTTCCATGACTAACAGTGATATAAACACTTGTACAGTGTTCAATGACTCACAGTGCTATAAACACTTGTACAGTGTTTCGTGACTCACAGTGCTATAACCACTTGTACAGTGTTCCATGACTCAGAGTGCTATAAACACTTGTACAATGTTCCGTGACTCACAGTGCTATACATACGTGTACAGTGTTCCGTGACTCACATTGCTATAAACACTTGTGAAGTGTTCCGGGACTCACAGTGCTATACACACTTGTACAGTGTTCCGTGACTCACAGTGCTATAAACACTTGTACAGTTTTCCGTAAATCACAGTGCTATAAACACTTGTAGTGTTCCATGACTCACAGTACTATAAACACGTGTACAGTGTTCCGGGACTCACAGTGGTATAAACACTTGCAGTGTTCCATGACTCCCAGTGCTATGATCACTTGTACAGTGTTTCGTGACTCATATTGCTATCAACACTTGTACAGTGTTCCATAACTCACAGTGCTATAAACACTTATACAGTGTTCCATGACTCACAGTGCTATAAACACTTGTAGTGTTCCATGACTCACAGTGCTATAAACACTTGTACAGTGTTCCATGACTCAAAGTACTATAAACACTTGTACAGTGTTCCATGACTCACAGTGCTATAAATACGTGTACAGTGTTCCATGACTCACAGTGCTATAACACTTGTACAGTGTTCCATGACTCACAGTGCTATAACAGGTGTACAGTGTTCCGTGACTCACAGTGCTATAAATACTTGTAAAGTGTTCCATGACTCACAGTGCTATGAACGCTTGTACATTGTTCCATGACACACAGTGCTATAAACACTTGTACAGTATTCCATAACTCACAGTGCTATAAAAACTTATACAGTGTTCCATGACTGACAGTGCTATAAACGCTTGTACAGTGTTCCATGACTCACTGTGCTATAAACACTTGTATAGTGTTCCATGACTCACAGTGCTATAACAGGTGTACAGTGTTCCGTGACTCACAGTGCTATAAACACTTGTAAAGTGTTCCATGACTCACAGTGCTATGAACGCTTGTACATTGTTCCATGACACACAGTGCTATACACACTTGTACAGTATTCCATAACTCACAGTGCTATAAAAACTTATACAGTGTTCCATGACTGACAGTGCTATAAACGCTTGTACAGTGTTCCATGACTCACTGTGCTATAAACACTTGTATAGTGTTCCATGACTCACAGTGCTATAACACTTGTACAGTTTTCCATGACTCACAGTGCTATAAACACTTGTACAGTGTTCCATGACTCACAGTGCTATAAACACTTGTACATTGTTCCATGACTCACAGTGCTATAAACACTTGTACAGTGTTCTGGGACTCACAGTGCTATAAACACATGTACAGTGTTCCATGACTCACAGTGCTATAAGCACTTGTACAGTGTTCCATGACTCACAGTGCTATAAACACTTGTACAGTGTTCCAGGACTCACAGTGCTATAACCACATGTACAATGTTCCGTGATTCACAGTGCTATAAACACTTATACAGTGTTCCGTGAATCACAGTGCTATAAACACTTGTAGTGTTCCATGACTCACAGTACTATAAACACGTGTACATTGTTCCGGGACTCACAGTGGTATAACCACTTGTAGTGTTCCATGACTCACAGTGCCATGAACACTTGTACAGTGTTTCGTGACTCACAGTGCTATAAATACATGTAGTGTTTCATGACTCACAGTGCTATAAACATTTGTACTGTGTTACATGACTCACAGTGCTATAAACACTTGTACAGTGTTTCGTGACTCACAGTGCTCTAAACTCTTGTAGTGTTCCGGGACTCGCAGTGCTATAAACATTTGTATGGTGTTCCGTGACTCACAGTGCTATGAACACTTGTAAAGTATTCCATAACTCACAGTGCTATAAATACCTGTAGTGTTCCATGACTCACAGTGCTATGAACACTTGTACAGTGTTCCATGACTCACAGTGCTATAAACACTAGTATAGTGTTCCGTGACTCACAGTGCTATAAACACTTGTACAATGTTCCGTGACTCACAATGCTATAAACACTTGTACATTGTTCCATGACTTACAGTGCTATAAATACTTGTACAGTGTTCCATGACTCACAGTGCTATAAATACTTGTACAGTGTTTCGTCACTCACAGTGCTATAAACACTTGTACGGTATTCCGTGACTCACAGTGCTATGAACACTTGTACAGTGTTCCATGACTCACAGTGCTATGAACACTTGTACAGTATTCCATAACTCACAGTGCTACAAACACTTGTACAGTGTTCCAAGACTCACAGTGCTATGAATGCTTGTACAGTGTTCCATGACTCACAGTGCTATAAACACTTGTACAGTGTTCCATGACTCACAGTGCTATAAACACTTGTACAGTGTTCCATGACTCACAATGCTATAAAAGCTTGTATAGTGTTCCATGACTCACATTGCTATAAAAACATGTAGTGTTCCATGACTAACAGTGATATAAACACTTGTACAGTGTTCAATGACTCACAGTGCTATAAACACTTGTACAGTGTTTCGTGACTCACAGTGCTATAAACACTTGTACAGTGTTCCATGACTCAGAGTGCTATAAACACTTGTACAATGTTCCGTGACTCACAGTGCTATACATACGTGTACAGTGTTCCGTGACTCACATTGCTATAAACACTTGTGAAGTGTTCCGGGACTCACAGTGCTATACACACTTGTACAGTGTTCCGTGACTCACAGTGCTATAAACACTTGTACAGTTTTCCGTAAATCACAGTGCTATAAACACTTGTAGTGTTCCATGACTCACAGTACTATAAACACGTGTACAGTGTTCCGGGACTCACAGTGGTATAAACACTTGCAGTGTTCCATGACTCCCAGTGCTATGATCACTTGTACAGTGTTTCGTGACTCATATTGCTATAAACACTTGTACAGTGTTCCATAACTCACAGTGCTATAAACACTTGTACAGTGTTCCATGACTCACAGTGCTATAAACACTTGTAGTGTTCCATGACTCACAGTGCTATAAACACTTGTACAGTGTTCCATGACTCACAGTGCTATAACACTTGTACAGTGTTCCATGACTCACAGTGCTATAACAGGTGTACAGTGTTCCGTGACTCACAGTGCTATAAACACTTGTAAAGTGTTCCATGACTCACAGTGCTATGAACGCTTGTACATTGTTCCATGACACACAGTGCTATACACACTTGTACAGTATTCCATAACTCACAGTGCTATAAAAACTTATACAGTGTTCCATGACTGACAGTGCTATAAACGCTTGTACAGTGTTCCATGACTCACTGTGCTATAAACACTTGTATAGTGTTCCATGACTCACAGTGCTATGAACGCTTGTACAGTGTTCCATGACTCACAGTGCTATAAACACTTGTACAGTGTTCCATGACTCACAGTGCTATAGACACGTGTACATTGTTCCGTGACTCACAGTGCTACAAACACTTGTACAGTGTTCTGGGACTCACAGTGCTATAAACACTTGTACAGTGTTCCATGACTCACAGTGCTATAAACACGTGTACAGTGTTCCGGGACTCACATTGCTATAAACACTTGTACAGTGCTCCATTACTCACAGTGCAATAAACACTTGTACAGTGTTCCGTGAATCACAGTGCTATAAACACTTGTAGAGTTCCATGACTCACAGTACTATAAACACGTGTACAGTGTTCCATGACTCACAGTGCTATAAACACTTGTAGTGTTCCATGACTCACAGTGCAATAAACACTTGTACAGTGTTCCATAACTCACAGTGCTATAAACACTTGTACAGTGTTTCGTGACTCACAGTGCTATAAACACTTGTAGTGTTCCGGGACTCGCAGTGCTATAAACACTTGTACGGTGTTCCGTGACTCACAGTGCTATGAACACTTGTACAGTGTTCCATGACTCACAGTGCTATGAACGCTTGTACAGTGTTCCATGACTCACAGTGCTATAAACACTTGTACAGTGTTCCATGACTCACAGTGCTATAGACACGTGTACATTGTTCCGTGACTCACAGTGCTATAAACACTTGTACAGTGTTCTTGGACACACAGTGCTATAAACACTTGTACAGTGTTCCATGACTGACAGTGCTATAAACGCTTGTACAGTGTTCCAGGACTCACTGTGCTATAAACACTTGTATAGTGTTCCATGACTCACAGTGCTATGAACGCTTGTACAGTGTTCCATGACTCACAGTGCTATAAACACTTGTACAGTGTTCCATGACTCACAGTGCTATATACACGTGTACATTGTTCCGTGACTCACAGTGCCATAAACACTTGTACAGTGTTCTGGGACTCACAGTGCTATAAACACTTGTACAGTGTTCCATGACTCACAGTGCTATAAACACTTGTACAGTGTTCCATGAATCACAGTGCAATAAACACTTGTACAGTGTTCCATAGCTCACAGTGCTATACACACTTGTACAGTGTTCATGACTCACAGTGCTATAAACACTTGTACAATGTTCCGTGACTCACAGTGCTTTAAACACTTGTACAGTATTCCATGACTCACAGTGCTATAAACACTTGTACAGTGTTCCATGACTCACAGTGCTATAAACGCTTGTACAGTGTTCCATGACTCACATTGCTATAAACACATGTAGTGTTTCATGACTCACAGTACTATAAACACTTGTACTGTGTTCCATGACTCATAGTGCTATAAACACTTGTACAGTGTTTCGTGACTCACAGTGCTATAAACACTTGTAGTGTTCCGGGACTCGCAGTGCTATAAACACTTGTACAGTGTTCCATGACTCACAGTGCTATGAACGCTTGTACAGTGTTCCATGACTCACCGTGCTATAAACACTTGTACAGTGTTCCATGACTCACAGTGCTATAAACACTTGTACAGTGTTCCATGACTTACATTGCTATAAACACATGTACAGTGTTCCGGGACTCACAGTGCTATAAACAATTATACAGTGTTCCGGGACTCACAGTGCTATAAACACGTGTACAGTGTTCCGGGACTCACAGTACTATAAACACTTCTACAGTGTTCCGTGACTCACAGTGCTATAAACACTTATACAGTGTTCCGTGAATCACAGTTCTATAAACACTTGTAGTGTTCCATGACTCACAGTGCTATAAACACTTGTACAGTGTTCCATGACTCACAGTGCTATGAACACTTGTACAGTATTCCATAACTCACAGTGCTATAAATACTTGTAGTGTTCCATGACTCACAGTGCTATAAACACTTATACAGTGTTCCATGACTCACAGTGCTATAAACACTTGTACAGTGTGCCATGACTCACAGTGCTATAAACACTTGTACAGTGTTCCGTGACTCACAGTGCTACAAACCCTTGTACAATGTTCCGTGACTCACAGTGCTATAAACACTTCTACAGTGTTCCATGACTTACAGTGCTATAAACACTTGTACAGTGTTCCATGACTCACAGTGCTATAAATACTTGTACAGTGTTTCGTGACTCACAGTGCTATAAACACTTGTACGGTATTCCGTGACTAACAGTGCTATGAACACTTGTACAGTGTTCCATGACTCACAGTGCTATGAACACTTGTACAGTATTCCATAACTCACAGTGCTATAAACACTTGTACAGTGTTCCGTGACTAACAGTGCTATAAACACTTGTACAGTGTTTCGTGACTCACAGTGCTATAAACACATGTACAGTGTTCCGTGAATCACAGTGCTATAAACACGTGTAGTGTTCCATGACTCACAGTACTATAAACACGTGTACAGTGTTTCGGGACTCACAGTGGTATAAACACTTGAAGTGTTCCATGACTCACAGTGCTATGAACACTTGTACAGTGTTTCGTGACTCATATTGCTATAAACACTTGTACAGTTTTCCGGCACTCACAGTGCTATACACACTTGTACAGTGTTCCAGGACTGACAGTGCTATAAACACTTGTAGTGTTCAATGACTCACAGTGCTATAAACACTTGCACAGTCTTTCGTGACTCACAGTGCTATAAACACTTGTACAGTGTTCCTTGTCTCACAGTGCTATAAACACTTGTACAATGTTCCGTGACTCACAGTGCTATACATACGTGTACAGTGTTCCGTGACTCACATTGCTATAAACACTTGTGCAGTGTTCCGGGACTCACAGTGCTATAAACACATATACAGTGTTCCGGGACTCACAGTGCTATAAACACTTGTACAGTGTTCCGTGACTCACAGTGCTATAAACACTTGTACAGTGTTCCGTAAATCACAGTGCTATAAACACTTGTATTGTTCCATGACTCACAGTACTATAAACACGTGTACAGTGTTCCGGGATTCACAGTGGTAAAAACACTTGCAGTGTTCCATGACTCCCAGTGCTATGATCACTTGTACAGTGTTTCGTGACTCATATTGCTATAAACACTTGTACAATGTTCCATAACTCACAGTGCTATAAACACTTGTACAGTGTTCCATGACTCACAGTGCTATAAACACTTGTAGTGTTCCATGACTCACAGTGCTATAAACACTTGTACAGTGTTCCATGACTCAAAGTACTATAAACACTTGTACAGTGTTCCATGACTCACAGTGCTATAAACACTTGTACAGTGTTCCATGACACACAGTGCTATAAACCCTTGTACAGTGTTCTATGACTCACAGTGCTATAAACGCTTGTACAGGGTTCCATGACTCTCAGTGCTATAATCAATTATACAGTGTTCAGGGACACACAGTGCTATGAACACTTGTACAGAATTCCGGGACTCACAGTGCTATAAACGCTTGTACAGTGTTCCATGACTCACAGTGCTATAAACACTTGTACAGTGTTCCATGACTCACAGTGCTATAAACATTTGTAGAGTGTTCCATGACTCACAGTGCTATAAACACTTGTACAGTGTTCAATGACTCACAGCGCTATAAACACTTGTACAGTGTTCCATGACTCACAGTGCTATATAAACTTGTACAGTGTTCCATGACTCACAGTGCTATAAATACGTGTAGTGTTCCATGATTCACAGTGCTTTAAACACTTGTACAGTGTTCCATGACTCACAGTGCTATAAACACTTGTACAGTGTTCCATGACTCACAGTGCTATGAACGCTTGTACAGTGTTCCATGACTCACCGTGTTATAAACACTTGTAGAGTGTTCCATGACACACAGTGCTATAAACACTTGTACAGTGTTCCATGACTCACATTGCTACAAACACTTGTACAGAGTTCCGGGACTCACAGTGGTATAAACACTTGTAGTGTTCCATGACTCACAGTACTATGAACGCTTGTACAGTGTTCCATGACTCACATCTATAATCACTTGTACAGTGTTCAGGGACTCACAGTGCTATGAACACGTGTACAGAATTCCGGGACTCACAGTGCTATAAACACTTGTACAGTGTTCCATGACTCACAGTGCTATAAACACTTGTACAGTTTTCCATGACTCACAGTGCTATAAACATGTGTACAGTGTTCCATGACTCACAGTGCTATAAACCCTTGTACATTGTTCCATGACTCACAGTACTATAAACACTTGTACAGTGTTCCATGACTCACAGTGCTATAAACACTTGTACAGTGTTCAATGACACACAGTGCTATAAACACTTGTACAGTGTTCTATGACTCACAGTTCTATGAACGCTTGTACAGTGTTCCATGACTCACAGTGCTATAAACGCTTGTACAGTGATCCATGACTCACAGTGCTATAATGACTTGTACAGTGTTCAGAAACTCACATTGCTATGAACACTTGTACAGAATTCCGGGACTCACAGTGCTATAAACCATTTTACAATGTTCCATGACTCACAGTGCTATAAACACTTGTACAGTGTTCCATGACTCACAGCGCTATAAACACTTGTATAGTGTTCCATGACTCACAGTGCTATAAATACGTGTAGTGTTCCATGACTCACAGTGCTATAAACACTTGTACAGTGTTCCATGACTCACAGTGCTATAAACACTTGTACAGTGTTCCATGACTCACAGTGCTATAAACACTTGTACAGTGTTCCGGTACTCACAGTGCTATAAACACTTGTACAGTGTTCCAGGACTCACAGTACTATAAACACATGTACAGTATTCCGTGACTCATAGTGCTATAAACCCTTGTACTGTGTTCCCTGAATCACAGTGCTATAAACACTTGTAGTGTTCCATGACTCACAGTACTATAAATAGGTATACAGTGTTCCTGGACTCACAGTGGTATACACTTTTGTAGTGTTCCATTACTCACAGTGCTATGAACACTTGTACAGTGTTCCATAACTCACAGTGCTATAAACACTTGTACAGTGTTCCATGACTCACAGTGCTATAAACACTTGTAGTTTTCCATGATTCACAGTGCTGTAAACACTTGTACAGTGTTCCATGACTCACAGTGCTATAAGCACTTGTACAGTGTTCCATGACTCACAGTGCTATAAACACTTGTACAGTGTTCCATGACTCACAGTGCTATAAACACTTGTACAGTGTTCCGTGATTCACAGTGCTATAAACACTTATACAGTGTTCCGTGAATCACAGTGCTATAAACACTTGTAGTGTTCCATGACTCACAGTACTATAAACACGTGTACATTGTTCCGGGACTCACAGTGGTATAATCACTTGTAGTGTTCCATGACTCACAGTGCCACGAACACTTGTATAGTGTTTCGTGACTCACAGTGCTATAAATACATGTAGTGTTTCATGACTCACAGTGCTATAAACACTTGTACTGTGTTCCATGACTCACAGTGCTATAAAGACTTGTACAGTGTTTCGTGACTCACAGTGCTATAAACTCTTGTAGTGTTCCGGGACTCGCAGTGCTATAAACACTTGTATGGTGTTCCGTGACTCACAGTGCTATGAACACTTGTAAAGTATTCCATAACTCACAGTGCTATAAATACCTGTAGTGTTCCATGACTCACAGTGCTATAAACACTTGTACAGTGTTCCATGACTCACAGTGCTATAAAAACTAGTATAGTGTTCCGTGACTCACAGTGCTATAAACACTTGTACAATGTTCCGTGACTCACAGTGCTATAAACACTTGTACAGTGTTCCATGACTCACAGTGCTATGAACGCTTGTACAGTGTTCCATGACTCACAGTGCTATAAATACGTGTAGTGTTCCATGATTCACAGTGCTTTAAACACTTGTACAGTGTTCCATGACTCACAGTGCTACAAACACTTGTACAGTGTTCCATGACTCACAGTGCTATGAACGCTTGTACAGTGTTCCATGACTCACCGTGTTATAAACACTTGTAGAGTGTTCCATGACACACAGTGCTATAAACACTTGTACAGTGTTCCATGACTCACATTGCTACAAACACTTGTACAGAGTTCCGGGACTCACAGTGGTATAAACACTTGTAGTGTTCCATGACTCACAGTACTATGAACGCTTGTACAGTGTTCCATGACTCACATCTATAATCACTTGTACAGTGTTCAGGGACTCACAGTGCTATGAACACGTGTACAGAATTCCGGGACTCACAGTGCTATAAACACTTGTACAGTGTTCCATGACTCACAGTGCTATAAACACTTGTACAGTTTTCCATGACTCACAGTGCTATAAACATGTGTACAGTGTTCCATGACTCACAGTGCTATAAACCCTTGAACAGTGTTCCATGACTCACAGTACTATAAACACTTGTACAGTGTTCCATGACTCACAGTGCTATAAACACTTGTACAGTGTTCAATGACACACAGTGCTATAAACACTTGTACAGTGTTCTATGACTCACAGTTCTATGAACGCTTGTACAGTGTTCCATGACTCACAGTGCTATAAACGCTTGTACAGTGTTCCATGACTCACAGTGCTATAATGACTTGTACAGTGTTCAGAGACTCACAGTGCTATGAACACTTGTACAGAATTCCGGGACTCACAGTGCTATAAACCATTTTACAATGTTCCATGACTCACAGTGCTATAAACACTTGTACAATGTTCCATGACTCACAGCGCTATAAACACTTGTATAGTGTTCCATGACTCACAGTGCTATAAATACGTGTAGTGTTCCATGACTCACAGTGCTATAAACACTTGTACAGTGTTCCATGACTCACAGTGCTATAAACACTTGTACAGTGTTCCATGACTCACAGTGCTATAAACACTTGTACAGTGTTCCGGTACTCACAGTGCTATAAACACTTGTACAGTGTTCCAGGACTCACAGTACTATAAACACATGTACAGTATTCCGTGACTCATAGTGCTATAAACCCTTGTACTGTGTTCCCTGAATGACAGTGCTATAAACACTTGTAGTGTTCCATGACTCACAGTACTATAAACAGGTATACAGTGTTCCATAACTCACAGTGCTATAAACACTTGTACAGTGTTCCATGACTCACAGTGCTATAAACACTTGTAGTTTTCCATGATTCACAGTGCTGTAAACACTTGTACAGTGTTCCATGACTCACAGTGCTATAAGCACTTGTACAGTGTTCCATGACTCACAGTGCTATAAACACTTGTACAGTGTTCCAGGACTCACAGTGCTATAAACACTTGTACAGTGTTCCGTGATTCACAGTGCTATAAACACTTATACAGTGTTCCGTGAATCACAGTGCTATAAACACTTGTAGTGTTCCATGACTCACAGTACTATAAACACGTGTACATTGTTCCGGGACTCACAGTGGTATAATCACTTGTAGTGTTCCATGACTCACAGTGCCATGAACACTTGTATAGTGTTTCGTGACTCACAGTGCTATAAATACATGTAGGGTTTCATGACTCACAGTGCTATAAACACTTGTACTGTGTTCCATGACTAACAGTGCTATAAAGACTTGTACAGTGTTTCGTGACTCACAGTGCTATAAACTCTTGTAGTGTTCCGTGACTCACAGTGCTATGAACACTTGTAAAGTATTCCATAACTCACAGTGCTATAAATACCTGTAGTGTTCCATGACTCACAGTGCTATAAACACTTGTACAGTGTTCCATGACTCACAGTGCTATAAAAACTAGTATAGTGTTCCGTGACTCACAGTGCTATAAACACTTGTACAATGTTCCGTGACTCACAGTGCTATAAACACTTGTACATTGTTCCATGACTTACAGTGCTATAAACACTTGTACAGTGTTCCATGACTCACAGTGCTATAAACACTTGTACAGTGTTTCGTCACTCACAGTGCTATAAACACTTGTACGGTATTCCGTGACTCACAGTGCTATGAACACTTGTACAGTGTTCCATGACTCACAGTGCTATGAACACTTGTACAGTATTCCATAACTCACAGTGCTATAAACACTTGTACAGTGTTCCATGACTCACAGTGCTATAAACACTTGTACAGTGTTCCATGACTCACAGTGCTATAAACACTTGTACAGTGTTCCATGACTCACAATGCTATAAAAGCTTGTATAGTGTTCCATGACTCACATTGCTATAAAAACATGTAGAGTTCCATGACTAACAGTGCTATAAACACTTGTACAGTGTTCAATGACTCACAGTGCTATAAACACTTGTACAGTGTTTCGTGACTCATAGTGCTATAAACACTTGTACAGTGTTCCGTGACTCACAGTGCTATAAACACTTGTACAATGTTCCGTGACTCACAGTGCTATACATACGTGTACATTGTTCCGTGACTCACATTGCTATAAACACTTGTGCAGTGTTTCGGGACTCACAGTGCTATAAACACTTATACAGTGTTCCGGGACTCACAGTGCTATAAACACTTGTACAGTGTTCCGTGACTCACAGTGCTATAAACACTTGTACAGTGTTCCGTAAATCACAGTGCTATAAACACTTGTAGTGTTCCATGACTCACAGTACTATAAACACGTGTACAGTGTTCCGGGACTAACAGTGGTATAAACACTTGCAGTGTTCCATGACTCCCAGTGCTATGATCACTTGTACAGTGTTTCGTGACTCATATTGCTATAAACACTTGTACAGTGTTCCATAACTCACAGTGCTATAAACACTTGTACAGTGTTCCATGACTCACAGTGCTATAAACACTTGTAGTATTCCATGACTCACAGTGCTATAAACACTTGTACAGTGTTCCATGACTCAAAGTACTATAAACACTTGTACAGTTTTCCATGACTCACAGTGCTATAAACACTTGTACAGTGTTTCGTCACTCACAGTGCTATAAACACTTGTACGGTATTCCGTAACTCACATTGCTATGAACACTTGTACAGTGTTCCATGACTCACAGTGCTATGAACATTTGTACAGTATTCCATAACTCACAGTGCTATAAACACTTGTACAGTGTTCCATGACTCACAGTGCTATGAATGCTTGTACAGTGTTCCATGACTCACAGTGCTATAAACACTTGTACAGTGTTCCATGACTCACAGTGCTATAAACACTTGTACAGTGTTCCATGACTCACAATGCTATAAAAGCTTGAATAGTGTTCCATGACTCACATTGCTATAAAAACATGTAGAGTTCCATGACTAACAGTGCTATAAACACTTGTACAGTGTTCAATGACTCACAGTGCTATAAAAACTTGTACAGTGTTTCGTGACTCACAGTGCTATAAACACTTGTACAGTGTTCCGTGACTCACAGTGCTATAAACACTTGTACAATGTTCCGTGACTCACAGTGCTATACATACGTGTACAGTGTTCCGTGACTCACATTGCTATAAACACGTGTGCAGTGTTTCGGGACTCACAGTGCTATAAACACTTATACAGTGTTCCGGGACTCACAGTGCTATAAACACTTGTAGAGTGTTCCGTGACTCACAGTGCTATAAACACTTGTACAGTGTTCCGTAAATCACAGTGCTATAAACACCTGTAGTGTTCCATGACTCACAGTACTATAAACACGTGTACAGTGTTCCGGGACTCACAGTGGTATAAACACTTGCAGTGTTCCATGACTCCCAGTGCTATGATCACTTGTACAGTGTTTCGTGACTCATATTGCTATAAACACTTGTACAGTGTTCCATAACTCACAGTGCTATAAACACTTGTACAGTGTTCCATGACTCACAGTGCTATAAACACTTGTAGTGTTCCATGACACACAGTGCTATAAACCCTTGTAAAGTGTTCTATGACTCACAGTGCTATAAACGCTTGTACAGGTTTCCATGACTCTCAGTGCTATAATCAATTATACAGTGTTCAGGGACTCACAGTGCTATAAACGCTTGTACAGTGTTCCATGACTCACAGTGCTATAAACACTTGTACAGTGTTCCATGACTCACAGTGCTATAAACATTTGTAGAGTGTTCCATGACTCACAGTGCTATAAACACTTGTACAGTGTTCAATGACTCACAGCGCTATAAACACTTGTACAGTGTTCCATGACTCACAGTGCTATAGAAACTTGTACAGTGTTCCATGACTCACAGTGCTATAAATACGTGTAGAGTTCCATGATTCACAGTGCTTTAAACACTTGTACAGTGTTCCATGACTCACAGTGCTATAAACACTTGTACAGTGTTCCATGACTCACAGTGCTATAAAAACTAGTATAGTGTTCCGTGACTCACAGTGCTATAAACACTTGTACAATGTTCCGTGACTCACAGTGCTATAAACACTTGTACATTGTTCCATGACTCACAGTGCTATAAACACTTGTACAGTGTTCCATGACTCACAGTGCTATAAACACTTGTACAGTGTTTCGTCACTCACAGTGCTATAAACACTTGTACGTATTCCATGACTCACAGTGCTATGAACACTTGTACAGTGTTCCATGACTCACAGTGCTATAAACACTTGTACAGTGTTCCATGACTCACAGTGCTATAAACACTTGTACAGTGTTCCATGACTCACAGTGCTATAAACACTTGTACAGTGTTCCATGACTCACAGTGCTATAAACACTTGTACAGTGTTCCATGACTCACAGTGCTATAAACACTTGTAGTGTTCCATGACTCACAGTGCTATAAACACTTGTACAGTGTTCCATGACTCACAGTGCTATAAACACTTGTACAGTGTTCCATGACTCACAGTGCTATAAACACTTGTAGTGTTCCATGACTCACAGTGCTATGTACAGTGTTCCGTGACTCACAGTGCTATAAACACTTGTACAGTGTTCCATGACTCACAGTGCTATAAACACTTGTACAGTGTTCCATGACTCACAGTGCTATAAACACTTGTACAGTGTTCCATGACTCACAGTGCTATAAACACTTGTACAGTGTTCCGTGACTCACAGTGCTATAAACACTTGTACAGTGTTCCGTGACTCACAGTGCTATAAACACTTGTACAGTGTTCCATGACTCACAGTGCTATAAACACGTGTACAGTGTTCCATGACTCACAGTGCTATAAACACTTGTACAGTGTTCCGGGACTCACAGTGCTATAAACACTTGTACAGTGTTCCATGACTCACAGTGCTATAAACACTTGTACAGTATTCCATGACTCACAGTGCTATAAACACTTGTACAGTGTTCCATGACTCACAGTGCTATAAACACTTGTACAGTGTTCCGTGACTCACAGTGCTATAAACACTTGTACAGTGTTCCATGACTCACAGTGCTATAAACACTTGTACAGTGTTCCATGACTCACAGTGCTATAAACACTTGTACAGTGTTCCATGACTCACAGTGCTATAAACACTTGTACAGTGTTCCATGACTCACAGTGCTATAAACACTTGTACAGTGTTCCATGACTCACAGTGCTATAAACACTTGTACAGTGTTCCATGACTCACAGTGCTATAAACACTTGTACAGTGTTCCATGACTCACAGTGCTATAAACACTTGTACAGTGTTCCATGACTCACAGTGCTATAAACACTTGTACAGTGTTCCATGACTCACAGTGCTATAAACACTTGTACAGTGTTCCATGACTCACAGTGCTATAAACACTTGTACAGTGTTCCATGACTCACAGTGCTATAAACACTTGTACAGTGTTCCATGACTCACAGTGCTATAAACACTTGTACAGTGTTCCATGACTCACAGTGCTATAAACACTTGTACAGTGTTCCATGACTCACAGTGCTATAAACACTTGTACAGTGTTCCGTGACTCACAGTGCTATAAACACTTGTACAGTGTTCCATGACTCACAGTGCTATAACACGTGTACAGTGTTCCATGACTCACATGGCTATAAACACATGTAGTGTTCCATGACTCACAGTGCTATAAACACTTGTACAGTGTTCCATGACTCACAGTGCTATAAACACTTGTACAGTGTTTCATGACTCACAGTGCTATAAACACTTGTAGTGTTCCGGGACTCGCAGTGCTATAAACACTTGTACGGTGTTCCGTGCCTCACAGTGCTATAAACACTTGTACAGTATTCCATAAGTCACAGTGCTATAAATACTTGTACAGTGTTCCATGACTCACAGTGCTATGAACGCTTGTACAATGTTCCATGACTCACAGTGCTATAAACACTTGTACAGTGTTTCGTGACTCACAGTGCTATAAACACTTGTACAGTGTTCCGGGACTCACAGTGCTATACACACTTGTACAGTGTTCCATGAATCACAGTGCTATAAACACTTGTAGTGTTCCATGACTCACAGTGCTATAAAAACTTGTACAGTGTTCCATGACTCACAGTGCTATAAACACTTGTACAGTGTTCCATGACTCACAGTGCTATAAACACTTGTACAAAGTTCCGTGACTCACAGTGCTATAAACACTTGTACAGTGTTCCATGACTCACAGAGCTATAAACACTTGTACAGTATTCCATGACTCACAGTGCTATAAACACTTGTACAGTGTTCCATGACTCACAGTGCTATAAACACTTGTACAGTGTTCCATGACTCACAGTGCTATAAACACTTGTACAGTGTTCCATGACTCACAGTGCTATAAACACTTGTACAGTGTTCCGTGACTCACAGTGCTATAAACACTTGTAGTGTTCCGTGACTCACAGTGCTATAAACACTTGTACAGTGTTCCGGGACTCACAGTGCTATAAACACTTGTACAGTGTTCCATGACTCACAGTGCTATGAACGCTTGTACAGTGTTCCATGACTCACAGTGCTATAAACACTTGTACAGTGTTTCGTGACTCACAGTGCTATAAACACTTGTACAGTGTTCCGGGACTCACAGTGCTATAAACACTTGTACAGTGTTCCATGAATCACAGTGCTATAAACACTTGTAGTGTTCCATGACTCACAGTGCTATAAACACTTGTACAGTGTTCCATGACTCACAGTGCTATAAACACTTGTACAGTGTTCCATGACTCACAGTGCTATAAACACTTGTACAGTGTTCCATGACTCACAGTACTATAAACACTTGTACAGTGTTCCATGACTCACAGTGCTATAAACACTTGTACAGTGTTCCATCACTCACAGTGCTATAAACACTTGTACGGTATTCCGTAACTCACATTGCTATGAACACTTGTACAGTGTTCCATGACTCACAGTGCTATGAACACTTGTACAGTATTCCATAACTCACAGTGCTATAAACACTTGTACAGTGTTCCATGACTCACAGTGCTATGAATGCTTGTACAGT
>CM026404.1:41730071-41755349 GCA_014843695.1 Archivesica marissinica | reverse complement strand
ATAATACTATATATGTTAAATGTATAACCTCATATAATACTATATGTTAAATGTATAGCTCATATAATACTATATTGTTAAATGTATAACCCATATAATACTATATATGTTAAATGTATAAGCTCATATAATACTATATGTTAAATGTATAGCTCATATAATACTATATATGTTAAATGTATAACCCATATAATACTATATGTTAAATGTATAACTCATATAATACTATATGTTAAATGTATATATATATGTTATACTCTACCACGAGTACACACATTCTGCAGCACTGCACACGGTATTATTCCTGCTAGTTCACCCATACTCTACCATGATTACACACATTCTGCAGCACTGCACAGGGTATTATTCCTGCTAGTTCATCCATACCCTACCATGATTACACACATTCTTCAGCACTGCACACGGTATTATTCCTGCTAGTTCATCCATACACTACCATGATTACACACATTCTGCAGCACTGCACACGGTATTATTCCTGCTAGTTCATCCATACTCTACCATGATTACACACATTCTGCAGCACTGCACACGGTATTATTCCTGCTAGTTCATCCATACTCTACCATGATTACACACATTCTGCAGCACTGCACACGGTATTATTCCTGCTAGTTCATCCATACACTACCATGATTACACACATTCTGCAGCACTGCACACGGTATTATTCTTGCTAGTTCATCCATACTCTACCATGATTACACACATTCTGCAGCACTGCACACGGTATTATTCCTGCTAGTTCATCCATACTCTACCATGATTACACACATTCTGCAGCACTGCACACGGTATTATTCCTGCTAGTTCATCCATACACTACCATGATTACACACATTCTGCAGCACTGCACACGGTATTATTCTTGCTAGTTCATCCATACTCTACCATGATTACACACATTCTGCAGCACTGCACACGGTATTATTCCTGCTAGTTCATCCATACTCTACCATGATTACACACATTCTGCAGCACTGCACACGGTATTATTCCTGCTAGTTCATCCATACTCTACCACGATTACACACATTCCGCAGCACTGCACACAGTATTCTTCCTGCTAGTTCATCCATACTCTACCATGATTATACATATTCTGCAGCACTGCACACGGTATTCCTCCTGCTAGTTCATCCATACTCTACCATGATTACAGCTTAACATATTTATTTCTAATGATATCATACTGGTAGTTAGGAAAACAGCAGAACGTTGTACATATATACACTTTATTTCCAATGTTCACGATATACACACGAATTAATGCTTAAATGACAAGTTTATAAAAGTAAAGTTAGGTGTTGGTTTATTATAGAGTCATCCCTATATTTAAAGGGCCAGCCATTGCTGATTTATGAGACACTTCTTTTTATGAACATCAGTACTTCCCGAATCCTATGCGTGTATGCCAGGCGCCAGACTAGTAGGCAATCGATAACCATTATTTAACTAGCTGGTGGCTCACCAACCGGCCATATCAGAACGAACCTTCGATCTCCCGCTCCGTAGGCGTACGCCTTAATCACTAGGTCACGGGATACTAGACATGTATACAATACTGACTGTAACAGACGGTCTCAGCGCAATAATACACATATATACAACACTGACTGTAACAGACGGTCTCATGGCGCAATACTAGACATGTATACACTACTGACTGTAACAGACGGTCTCAGCGCAATAATACACATACAAACAACACAGACTGTAACAGATGGTCTCATGGCGCAATACTAGACATGTATACACTACTGACTGTAACAGACGGTCTCAGCGCAATAATACACATACAAACAACACTGACTGTAACAGACGGTCTCAGCGCAATAATACACATACAAACAACACTGACTGTAACAGACGGTCTCAGCGCAATAATACACATACAAACAACACTGACTGTAACAGACGGTCTCAGCGCAATAATACACATACAAACAACACTGACTGTAACAGACGGTCTCAGCGCAATAATACACATACAAACAACACTGACTGTAACAGACGGTCTCAGCGCAATAATACACATATATACAACACTGACTGTAACAGATGGTCTCAGCGCAATAATACACATAATACAACACTGACTGTAACAGACGGTCTCAGCGCAATAATACACATACAAACAACACTGACTGTAACAGACGGTCTCAGCGCAATAATACACATACAAACAACACTGACTGTAACAGACGGTCTCAGCGCAATAATACACATACAAACAACACTGACTGTAACAGACGGTCTCAGCGCAATAATACACATACAAACAACACTGACTGTAACAGACGGTCTCAGCGCAATAATACACATACAAACAACACTGACTGTAACAGACGGTCTCAGCGCAATAATACACATATATACAACACTGACTGTAACAGACGGTCTCAGCGCAATAATACACATACAAACAACACTGACTGTAACAGACGGTCTCAGCGCAATAATACACATACAAACAACACTGACTGTAACAGACGGTCTCAGCGCAATAATACACATACAAACAACACTGACTGTAACAGACGGTCTCAGCGCAATAATACACATACAAACAACACTGACTGTAACAGACGGTCTCAGCGCAATAATACACATATATACAACACTGACTGTAACAGATGGTCTCAGCGCAATAATACACATACAAACAACACTGACTGTAACAGACGGTCTCAGCGCAATAATACACATATAAACAACACTGACTGTAACAGACGGTCTCAGCGCAATAATACACATATATACAACACTGACTGTAACAGATGGTCTCAGCGCAATAATACACATATATACAACACTGACTGTAACAGATGGTCTCAGCGCAATAATACACATATATACAACACTGACTGTAACAGATGGTCTCAGCGCAATAATACACATACAAACAACACTGACTGTAACAGATGGTCTCAGTGCAATAATACACATACAAACAACACTGACTGTAACAGACGGTCTCAGCGCAATAATACACATACAAACAACACTGACTGTAACAGATGGTCTCAGCGCAATAATACACATACAAACAACACTGACTGTAACAGACGGTCTCAGCGCAATAATACACATACAAACAACACTGACTGTAACAGACGGTCTCAGCGCAATAATACACATACAAACAACACTGACTGTAACAGACGGTCTCAGCGCAATAATACACATACAAACAACACTGACTGTAACAGACGGTCTCAGCGCAATAATACACATATATACAACACTGACTGTAACAGACGGTCTCAGCGCAATAATACACATATATACAACACTGACTGTAACAGACGGTCTCAGCGCAATAATACACATACAAACAACACTGACTGTAACAGACGGTCTCAGCGCAATAATACACATACAAACAACACTGACTGTAACAGACGGTCTCAGCGCAATAATACACATACAAACAACACTGACTGTAACAGACGGTCTCAGCGCAATAATACACATACAAACAACACTGACTGTAACAGACGGTCTCAGCGCAATAATACACATATATACAACACTGACTGTAACAGACGGTCTCAGCGCAATAATACACATACACAACACTGACTGTAACAGACGGTCTCAGCGCAATAATACACATACAAACAACACTGACTGTAACAGACGGTCTCAGCGCAATAATACACATACAAACAACACTGACTGTAACAGATGGTCTCAGCGCAATAATACACATACAAACAACACTGACTGTAACAGATGGTCTCAGCGCAATAATACACATACAAACAACACTGACTGTAACAGATGGTCTCAGCGCAATAATACACATACAAACAACACTGACTGTAACAGACGGTCTCAGCGCAATAATACACATACAAACAACACTGACTGTAACAGACGGTCTCAGCGCAATAATACACATACAAACAACACTGACTGTAACAGACGGTCTCAGCGCAATAATACACATATATACAACACTGACTGTAACAGACGGTCTCAGCGCAATAATACACATACAAACAACACTGACTGTAACAGACGGTCTCAGCGCAATAATACACATACAAACAACACTGACTGTAACAGACGGTCTCAGCGCAATAATACACATACAAACAACACTGACTGTAACAGACGGTCTCAGCGCAATAATACACATACAAACAACACTGACTGTAACAGACGGTCTCAGCGCAATAATACACATATATACAACACTGACTGTAACAGACGGTCTCAGCGCAATAATACACATATAAACAACACTGACTGTAACAGATGGTCTCAGCGCAATAATACACATATATACAACACTGACTGTAACAGACGGTCTCAGCGCAATAATACACATATATACAACACTGACTGTAACAGACGGTCTCAGCGCAATAATACACATACAAACAACACTGACTGTAACAGACGGTCTCAGCGCAATAATACACATACAAACAACACTGACTGTAACAGACGGTCTCAGCGCAATAATACACATATATACAACACTGACTGTAACAGACGGTCTCAGCGCAATAATACACATATAAACAACACTGACTGTAACAGATGGTCTCAGCGCAATAATACACATATATACAACACTGACTGTAACAGATGGTCTCAGCGCAATAATACACATATATACAACACTGACTGTAACAGATGGTCTCAGCGCAATAATACACATATATACAACACTGACTGTAACAGATGGTCTCAGCGCAATAATACACATACAAACAACACTGACTGTAACAGATGGTCTCAGCGCAATAATACACATACAAACAACACTGACTGTAACAGACGGTCTCAGCGCAATAATACACATACAAACAACACTGACTGTAACAGACGGTCTCAGCGCAATAATACACATACAAACAACACTGACTGTAACAGACGGTCTCAGCGCAATAATACACATACAAACAACACTGACTGTAACAGACGGTCTCAGCGCAATAATACACATACAAACAACACTGACTGTAACAGACGGTCTCAGCGCAATAATACACATACAAACAACACTGACTGTAACAGACGGTCTCAGCGCAATAATACACATATATACAACACTGACTGTAACAGACGGTCTCAGCGCAATAATACACATACAAACAACACTGACTGTAACAGACGGTCTCAGCGCAATAATACACATACAAACAACACTGACTGTAACAGACGGTCTCAGCGCAATAATACACATACAAACAACACTGACTGTAACAGACGGTCTCAGCGCAATAATACACATACAAACAACACTGACTGTAACAGACGGTCTCAGCGCAATAATACACATACAAACAACACTGACTGTAACAGACGGTCTCAGCGCAATAATACACATATATACAACACTGACTGTAACAGACGGTCTCAGCGCAATAATACACATACAAACAACACTGACTGTAACAGACGGTCTCAGCGCAATAATACACATACAAACAACACTGACTGTAACAGACGGTCTCAGCGCAATAATACACATACAAACAACACTGACTGTAACAGATGGTCTCAGCGCAATAATACACATACAAACAACACTGACTGTAACAGATGGTCTCAGCGCAATAATACACATACAAACAACACTGACTGTAACAGACGGTCTCAGCGCAATAATACACATACAAACAACACTGACTGTAACAGACGGTCTCAGCGCAATAATACACATACAAACAACACTGACTGTAACAGACGGTCTCAGCGCAATAATACACATACAAACAACACTGACTGTAACAGACGGTCTCAGCGCAATAATACACATACAAACAACACTGACTGTAACAGACGGTCTCAGCGCAATAATACACATACAAACAACACTGACTGTAACAGACGGTCTCAGCGCAATAATACACATACAAACAACACTGACTGTAACAGACGGTCTCAGCGCAATAATACACATACAAACAACACTGACTGTAACAGACGGTCTCAGCGCAATAATACACATACAAACAACACTGACTGTAACAGACGGTCTCAGCGCAATAATACACATACAAACAACACTGACTGTAACAGACGGTCTCAGCGCAATAATACACATACAAACAACACTGACTGTAACAGACGGTCTCAGCGCAATAATACACATACAAACAACACTGACTGTAACAGACGGTCTCAGCGCAATAATACACATACAAACAACACTGACTGTAACAGACGGTCTCAGCGCAATAATACACATACAAACAACACTGACTGTAACAGACGGTCTCAGCGCAATAATACACATACAAACAACACTGACTGTAACAGACGGTCTCAGCGCAATAATACACATACAAACAACACTGACTGTAACAGATGGTCTCAGCGCAATAATACACATACAAACAACACTGACTGTAACAGACGGTCTCAGCGCAATAATACACATACAAACAACACTGACTGTAACAGACGGTCTCAGCGCAATAATACACATACAAACAACACTGACTGTAACAGACGGTCTCAGCGCAATAATACACATACAAACAACACTGACTGTAACAGACGGTCTCAGCGCAATAATACACATACAAACAACACTGACTGTAACAGACGGTCTCAGCGCAATAATACACATACAAACAACACTGACTGTAACAGACGGTCTCAGCGCAATAATACACATATATACAACACTGACTGTAACAGATGGTCTCAGCGCAATAATACACATACAAACAACACTGACTGTAACAGACGGTCTCAGCGCAATAATACACATATAAACAACACTGACTGTAACAGACGGTCTCAGCGCAATAATACACATATATACAACACTGACTGTAACAGACGGTCTCAGCGCAATAATACACATACAAACAACACTGACTGTAACAGACGGTCTCAGCGCAATAATACACATACAAACAACACTGACTGTAACAGACGGTCTCAGCGCAATAATACACATATATACAACACTGACTGTAACAGACGGTCTCAGCGCAATAATACACATACAAACAACACTGACTGTAACAGACGGTCTCAGCGCAATAATACACATACAAACAACACTGACTGTAACAGACGGTCTCAGCGCAATAATACACATACAAACAACACTGACTGTAACAGACGGTCTCAGCGCAATAATACACATACAAACAACACTGACTGTAACAGACGGTCTCAGCGCAATAATACACATACAAACAACACTGACTGTAACAGACGGTCTCAGCGCAATAATACACATACAAACAACACTGACTGTAACAGACGGTCTCAGCGCAATAGGTTAAGCATTGAAATCGTACCCAGAAAGTTAAGATTCGAATCTTGTATTTCTCAAAATAATACCCGGATCACCTCACATAACGATTATACTTGTATTGAGGCGAAACTTATCTGTCAATATTATCCTATGATTATGTCGTCAGCGTCAATATGCACTGGGATTTAAGTCAAATCGGGGGGGGGGTGCCCCCACACACCCTACAAATCGGGGGGGGGTGCCCCCACACACTCTACAAAGCTCATGTCTTCGGTGCTGTCAGGCCGTCCCAACCACACCTGTATTGGGAACCCACCTTTATAGGGAACCCACCTGTATTAGGAACCCACCTTTATTGTGAACGCTAATCAATTGGAAGCATGCGCTGTGTAGCAGAAACGCCCTAAAACATACGCATACAGAAGTGCCCTGAAACATGCGCATACAGAAACGCCCTGAAACATGCGCATACAGAAACCCCCTGAAACATGCGCATACAGAAACGTCCTGAGACATGCGCATACAGAAACGCCCTGAAACATGCGCATACAGAAACGTCCTGAGACATGCGCATACAGAAACGCCCTGAACCATGCGCATACAGAAACGTCCTGAGACATGCGCATACAGAAACGCCCTGAAACATGCGCATACAGAAACGCCATGAAACATGCGCATACAGAAACGCCATGAAACATGCGCATACAGAAACGCCATGAAACATGCGCATACAGAAACGCCATGAAACATGCGTATACAGAAACGCCATGAAACATGCGCATACAGAAACGCCATGAAACATGCGCATACAGAAACGCCATGAAACATGCGCATACAGAAACGCCATGAAACATGCGTATACAGAAACGCCATGAAACATGCGCATACAGAAACGCCATGAAACATGCGCATACAGAAACGCCATGAAACATGCGCATACAGAAACGCCATGAAACATGCGTATACAGAAACGCCATGAAACATGCGCATACAGAAACGCCATGAAACATGCGCATACAGAAACGCCATGAAACATGCGCATACAGAAACGCCATGAAACATGCGTATACTTCAAAGATATATGCTTTAAGTTTTCCTATGCAGACAGTTGAATCGTTTAGGTGTTTTAGTCTAGGATGTTTGGTTGTGACAAATTATTCGAGATAGGGTTGGACGACGCATACAAATGTACATGTATGCCGCATGTGACAAATTGATTGTCCAACTCTATTATTGCCTCTAAGCGTTCAGGATGAGTATTAATTGATGGATGCGCGTATTTGTATGTAAAGGTATGTGTACGATACAATTGTCGTGGCTTAGGTAGTGCATATTGACCTTTCCTTTAGAGGCATACAATAGAATCTATTACAGAAACAAAGTAACTTGCTAGGAAACGGTACAACCCTTCCACATACTGTTAGGAAACGGTACATTCCTCCCACATAATGTTAGGAAACGGTACAACCCTTCCACATACTGTTAGGAAACGGTACATTCCTTCCACATACTGTTAGGAAACGGTACAACCCTTCCACATAATGTTAGGAAACGGTACAGCCCTTCCACATAATGTTAGGAAACGGTACAGCCCTTCCACATACTGTTAGGAAACGGTACATTCCTTCCACATAATGTTAGGAAACGGTACATTCCTTCCACATACTGTTAGGAAACGGTACATTCCTTCCACATACTGTTAGGAAACGGTACATTCCTTCCACATACTGTTAGGAAACGGTACAACCCTTCCACATAATGTTAGGAAACGGTACAGCCCTTCCACATAATGTTAGGAAACGGTACAGCCCTTCCACATACTGTTAGGAAACGGTACATTCCTTCCACATAATGTTAGGAAACGGTACATTCCTTCCACATACTGTTAGGAAACGGTACATTCCTTCCACATACTGTTAGGAAACGGTATAGCCCTTCCACATAATGTTAGGAAACGGTACATTCCTTCCACATACTGTTAGGAAACGATACAGCCCTTCCACATACTGTTAGGAAACAGTACATTCCTTCAACATAATGTTAGGAAACGGTACAACCCTTCCACATACTGTTAGGAAACAGTACATTCCTTCCACATAATGTTAGGAAACGGTACATTCCTTCCACATAATGTTAGGAAACGGTACATTCCTTCCACATACTGTTAGGAAACGGTACATTCCTTCCACATAATGTTAGGGAACGGTACATTCCTTCCAAAAACTATTAGGAAACAGTACATACCTTCCAAATAATGTTAGGAAACGGTACATACCTTCCACATACTGTTAGGAAACGGTACATTCCTTCCACATAATGTTACGAAACGATACATTCCTTCCACATAATGTTAGGACACGGTACATTCCTTCCACATAATGTTAGTAAACGATACATTCCTTCCATATAATGTTACGAAACGATACATTCCTTCCACACACTGTTAGGAAACGGTACATTCCTTCCAAATAATGTTAGGAAACGGTACATACCTTCCACATAATGTTAGGAAACGGTACATTCCTTCCACATAATGTTAGGAAACGGTACATTCCTTCCACATACTGTTAGGAAACGATACATTCCTTCCACATAATGTTAGGAAACGGTACATTCCTTCCACATACTGTTATGAAACGGTACAGCCCTTCCACATACTGTTAGGAAACGGTACATTCCTTCCACATACTGTTAGGAAAGGGTACAGCCCTTCGACATAATGTTAGGACACGGTACATTCCTTCCACAAACTGTTAGGAAACGATACATTACTTCCACATAATGTTAGGAAACGGTACATTACTTCCACATACTGTTAGTAAACGGTACATTCCTTCCACAAACTGTTAGGAAACGGTACATTCCTTCCACATAATGTTAGGAAACGGTACATTCCTTCCACATAATGTTAGGAAACGGTACATTCCTTCCACATAATGTTAGGAAACGGTACATTCCTTCCACATAATGTTAGTAAACGGTACATTCCTTCCACAAACTGTTAGGAAACGGTACATTCCTTCCAGGAATCGGTACATTCCTTCCAGGAAACGGTACATTCCTTCCACATAATGTTAGTAAACGGTACATTCCTTCCACAAACTGTTAGGAAACGGTACATTACTTCCAGGAAACGGTACATTCCTTCCACAAACTGTTAGTAAACGGTACATTCCTTCCACAAACTGTTAGGAAACGGTACATTCCTTCCAGGAAACGGTACATTCCTTCCACAAACTGTTAGTAAACGGTACATTCCTTCCACAAACTGTTAGTAAACGGTACATTCCTTCCACATACTGTTAGGAAACGGTACATTCCTTCCAGGAAACGGTACATTCCTTCCACAAACTGTTAGGAAACGGTACATTCCTTCCACAAACTGTTAGGAAACGGTACATTCCTTCCAGGAAACGGTACATTCCTTCCAGTAAACGGTACATTCCTTCCACATAATGTTAGGACACGGTACATTCCTTCCACATAATGTTAGGACACGGTACATTCCTTCCACATAATGTTAGGAAACGGTACATTCCTTCCACATAATGTTAGGACACGGTACATTCCTTCCACATAATGTTAGGACACGGTACATTCCTTCCACATAATGTTAGTAAACGGTACATTCCTTCCACAAACTGTTAGGAAACGGTACATTCCTTCCAGGAAACGGTACATTCCTTCCAGGAAACGGTACATTCCTTCCACATAATGTTAGTAAACGGTACATTCCTTCCACAAACTGTTAGGAAACGGTACATTCCTTCCAGGAAACGGTACATTCCTTCCACAAACTGTTAGTAAACGGTACATTCCTTCCACAAACTGTTAGGAAACGGTACATTCCTTCCACATAATGTTAGGAAACGGTACATTCCTTCCACATAATGTTAGTAAACGGTACATTCCTTCCACAAACTGTTAGGAAACGGTACATTCCTTCCAGGAAACGGTACATTCCTTCCACATAATGTTAGGAAACGGTACATTCCTTCCACATACTGTTAGGAAACGGTACATTCCTTCCAGGAAACGGTACATTCCTTCCACAAACTGTTAGTAAACGGTACATTCCTTCCACAAACTGTTAGGAAACGGTACATTCCTTCCAGGAAACGGTACATTCCTTCCAGTAAACGGTACATTCCTTCCACATAATGTTAGGACACGGTACATTCCTTCCACATAATGTTAGGACACGGTACAGCCCTTCCACATAATGTTAGGAAACGGTACATTCCTTCCACATACTGTTAGGAAACGGTACATTCCTTCCACAAACTGTTAGTAAACGGTACATTCCTTCCACATAATGTTAGGAAACGGTACATTCCTTCCACATAATGTTAGGAAACGGTACATTACTTCCACATAATGTTAGTAAACGGTACCGCCCTTCCACAAACTGTTATGAAACGGTACATTCCTTCCACATACTGTTAGGAAACGGTACATTCCTTACATATAATGTTAGGAAACGGTACCGCCCTTCCACATACTGTTAGGAAACGGTACATTCCTCCCACATAATGTTAGGAAACGGTACCGCCCTTCCACATACTGTTAGGAAACGGTACATTCCTCCCACATAATGTTAGGAAACGGTACATTCCTTACACATACTGTTAGGAAACGGTACATTCCTTCCACATAATGTTAGGAAACGGTACATTCCTTCCACATACTGTTAGGAAACGGTACATTCCTCCCACATAATGTTAGGAAACGGTACCGCCCTTCCACATACTGTTAGGAAACGGTACAACCCTTCCACATAATGTTAGGAAACGGTACCGCCCTTCCACATACTGTTAGGAAACAGTACAACCCTTCCACATAATGTTAGGAAACGGTATATTTGATATTAGGCCCTACTATTTGTGTATATTCATGTAAGATGATAAAGGGAGTTACCCCTGAAAGGGCCTCAACTATAAGAAAAAACCCTATAATGCAAGCGTCAAGATACTGTACTTCGTTTATTGAATATTACCAAAAACTTATAACCAAACACATAATATAAAAATAATAGTTGTTAAATTCAGTGATTGATCGAACAGTGTTTGTGGTTCAATACGCTAAATATGATGGTGTAAAATCAGGTTTGTCACTTTGTTAGTAATAAAATATGATAAATCACTGACATGAACAAACAAAGACATGGCTTCTGTAAACTCGTAGTTCCTTCAGTGTTGTTCATGTCATGGTCGATAGAGTGTTTATCTCGAGGTGTAGCCTTCAAACTAAATTTAGCCATAACATTTTAATTTGGATTAATGTTTGTTTTTCTAATTGTTGTGAGTAATCAGTTCTCTACTGTTATATGAATTTCTGGGGCGGTTTGAGGGGGGCGGTATGTTTCCCGATGCCTCTCCGATCTCTCTTGGTATCTGTCCGACTTGATCTCATTGTATGTACCATCCATGATGGAAGTAAATACATTGTTTGCACGTGCAATACATGCACACATTGTTTGCACGTGCAATACACGCACACATTGTTTGCACGTGCAATACATGCACACATTGTTTGCACGTGCAATACATGCACACATTGTTTGCACGTGCAATACACGCACACATTGTTTGCACGTGCAATACATGCACACATTGTTTGCACGTGCAATACATGCACATCTTGTTTGCACGGGCAATACGTGCAATACACGCATATATTGTTTGCACGTGCAATACATGCACATCTTGTTTGCACGTGCAATACATGCACATCTTGTTTGCACGTGCAATACATGCACATCGACTTTATTGGAAGCATTTATTCTTTGGTGTTGACATACCCCACAGCCTTATATCAAGATTACAGTTTACAGGAATAACAAATGCAAACACAAATATTGCTCGATTCTATTAGAGACCTTTAAGCTTTGAGAAAAGAGTGTCTATATTGATCTCAAAAACATTTTCGCTTGCCGGAAGTTTGATTTGCCCAAAAGAACTACCATATGCATGCGGTACCGGATGAACGTTCTATGGAACTAGATTAAATAAATCTATGTCATCTCGAACAACACGAGATCCACCGAGGTTCAGAAATTAAACCGAAGCACAGTGGGGTTTCCCTGTTCTAATGTATACGGGTAATTATGTTTTTAGGTACGATTGTTGCAGAATATGCTTGTAAAGGGTAAACATTTATTCTGCATCAAATACATGCCAATTGACCTAATGTAATAACACATCGTTGGAAATAGTTTATTTTCGATAATCGCAATTGAAACCAGTTCGATTAATATCGAATCGAGAGAAATATCGCTGCCATTTTAATTCTATCTACAGCACACTTAGCAACCACGCGCGAGCATTTGCAAGCCTCTGACGACTACAAGAAAAACATAATCGTTGTAGCTAGTCTATCTTCCTTAGATGGCAAACCAATCGCGGGGATGTGGTCATATTCCTCCTATAATGTCTTGTTCAGTAATTGAGTCTAACTTCAAGCTTTTAATGGCTTCCCCGTTGTTATGTAGCGCCTATTTCGTATTATTTAGATACGTTATAATAGACTAGACCAATAACTACTTCAAATGACGACAGTCAGACCTGTGTTAGTGCATACCCCACCATTACGCAAATAACCTGTATTAAGCAACCATTATATGTTTGTTTTATTATACACGTGCCCTCTATTAAGCAGCCACATGTGTTACGCAGCCACTTTCTGTGATTTCATTAAACACATGTTTGACTGTGTATTTATGCCTAGTTTAAACATTATGTTATTCAGTTCATACATTATATGTACAATGTGCTCTGTATATTTTACATGGATTGGAAAACAAGCTAATGTAATTTACATTCCAAGATGTTGCACACTATAATTGTTAGCAGCTATAGCGGTTAGTGAGAAATGATGGGCATTGGTCAACCCCCCTGGTCGAGTGGTTAAGGTCGCTGACTTGTATACCACTGTAACCGATCATCACTGATGGTCACGGGTTCGAGCCCCGCTCAGACTGTGTCTCTTTATATGAACACGTTGGCAGTATTTTACGGAGGATGGTGCACCAAGTACTGGTTAACCGCTGGAGCCTGCCTAACAAAGGTGTTGTTAGGTAAACTGCCCGTCGCTCGAATTGGCAATCGATAACGACGTTAAATTAACTTATATTAAAAGATTTAAAAGTGCATCGAAAGCACAAGAAACGTGAGAAACTAAATCTACAACCCCAATACAGATACAGTTGTAGGAAATCCCACAAACGAGCATCTGTCGAGGTCTTTGTACTCATCTTCAGCCCTCGGGTTGGATTTCCTAATCTGCAACTGTTGGAGGTGCTAGATGCAGGTTGGATTTCCTAGTGTGCATATGTTGGAGGTGCTAGATTCGGGTTGGATTTCCTAATCTGTAACTGTTGGAGGTGCTAGATGCAGGTTGGATTTCCTAGTGTGCATATGTTGGAGGTGCTAGATTCGGGTTGGATTTCCTAATCTGTAACTGTTGGAGGTGCTAGATTCGGATTGGATTTCCTAATCTGTAACTGTTGGAAGTGCTAGATTCGGGTTGGATTTCCTAATATGCAACTATTGGAGGTGCTAGATGTAGGTTGGATTTCCTAGTGTGCATATGTTGGAGGTACTAGATTCGGGTTGGATTTCCTAATCTGTAACTGTTGGAGGTGCTAGATTCGGGTTGGATTTCCTAATCTGTAACTGTTGGAGGTGCTAGATTCGGGTTGGATTTCCTAATCTGTAACTGTTGGAAGTGCTAGATTCGGGTTGTATTTCCTAATATACAACTATTGGAGGTGCTAGATGCAGGTTGGATTTCCTTATCTGTAACTGTTGGAGGTGCTAGATTCGGGTTGGATTTCCTAATCTGCAACTGTTGGAGGTGCTAGATGTAGGTTGGATTTCCTAGTGTGCAACTGATCCGTGTCCCTACTATTCTATACGTACACACTCAAGTACAATATCTTCTTCGTCCGTGTCCCTACTACTTTATACGTAAACACTCAAGTACAATATCTTCTTCGTCCGTGTCGCTACTACCCTATACGTACACACTCAAGTACAATATCTTCTTCGTCCGTGTCCCTACTACTCTATACGTACACTATACGTACACACTCAAGTACAATATCTTCTTCGTCCGTGTCCCTACTACTCTATACGTACACACTCAAGTACAATATCTTCTTCGTCCGTGTCCCTACTACTCTATACGTACACACTCAAGTACAATATCTTCTTCGTCCGTGTCCCTACTACTCTATACGTACACACTCAAGTACAATATCTTCTTCGTCCGTGTCCCTACTACTCTATACGTACACACTCAAGTACAATATCTTCCTCGTCCGTGTCCCTACTACTCTATACGTACACACTCAAGTACAATATCTTCTTCGTCCGTGTCCCTACTACACTATACGTACACACTCAAGTACAATATCTTCTTCGTCCGTGTCCCTACTACTCTATACGTACACACTCAAGTACAATATCTTCTTCGTCCGTGTCCCTACTACACTATACGTACACACTCAAGTACAATATCTTCTTCGTCCGTGTCCCTACTACACTATACGTACACACTCAAGTACAATATCTTCTTCGTCCGTGTCCCTACTACTCTATACGTACACACTCAAGTACAATATCTTCTTCGTCCGTGTCCCTACTACTCTATACGTACACTATACGTACACACTCAAGTACAATATCTTCTTCGTCCGTGTCCCTACTACTCTATACGTACACACTCAAGTACAATATCTTCTTCGTCCGTGTCCCTACTACTCTATACGTACACACTCAAGTACAATATCTTCTTCGTCCGTGTCCCTACTACTCTATACGTACACACTCAAGTACAATATCTTCCTTGTCCGTGTCCCTACTACACTATACGTACACACTCAAGTACAATATCTTCTTCGTCCGTGTCCCTACTACACTATACGTACACACTCAAGTACAATATCTTCTTCGTCCGTGTCCCTACTACTCTATACGTACACACTCAAGTACAATATCTTCCTCGTCCGTGTCCCTACTACTCTATACGTACACACTCAATAAATATCTTTTCGTCGTGTCCCTACTACTCTATCGTACACACTAAGTACATATTCTTCGTCCGTGTCCCTACTACTCTATACGTACACACTCAAGTACAATATCTTCTTCGTCCGTGTCCCTACTACTCTATACGTACACACTCAAGTACATATCTCTTCGTCCGTGTCCCTACTACTTCTATACGTCACACTCAAGTACAATCTTCTTCGTCCGTGTCCCTACTACACTATACGTACACACTCAAGTACAATATCTTCTTCGTCCGTGTCCCTACTACACTATACGTACACACTCAAGTACAATATTTCTTGTCGTGTCCCTACTACTTTTACTCAAGTACAATATCTTCTTCGTCCGTGTCCCTACTACTCTATACGTACACACTCAAGTACAATATCTTCTTCGTCCGTGTCCCTACTACTCTATACGTACACTATACGTACACACTCAAGTACAATATCTTCTTCGTCCGTGTCCCTACTACTCTATACGTACACACTCAAGTACAATATCTTCTCGTCCGTGTCCCTACTACTCTATACGTACACTATACGTACACACTCAAGTACAATATCTTCTTCGTCCGTGTCCCTACTACACTATACGTACACACTCAAGTACAATATCTTCTTCGTCCGTGTCCCTACTACTCTATACGTACACACTCAAGTACAATATCTTCCTCGTCCGTGTCCCTACTACTCTATACGTACACACTCAAGTACAATATCTTCTTCGTCCGTGTCCCTACTACACTATACGTACACACTCAAGTACATTCTTCTTGTCCGTGTCCCTACTACTCTATACGTACACTGTACACACTCAAGTACAATATCTTCTTCGTCCGTGTCCCTACTACTCTATACGTACACACTCAAGTACATGTCTTCCTCGTCCGTGTCCCTACTACTCTATACGTACACACTCAAGTACAATATCTTCTTCGTCCGTGTCCCTACTACTCTATACGTACACACTCAAGTACAATATCTTCTTGTCCGTGTCCCTACTACTCTATACGTACACACTCAAGTACAATATCTTCTTCGTCCGTGTCCCTACTACACTATACGTACACACTCAAGTACAATATCTTCCTCGTCCGTGTCCCTACTACTCTATACGTACACACTCAAGTACAATATCTTCTTCGTCCGTGTCCCTACTACTCTATACGTACACACTCAATTACAATATCTTCTTCGTCCGTGTCCCTACTACTCTATATACACTATACGTACACACTCAAGTACAATATCTTCTTCGTCCGTGTCCCTACTACACTATACGTACACCGACACAAGTACAATATCTTCTTCGTCCGTGTCCCTACTACTTACTCTATACGTACACACTCAAGTACAATATCTTCTTCGTCCGTGTCCCTACTACTCTATACGTACACACTCAAGTACAATATCTTCTTCGTCCGTGTCCCTACTACTCTATACGTACACACTCAAGTACAATGTCTTCTTCGTCCGTGTCCCTACTACTCTATACGTACACACTCAAGTACAATATCTTCTTCGTCCGTGTCCCTACTCATACATACTTATACGTACACACTCAAGTACAATATCTTCTTCGTCCGTGTCCCTACTACTTATACGTACACACTCAATTACAATATCTTCTTCGTCCGTGTCCCTACTACTCTATACGTACACACTCAAGTACAATATCTTCTTCGTCCGTGTCCCTACTACACTATACGTACACACTCAAGTACAATATCTTCTTCGTCCGTGTCCCTACTACTCTATACGTACACACTCAAGTACAATATCTTCTTCGTCCGTGTCCCTACTACACTATACGTACACACTCAAGTACAATATCTTCTTCGTCCGTGTCCCTACTACTCTATACGTACACACTCAAGTACAATATCTTCTTTGTCCGTGTCCCTACTACACTATGCGACTCTATACGTACACACTCAAGTACAATATCTTCTTTGTCCGTGTCCCTACTACACTATACGTACACTACACACTCAAGTACAATATCTTCTTTGTCCGTGTCCCTACTACACTATACGTACACTATTCGTACACACTCAAGTACAATATCTTCTTCGTCCGTGTCCCTACTACTCTATACGTACACACTCAAGTACAATATCTTCTTCGTCCGTGTCCCTACTACTGTATACGTACACACTCAAGTACAATATCTTCTTCGTCCGTGTCCCTACTACACTATACGTACACACTCAAGTACAATATCTTCTTCGTCCGTGTCCCTACTACTCTATACGTACACACTCAAGTACAATATCTTCTTCGTCCGTGTCCCTACTACTCTATACGTACACACTCAAGTACAATATCTTCTTCGTCCGTGTCCCTACTACTCTATACGTACACACTCAAGTACAATATCTTCTTCGTCCGTGTCCCTACTACTACATATACGTACACATCAAGTACAATATTCTTCGTCCGTGTCCCTACTACTCTATACGTACACACTCAAGTACAATATCTTCTTCGTCCGTGTCCCTACTACTCTATACGTACACACTCAAGTACAATATCTTCTTCGTCCGTGTCCCTACTACTCTATACGTACACACTCAAGTACAATATCTTCTTCGTCCGTGTCCCTACTACTCTAACTACACTATACGTACACACTCAAGTACAATATCTTCTTCGTCCGTGTCCCTACTACACTATACGTACACTATACGTACACACTCAAGTACAATATCTTCTTCGTCCGTGTCCCTACTACATCTATACGTACACACTCAAGTACAATCTTCTTCGTCCGTGTCCCTACTACTCTATACGTACACACTCAAGTACAATATCTTCCTCGTCCGTGTCCCTACTACTCTATACGTACACACTCAAGTACAATATCTTCTTCGTCCGTGTCCCTACTACTCTATTCGTACACACTCAAGTACAATATCTTCTTCGTCCGTGTCCCTACTACTCTATACGTACACACTCAAGTACAATATCTTCCTCGTCCGTGTCCCTACTACTCTATACGTACACACTCAAGTAAAATATCTTCTTCGTCCGTGTCTCTACTACTATACGTACACACTCAATTACAATATCTTCTTCGTCCGTGTCCCTACTACTGTATACGTACACACTCAGGTACAGTGTCTTCCTTCGTCCGTGTCCCTACTACTCTATACGTACACACTCAGGTACAATATATTCTTCGTCCGTGTCCCTACTACACTATACGTACACACTCAAGTACAATGTCTTCTTCGTCCGTGTCCCTACTACTGTATACGTACACACTCAGGTACAATATCTTCCTCGTCCGTGTCCCTACTACTATACGTACACACTCAAGTACAAATATTCTTCGTGTGTGTCCCTACTACTCTATACGTACACACTCAAGTACAATATCTTCTTCGTCCGTGTCCCTACTACACTATACGTACACACTCAAGTACAATATCTTCCTCGTCCGTGTCCCTACTACTCTATACGTACACACTCAAGTACAATATCTTCTTCGTCCGTGTCCCTACTACTCTATACGTACACACTCAAGTACAATATCTTCTTCGTCCGTGTCCCTACTACTCTATACGTACACACTCAAGTACAATATCTTCTTCGTCCGTGTCCCTACTACTCTATACGTACACACTCAAGTACAATATCTTCTTCGTCCGTGTCCCTACTACTCTATACGTACACACTCAAGTACAATATCTTCTTCGTCCGTGTCCCTACTACACTATACGTACACACTCAAGTACAATATCTTCTTCGTCCGTGTCCCTACTACTCTATACGTACACACTCAAGTACAATATCTTCTTCGTCCGTGTCCCTACTACTCTATACGTACACACTCAAGTACAATATCTTCTTCGTCCGTGTCCCTACTATACTATACGTACACACTCAAGTACAATATCTTCTTCGTCCGTGTCCCTACTACACTATACGTACACACTCAAGTACAATATCTTCTTCGTCCGTGTCCCTACTACTCTATACGTACACTATACGTACACACTCAAGTACAATATCTTCTTCGTCCGTGTCCCTACTACTCTATACGTACACACTCAAGTACAATATCTCCTCGTCCGTGTCCCTACTACTCTATACGTACACACTCAAGTACAATATCTTCTTCGTCCGTGTCCCTACTACTCTATACGTACACACTCAAGTACAATATCTTCTTCGTCCGTGTCCCTACTACTCCATCATACACTATACGTACACACTCAAGTACAATATCTTCTTCGTCCGTGTCCCTACTATTATACGTACACACTCAAGTACAATATCTTCTTCGTCCGTGTCCCTACTACTCTATACGTACACTATACGTACACACTCAAGTACAATATCTTCTTCGTCCGTGTCCCTACTACTCTATACGTACACACTCAAGTACAATATCTTCTTCGTCCGTCTCTACTACACTATACGTACACACTCAAGTACAATATCTTCTTCGTCCGTGTCCCTACTACTCTATACGTACACACTCAAGTACAATATCTTCTTTGTCCGTGTCCCTACTACACTATGCGTACTCTATACGTACACACTCAAGTACAATATCTTCTTTGTCCGTGTCCCTACTACACTATACGTACACTTAGTACACACTCAAGTACAATATCTTCTTTGTCCGTGTCCCTACTACTCTATACGTACACTACCACTCAAGTACAATATCTTCTTGTCCGTGTCCCTACTACTCTATACATACACACTCAAGTACAATATCTTCTTCGTCCGTGTCCCTACTACTCTATTCGTACACACTCAAGTACAATATCTTCTTCGTCCGTGTCCCTACTACTCTATACGTACACACTCAAGTACAATATCTTCCTCGTCCGTGTCCCTACTACTCTATACGTACACACTCAAGTAAAATATCTTCTTCGTCCGTGTCTCTACTACACTATACGTACACACTCAATTACAATATCTTCTTCGTCCGTGTCCCTACTACTGTATACGTACACACTCAGGTAGAGTGTCTTCTTCGTCCGTGTCCCTACTACTCTATACGTACACACTCAGGTACAATATATTCTTCGTCCGTGTCCCTACTACCCTATACGTACACACTGAAGTACAATATCTTCTTCGTCCGTGTCCCTACTACTGTATACGTACACACTCAAGTACAATATCTTCTTCGTCCGTGTCCCTACTACACTATACGTACACACTCAAGTACAATATCTTCCTCGTCCGTGTCCCTACTACTCTATACGTACACACTCAAGTACAATATCTTCTTCGTCCGTGTCCCTACTACTCTATACGTACACACTCAATTACAATGTCTCCCTCGTCCGTGTCCCTACTACTCTATACGTACACACTCAAGTACAATATCTTCCTCGTCCGTGTCCCTACTACTCCATACATACATTATACGTACACACTCAAGTACAATATCTTCTTCGTCCGTGTCCCTACTACTTATACGTACACACTCAAGTACAATATCTTCTTCGTCCGTGTCCCTACTACTCTATACCTACAAACTCAAGTACAATATCGTCTTCGTCCGTGTCCCTACTACGCTATACGTACACACTCAAGTACAATATCTTCCTCGTCCGTGTCCCTACTACTCTATACGTACACACTCAAGTACAATATCTTCTTCGTCCGTGTCTCTACTACACTATACGTACACATTCAAGTACAATATCTTCTTCGTCCGTGTCCCTACTACTCTATACGTACACATTCAAGTACAATATCTTCTTTGTCCGTGTCCCTACTACACTATGCGTACTCTATACGTACACACTCAAGTACAATATCTTCTTTGTCCGTGTCCCTACTACACTATACGTACACTCTATGTACACACTCAAGTACAATATCTTCTTTGTCCGTGTCCCTACTACACTATACGTACACTATACGTACACTATACGTACATTATACGTACACACTCAAGTACAATATCTTCTTCGTCCGTGTCCCTACTACTCTATACGTACACACTCAAGTACAATATCTTCTTCGTCCGTGTCCCTACTACTGTATACGTACACACTCAAGTACAATATCTTCTTCGTCCGTGTCCCTACTACACTATACGTACACACTCAAGTACAATATCTTCTTCGTCCGTGTCCCTACTACTCTATACGTACACACTCAAGTACAATATCTTCTTCGTCCGTGTCCCTACTACTGTATACGTACACACTCAAGTACAATATCTTCTTCGTCCGTGTCCCTACTACTCTATACGTACACACTCAATTACAATATCTTCTTCGTCCGTGTCCCTACAACTATACGTACACTATACGTACACACTCAATTACAATATCTTCTTCGTCCGTGTCCCTACTACTCTATACGTACACACTCAATTACAATGTCTTCTTCGTCCGTGTCCCTACTACACTATACGTACACTATGCGTACACACTCAAGTACAATATCTTCTTCGTCCGTGTCCCTACTACTCTATACGTACACACTCAAGTACAATATCTTCTTCGTCCGTGTCCCTACTACTCTACACATACACTATACGTACACACTCAAGTACAATATCTTCTTCGTCCGTGTCCCTACTACACTATACGTACACTATACGTACACACTCAAGTACAATATCTTCTTTGTCCGTGTCCCTACTACAATATACGTACACTATACGTACACACTCAAGTACAATATCTTCTTCGTCCGTGTCCCTACTACTCTATACGTACACACTCAATTACAATGTCTTCCTCGTCCGTGTCCCTACTACTCTATACATACACACTCAAGTACAATATCTTCTTCGTCCGTGTCCCTACTACTCTATTCGTACACACTCAAGTACAATATCTTCTTCGTCCGTGTCCCTACTACTCTATACGTACACACTCAAGTACAATATCTTCTTCGTCCGTGTCCCTACTACTCTATACGTACACACTCAAGTACAATATCTTCTTCGTCCGTGTCTCTACTACACTATACGTACACACTCAATTACAATATCTTCTTCGTCCGTGTCCCTACTACTGTATACGTACACACTCAGGTACAGTGTCTTCCTTCGTCCGTGTCCCTACTACTCTATACGTACACACTCAGGTACAATATATTCTTCGTCCGTGTCCATACTACACTATACGTACACACTCAAGTACAATGTCTTCTTCGTCCGTGGCCCTACTACTGTATACGTACACACTCAAGTACAATGTCTTCCTTCGTCCGTGTCCCTACTACTCTATACGTACACACTCAAGTACAATATCTTCTTCGTCCGTGTCCCTACTACTCTATACGTACACACTCAAGTACAATATCTTCTTCGTCCGTGTCCCTACTACACTATACGTACACACTCAAGTACAATATCTTCCTCGTCCGTGTCCCTACTACTCTATACGTACACACTCAAGTACAATATCTTCTTCGTCCGTGTCCCTACTACTGTATACGTACACACTCAAGTACAATATCTTCCTTCGTCCGTGTCCCTACTACTCTATACGTACACACTCAAGTACAATATCTTCTTCGTCCGTGTCCCTACTACTCTATACGTACACACTCAAGTACAATATCTTCTTCGTCCGTGTCCCTACTACTGTATACGTACACACTCAAGTACAATATCTTCTTCGTCCGTGTCCCTACTACACTATACGTACACACTCAAGTACAATATCTTCTTCGTCCGTGTCCCTACTACTCTATACGTACACACTCAAGTACAATATCTTCTTCGTCCGTGTCCCTACTACTTATACGTACACACTCAAGTACAATGTCTTCTTCGTCCGTGTCCCTACAATACTATACGTACACACTCAAGTACAATATCTTCTTCGTCCGTGTCCCTACTACACTATACGTACACTATGCGTACACACTCAAGTACAATATCTTCTTCGTCCGTGTCCCTACTACACTATACGTACACTATACGTACACACTCAAGTACAATATCTTCTTCGTCCGTGTCCCTACTACTCTATACGTACACACTCAATTACAATGTCTTCCTCGTCCGTGTCCCTACTACTCTATACATACACACTCAAGTACAATATCTTCTTCGTCCGTGTCCCTACTACTCTATACGTACACACTCAAGTACAATATCTTCTTCGTCCGTGTCCCTACTACTCATAACATTATACGTACACACTCAAGTACAATATCTTCTTCGTCCGTGTCCCTACTACTTATACGTACACACTCAAGTACAATATCTTCTTCGTCCGTGTCCCTACTACTCTATACGTACACACTCAAGTACAATATCTTCCTTCGTCCGTGTCCCTACTACGCTATACGTACACACTCAAGTACAATATCTTCCTCGTCCGTGTCCCTACTACTCTATACGTACACATTCAAATACAATATCTTCTTCGTCCGTGTCCCTACTACACTATACGTACACATTCAAGTACAATATCTTCTTCGTCCGTGTCCCTACTACTCTATACGTACACATTCAAGTACAATATCTTCTTCGTCCGTGTCCCTACTACACTATGCGTACTCTATACGTACACACTCAAGTACAATATCTTCTTTGTCCGTGTCCCTACTACACTATACGTACACTCTATGTACACACTCAAGTACAATATCTTCTTTGTCCGTGTCCCTACTACACTATACGTACACTATACGTACACTATACGTACATTATACGTACACACTCAAGTACAATATCTTCTTCGTCCGTGTCCCTACTACACAAATACGTACACACTCAAGTACAATATCTTCTTCGTCCGTGTCCCTACTACACTATACGTACACACTCAAGTACAAAGTTCTTCGTCCGTGTCCCTACTACTGTATACGTACACACTCAAGTACAATATCTTCTTCGTCCGTGTCCCTACTACACTATACGTACACACTCAAGTACAATATCTTCTTCGTCCGTGTCCCTACTACCCTATACGTACACACTCAAGTACAATATCTTCTTCGTCCGTGTCCCTACTACTCT
>CM026404.1:41639016-41729071 GCA_014843695.1 Archivesica marissinica | reverse complement strand
CAATGTATGTGTAATGTACTAGGTAGCTAACAATGTCTGTGTAGTGTATTAGGTAGCTATCAATGTGTGTAATGTACTATGTAGCTAACAATCTATGTGTAATGTACTAGGTAGCTAACAATATATGTGTAAGGTACTATGTAACTAACAATGTATGTGTAATGTACTCGGTAACTAACATTGTATGTGTAATGTACTAGGTAGCTAACAATGTATGTGTAATGTACTCGATAACTAACAATGTATGTGTAATGTATTAGGTAGCTAACAATGTATGTGCAATGTACTCGATAACTAACAATGTATGTGTAATGTACTAGCTAACAATGTATGTGTAATGTACTCGGTAACTAACAATGTATGTGTAATGTATTAGGTAGCTAACAATGTATGTGCAATGTACTAGGTAACTAACATTGTATGTGTAATGTACTAGCTAACAATGTATGTGTAATGTACTAGGTAACTAACAATGTATGTGTAATGTACTAGGTAACTAACATTGTATGTGTAATGTACTAGGTAACTAACAATGTATGTGTAATGTACTAGGTAACTAACAATGTATGTGTAATGTACTAGGTAACTAACATTGTATGTGTAATATACTAGGTAGCTAACAATGTATGTGTAATGTACTAGGTAACTAACAATGTATGTGTAATGTATTAGGTAGCTAACAATGTATGTGCAATGTACTCGATAACTAACAATGTATGTGTAATGTACTAGCTAACAATGTATGTGTAATGTACTCGGTAACTAACAATGTATGTGTAATGTATTAGGTAGCTAACAATGTATGTGTAATGTACTCGGTAACTAACATTGTATGTGTAATGTACTAGCTAACAATGTATGTGTAATGTACTAGGTAGCTAACAATGTATGTGTAATGTACTCGGTAACTAACACTGTATGTGTAATGTATTAGGTAGCTAACAATGTATGTGTAATGTACTCGGTAACTAACAATGTATGTGTAATGTATTAGGTAGCTAACAATGTATGTGTAATGTACTAGGTAACTAACAATGTATGTGTAATGTACTAGGTAACTAACATTGTATGTGTAATGTACTAGGTAACTAACAATGTATGTGTAATGTACTAGGTAACGAACATTGTATGTGTAATGTACTAGGTAACTAATATTGTATGTGTAATGTACTAGGTAGCTAACATTGTATGTGTAATGTACTAGGTAACTAACATTGTATGTGTAATGTACTAGGTAACTAACATTGTATGCCTAATGTACTAGGTAACTAACATTGTATGTGTAATGTACTAGGTAACTAACATTGTATGTGTAATGTACTGGGTAACTAACATTGTATGCGTAATGTACCAGGTAACTAACAATGTATTTGTAATGTACTAGGTAGCTAACAATGTATGTGCAATGTACTAGGTAGCTAACAATGTATGTGTAATGTACTAGGTAACTAACATTGTATGTGTAATGCATTCGGTAACTAACAATGTATGTGTAATGTACTAGGTAACTAACATTGTATGTGTAATGTATTAGGTAACTAACAATGTATGTGTAATGTACTTGGTAACTAACATTGTATGTGTAATGAACTAGGTAACGAATAATTATGTTTAATGTACTATGCAGCTAACAATGTATGTGTAATGTACTAGGTAGCTAACAATGTATGTGTAATATACTAGGTAACTAAAATTGTATGTGTAATGTACTAGGTAGCTAACAATGTATGTGTCACTTACTAGGTAACTAACATTGTATGTGTAATGTACTAGGTAACTAACATTGTATGCGTAATGTACTAGGTAACTAACATTGTATGGTAATGTACTAGGTAATAACATTGTATGTGTAATGTACTAGGTAACTAACCTTGTGTGTAATGTACTAGCTAACAATGTATGTGTAATGTACTCGGTAACTAACAATATATGTGTAATGTACTTGGTAACTAACCTTGTATGTGTAATGTACTTGGTAATTAACAATGTATGTGTAATGTACTAGGTAGCTAACAATGTATGTGTAATGTACTAGGTAACTAACAATGTATGTGTAATGTACTAGGTAACTAACATTGTATGTGTAATGTACTAGGTAACTAACATTGTATGTGTAATGTACTAGGTAACTAACATTGTATGTGTAATGTACTAGGTAGCTAACAATGTATGTGTAATGTACTAGGTAACTAACAATGTATGTGTAATGTACTAGGTAACTAACATTGTATGTGTAATGTACTAGGTAACTAACATTGTATGTGTAATGTACTAGGTAGCTAACAATGTATGTGTAATGTACTAGGTAACTAACAATGTATGTGTAATGTACTAGGTAGCTAACAATGTATGTGTAATGTACTAGGTAACTAACAATGTATGTGTAATGTACTAGGTAGCTAACAATGTATGTGTAATGTACTAGGTAACTAACATTGTATGTGTAATGTACTAGCTAACAATGTATGTGTAATGTACTAGGTAGCTAACAATGTATGTGTAATGTACTCGGTAACTAACATTGTATGTGTAATGTATTAGGTAGCTAACAATGTATGTGTAATGTACTCGGTAACTAACAATGTATGTGTAATGTATTAGGTAGCTAACAATGTATGTGCAATGTACTCGATAACTAACAATGTATGTGTAATGTACTAGCTAACAATATATGTGTAATGTACTCGGTAACTAACAATGTATGTGTAATGTATTAGGTAGCTAACTATGTATGTGCAATGTACTCGGTAACTAACATTGTATGTGTAATGTACTAGCTAACAATGTATGTGTAATGTACTCGGTAACTAACAATGTATGTGTAATGTACTAGGTAACTAACATTGTATGTGTAATGTACTAGGTAACTAACATTGTATGTGTAATGTACTAGGTAACTAACAATGTATGTGTAATGTACTGGTAACTAACCTTGTATGTGTAATGTACTAGGTAACTAAATTGTATGTGTAATACTATGCAACTAACATGTATGTGTAATGTACTAGGTAACTAACATTGTATGTGTAATGTACTAGGTAACTAACAATGTATGTGTAATGTACTGGTAACTAACAATGTATGTGTAATGTACTAGGTAACTAATTGTATGTGTAATGTACTATGCAGCTAACAATGTATGTGTAATGTACTAGGTAGCTAACAATGTATGTGTAATGTACTAGGTAACTAACATTGTATGTGTAATGTACTAGGTAACTAACAATGTATGTGTAATGTACTAGGTAACTAACATTGTATGTGTAATGTACTAGGTAGCTAACAATGTATGTGTAATGTACTAGGTAACTAACAATGTATGTGTAATGTACTAGGTAACTAACATTGTATGTGTAATGTACTAGGTAACTAACATTGTATGTGTAATGTACTAGGTAACTAACAATGTATGTGTAATGTACTAGGTAACTAACATTGTATGTGTAATGTACTAGGTAACTAACATTGTATGTGTAATGTACTAGGTAACTAACAATGTATGTGTAATGTACTAGGTAGCTAACAATGTATGTGCAATGTACTAGGTAGCTAACAATGTATGTGTAATGTACTAGGTAACTAACATTGTATGTGTAATGCATTCGGTAACTAACAATGTATGTGTAATGTACTTGGTAACTAACATTGTATGTGTAATGTACTAGGTAGCTAACAATGTATGTGTAATGTACTAGGTAACTAACAATGTATGTGTAATGTACTTGGTAACTAACCTTGTATGTGTAATGAACTAGGTAACGAATAATTATGTTTAATGTACTATGCAGCTAACAATGTATGTGTAATGTACTAGGTAGCTAACAATGTATGTGTAATATACTAGGTAACTAAAATTGTATGTGTAATGTACTAGGTAGCTAACAATGTATGTGTCACTTACTAGGTAACTAACATTGTATGTGTAATGTACTAGGTAACTAACATTGTATGCGTAATGTACTAGGTAACTAACATTGTATGCGTAATGTACTAGGTAACTAACATTGTATGTGTAATGTACTAGGTAACTAACCTTGTTGTGTAATGTACTAGCTAACAATGTATGTGTAATGTACTCGGTAACTAACAATATATGTGTAATGTACTTGGTAACTAACCTTGTATGTGTAATGTACTTGGTAATTAACAATGTATGTGTAATGTACTCGGTAACTAACAATGTATGTGTAATGTACTATGTAGCTAACAATGTATGGGTAATGTACTAGGTAATTAACAATTTATGTGTAATGTAACTAACATTGTATGTGTAATGTACTAGGTAGCTAACAATGTATATGTAATGTACTAGGTAACTAACAATGTATGTGTAATGTACAAGGTAACTAACATTGTATGTGTAATGTACTAGGTAACAAACATTGTATGTGTAATGTACTAGGTAACTAACATTGTATGTGTAATGTACTAGGTAGCTAACAATGTATGGGTAATGTACTAGGTAACTAACAATGTATGTGTAATGTACTAGGTAACAAACATTGTATGTGTAATGTACTAGGTAACTAATATTGTATGTGTAATGTACTAGGTAGCTAACAATGTATGTGTAATGTAATAGGTAACTAACAAGGTATGTGTAATTTACAAGGTAGCTAACAATGTATGTGTAATGTACTTGGTAACTAATATTGTATGTGTAATGTACTATGCAGCTAACAATGTATGTGTAATGTACTAGGTAGCTAACAATGTATGTGTAATGTACTAGGTAACTAACATTGTATGTGTAATGTACTAGGTAGCTAACAATGTATGTGTAATGTACTAGGTAGCTAACAATGTATGTGTAATGTACTAGGTAGCTAACAATGTATGTGTAATGTATTAGGTAGCTAACAATGTATGTGCAATGTACTCGGTAACTAACATTGTATGTGTAATGTACTAGCTAACAATGTATGTGTAATGTACTCGGTAACTAACAATGTATGTGTAATGTACTAGGTAACTAACATTGTATGTGTAATGTACTAGGTAACTAACATTGTATGTGTAATGTACTAGGTAACTAACAATGTATGTGTAATGTACTTGGTAACGAACCTTGTATGTGTAATGTACTAGGTAACTAATATTGTATGTGTAATATACTATGCAGCTAACAATGTATGTGTAATCTACTAGGTAACCAACATTGTATGTGTAATGTACTAGGTAACTAACAATGTATGTGTAATGTACTTGGTAACTAACCTTGTATGTGTAATGTACTAGGTAACTAATATTGTATGTGTAATGTACTATGCAGCTAACAATGTATGTGTAATGTACTAGGTAGCTAACAATGTATGTGTAATGTACTAGGTAACTAACATTGTATGTGTAATGTACTAGGTAACTAACAATGTATGTGTAATGTACTAGGTAACTAACATTTTATGTGTAATGTACTAGGTAACTAACATTGTATGTGTAATGTACTAGGTAGCTAACAATGTATGTGTAATGTACTAGGTAACTAACAATGTATGTGTAATGTACTAGGTAACTAACATTGTATGTGTAATGTACTAGGTAACTAACAATGTATGTGTAATGTACTAGGTAACTAACAATGTATGTGTAATGTACTAGGTAGCTAACAATGTATGTGTAATGTACTAGGTAGCTAACAATGTATGTGTAATGTACTAGGTAGCTAACAATGTATGTGTAATGTACTAGGTAACTAACAATGTATGTGTAATGTACTAGGTAGCTAACAATGTATGTGTAATGTACTAGGTAGCTAACAATGTATGTGTAATGTACTAGGTAACTAACATTGTATGTGTAATGTACTAGGTAGCTAACAATGTATGTGTAATGTACTAGGTAACTAACAATGTATGTGTAATGTACTAGGTAGCTAACAATGTATGTGTAATGTACTAGGTAACTAACAATGTATGTGTAATGTACTAGGTAGCTAACAATGTATGTGTAATGTACTAGGTAGCTAACAATGTATGTGTAATATACTAGGTAACTAACATTGTATGTGTAATGTACTAGGTAGCTAACAATGTATGTGTCACTTACTAGGTAACTAACATTGTATGTGTAATGTACTAGGTAACTAACATTGTATGTGTAATGTACTAGGTAACTAACATTGTATGCGTAATGTACTAGGTAACTAACATTGTATGTGTAATGTACTAGGTAACTAACCTTGTTGTGTAATGTACTAGCTAACAATGTATGTGTAATGTACTCGGTAACTAACAATATATGTGTAATGTACTTGGTAACTAACCTTGTATGTGTAATGTACTTGGTAATTAACAATGTATGTGTAATGTACTCGGTAACTAACAATGTATGTGTAATGTACTATGTAGCTAACAATGTATGTGTAATGTACTAGGTAATTAACAATTTATGTGTAATGTAACTAACATTGTATGTGTAATGTACTAGGTAGCTAACAATGTATGTGTAATGTACTAGGTAACTAACAATGTATGTGTAATGTACAAGGTAACTAACATTGTATGTGTAATGTACTAGGTAACAAACATTGTATGTGTAATGTACTAGGTAACTAACATTGTATGTGTAATGTACTAGGTAGCTAACAATGTATGGGTAATGTACTAGGTAACTAACAATGTATGTGTAATGTACTAGGTAACAAACATTGTATGTGTAATGTACTAGGTAACTAATATTGTATGTGTAATGTACTAGGTAGCTAACAATGTATGTGTAATGTAATAGGTAACTAACAAGGTATGTGTAATTTACAAGGTAGCTAACAATGTATGTGTAATGTACTTGGTAACTAATATTGTATGTGTAATGTACTATGCAGCTAACAATGTATGTGTAATGTACTAGGTAGATAACAATGTATGTGTAATGTACTAGGTAACTAACATTGTATGTGTAATGTACTAGGTAGCTAACAATGTATGTGTAATGTACTAGGTAGCTAACAGTGTATGTGTAATGTACTAGGTAGCTAACAATGTATGTGTAATGTATTAGGTAGCTAACAATGTATGTGTAATGTACTCGGTAACTAACATTGTATGTGTAATGTACTAGCTAACAATGTATGTGTAATGTACTCGGTAACTAACAATGTATGTTTAATGTACTAGGTAACTAACATTGTATGTGTAATGTACTAGGTAACTAACATTGTATGTGTAATGTACTAGGTAACTAACAATGTATGTGTAATATACTTGGTAACGAACCTTGTATGTGTAATGTACTAGGTAACTAATATTGTATGTGTAATATACTATGCAGCTAATAATGTATGTGTAATCTACTAGGTAACCAACATTGTATGTGTAATGTACTAGGTAACTAACAATGTATGTGTAATGTACTTGGTAACTAACCTTGTATGTGTAATGTACTAGGTAACTAATATTGTATGTGTAATGTACTATGCAGCTAACAATGTATGTGTAATGTACTAGGTAGCTAACAATGTATGTGTAATGTACTAGGTAACTAACATTGTATGTGTAATGTACTTGGTAACGAACTTTTTATGTGTAATGTACTAGGTAACTAATATTGTATGTGTAATGTACTAGGTAGCTAACATTGTATGTGTAATGTACTAGGTAACTAACAGTGTATGTGTAATGTACTAGGTAACTAACATTGTATGCGTAATGTACTAGGTAACTAACATTGTATGTGTAATGTACTAGGTAACTAACATTGTATGTGTAATGTACTGGGTAACTAACATTGTATGCGTAATGTACCAGGTAACTAACAATGTATTTGTAATGTACTAGGTAGCTAACAATGTATGTGTAATGTACTAGGTAGCTAACAATGTATGTGTAATGTACTAGGTAACTAACATTGTATGTGTAATGCATTCGGTAACTAACAATGTATGTGTAATGTATTTGGTAACTAACATTGTATGTGTAATGTACTAGGTAGCTAACAATGTATGTGTAATGTACTAGGTAACTAACAATGTATGTGTAATATAATAGGCAGCTACAATGTATGTGTAATGTAATAGGTAGCTAACAATGTCTGTGTAGTGTATTAGGTAGCTATCAATGTGTGTAATGTACTATGTAGCTAACAATCTATGTGTAATGTACTAGGTAGCTAACAATATATGTGTAAGGTACTATGTAACTAACAATGTATGTGTAATGTACTCGGTAACTAACATTGTATGTGTAATGTACTAGGTAGCTAACAATGTATGTGTAATGTACTCGATAACTAACAATGTATGTGTAATGTATTAGGTAGCTAACAATGTATGTGCAATGTACTCGATAACTAACAATGTATGTGTAATGTACTAGCTAACAATGTATGTGTAATGTACTCGGTAACTAACAATGTATGTGTAATGTATTAGGTAGCTAACAATGTATGTGCAATGTACTAGGTAACTAACATTGTATGTGTAATGTACTAGCTAACAATGTATGTGTAATGTACTCGGTAACTAACGATGTATGTGTAATGTACTATGTAACTAACATTGTATGTGTAATGTACTAGGTAACTAACAATGTATGTGTAATGTACTTGGTAACGAACCTTGTATGTGTAATGTACTAGGTAACTAATATTGTATGTGTAATATACTATGCAGCTAACAATGTATGTGTAATCTACTAGGTAACTAACAATGTATGTGTAATGTATTAGGTAGCTAACAATGTATGTGCAATGTACTCGATAACTAACAATGTATGTGTAATGTACTAGCTAACAATGTATGTGTACTGTACTCGGTAACTAACAATGTATGTGTAATGTATTAGGTAGCTAACAATGTATGTGCAATGTACTCGGTAACTAACAATGTATGTGTAATGTATTAGGTAGCTAACAATGTATGTGTAATGTACTCGGTAACTAACATTGTATGTGTAATGTACTAGCTAACAATGTATGTGTAATGTATTAGGTAGCTAACAATGAATGTGTAATGTACTCGGTAACTAACACTGTATGTGTAATGTATTAGGTAGCTAACAATGTATGTGTAATGTACTCGGTAACTAACAATGTATGTGTAAGGTATTAGGTAGCTAACAATGTATGTGCAATGTACTCGATAACTAACAATGTATGTGTAATGTACTAGCTAACAATATATGTGTAATGTACTCGGTAACTAACAATGTATGTGTAATGTATTAGGTAGCTAACTATGTATGTGCAATGTACTCGGTAACTAAAATTGTATGTGTAATGTACTAGCTAACAATGTATGTGTAATGTACTCGGTAACTAACAATGTATGTGTAATGTACTAGGTAACTAACATTGTTTGTGTAATGTACTAGGTAACTAACATTGTATGTGTAATGTACTAGGTAACTAACAATGTATGTGTAATGTACTTGGTAACGAACCTTGTATGTGTAATGTACTAGGTAACTAATATTGTATGTGTAATATACTATGCAGCTAACAATGTATGTGTAATCTACTAGGTAACCAACATTGTATGTGTAATGTACTAGGTAACTAACAATGTATGTGTAATGTACTTGGTAACTAACCTTGTATGTGTAATGTACTAGGTAACTAATATTGTATGTGTAATGTACTATGCAGCTAACAATGTATGTGTAATGTACTAGGTAGCTAACAATGTATGTGTAATGTACTAGGTAACTAACATTGTATGTGTAATGTACTAGGTAACTAATATTGTATGTGTAATATACTATGCAGCTAACAATGTATGTGTAATCTACTAGGTAACTAACATTGTATGTGTAATGTACTAGGTAACTAACAATGTATGTGTAATGTACTTGGTAACTAACATTGTATGAGTAATGTACTAGGTAACTAATATTGTTTGTGTAATGTACTATGCAGCTAACAATGTATGTGTAATGTACTAGGTAGATAACAATGTATGTGTAATGTTCTATGTAACTAACATTGTATGTGTAATGTACTAGGTAGCTAACAATGTATGTGTAATGTACTAGGTAGCTAACAGTGTATGTGTAATGTACTAGGTAGCTAACAATGTATGTGTAATGTACTAGGTAACTAACAATGTATGTGTAATATACTAGGCAGCTACAATGTATGTGTAATGTACTAGCTAGCTAACAATGTCTGTGTATGTATTAGGTGTATTAGGTAGCTATCAATGTGTGTAATGTACTCGGTAACTAACAATATATGTGTAATGTACTTGGTAACTAACCTTGTATGTGTAATGTACTTGGTAATTAACAATGTATGTGTAATGTACTCGGTAACTAACAATGTATGTGTAATGTACTATGTAGCTAACAATGTATGGGTAATGTACTAGGTAATTAACAATTTATGTGTAATGTACTATGTAACTAACATTGTATGTGTAATGTACTAGGTAGCTAACAATGTATATGTAATGTACTAGGTAACTAACAATGTATGTGTAATGTACAAGGTAACTAACATTGTATGTGTAATGTACTAGGTAACTAACATTGTATGTGTAATGTACTAGGTAACTAACATTGTATGTGTAATGTACTAGGTAGCTAACAATGTATGTGTAATGTACTAGGTAACTAACAATGTATGTGTAATGTACTAGGTAACAAACATTGTATGTGTAATGTACTAGGTAACTAACATTGTATGTGTAATGTACTAGGTAACTAACAATGTATGTGTAATGTACTTGGTAACGAACCTTGTATGTGTAATGTACTAGGTAACTAATATTGTATGTGTAATATACTATGCAACTAACAATGTATGTGTAATCTACTAGGTAACTAACATTGTATGTGTAATGTACTAGGTAACTAACAATGTATGTGTAATGTACTTGGTAACTAACCTTGTATGTGTAATGTACTAGGTAACTAATATTGTATGTGTAATGTACTAGGTAGCTAACAATGTATGTGTAATGTACTAGGTAACTAACAATGTATGTGTAATGTACAAGGTAGCTAACAATGTATGTGTAATGTACTAGGTAACTAACAATGTATGTGTAATGTACTATGTAGCTAACAATGTATGTGTAATGTACTAGGTAGCTAACAATGTATGTGTAATGTACTAGGTAACTAACATTGTATGTGTAATGTACTAGGTAGCTAACAATGTATGTGTAATGTACTAGGTAGCTAACAGTGTATGTGTAATGTACTAGGTAGCTAACAATGTATGTGTAATGTATTAGGTAGCTAACAATGTATGTGTAATGTACTCGGTAACTAACATTGTATGTGTAATGTACTAGCTAACAATGTATGTGTAATGTACTCGGTAACTAACAATGTATGTGTAATGTACTAGGTAACTAACATTGTATGTGTAATGTACTAGGTAACTAACATTGTATGTGTAATGTACTAGGTAACTAACAATGTATGTGTAATGTACTAGGTAACTAACATTGTATGTGTAATGTACTAGGTAACTAACATTGTATGTGTAATGTACTAGGTAACTAACAATGTATGTGTAATGTACTAGGTAACTAACATTGTATGTGTAATGTACTAGGTAACTAACAATGTATGTGTAATGTACTAGGTAACTAACAATGTATGTGTAATGTACTAGGTAACTAACATTGTATGTGTAATGTACTAGGTAACTAACAATGTATGTGTAATGTACTAGGTAACTAAATTGTATGTGTAATGCATTCGGTAACTAACAATGTATGTGTAATGTATTGTAACTAACAATGTATGTGTAATGTACTAGGTAGCTAACAATGTATGTGTAATGTACTAGGTAACTAACAATGTATGTGTAATGTACTAGGTAACTAACAATGTATGTGTAATGTACTAGGTAACTAACAATGTATGTGTAATGTACTAGGTAACTAACAATGTATGTGTAATGTACTAGGTAGCTAACAATGTATGTGTAATGTACTAGGTAGCTAACAATGTATGTGTAATGTACTAGGTAACTAACATTGTATGTGTAATGTACTAGGTAACTAACAATGTATGTGTAATGTACTAGGTAACTAACATTGTATGTGTAATGTACTAGGTAGCTAACAATGTATGTGTAATGTACTAGGTAGCTAACAATGTATGTGTAATGTACTAGGTAACTAACAATGTATGTGTAATGTACTAGGTAACTAACATTGTATGTGTAATGTACTAGGTAACTAACATTGTATGTGTAATGTACTAGGTAACTAACAATGTATGTGTAATGTACTAGGTAGCTAACAATGTATGTGTAATGTACTAGGTAACTAACAATGTATGTGTAATGTACATGTAACTAACATTGTATGTGTAATGTACTAGTAGCTAACAATGTATGTTAATGTACTAGGTAGCTAACAATGTATGTGTAATGTACTAGGTAACAACATTGTATGTGTAATGTACTAGGTAACTACATTGTATGGTAATGTACTAGGTAACTAACAATGTATGTGTAATGTACTAGCTAACAATGTATGTGTAATGTACTCGGTAACTAACAATGTATGTGTAATGTACTAGGTAGCTAACAATGTATGTGCAATGTACTCGGTAACTAACAATGTATGTGTAATGTACTATGTAACTAACATTGTATGTGTAATGTACTAGGTAGCTAACAATGTATGTGTAATGTACTAGGTAACTAACAATGTATGTGTAATGTACTAGGTAACTAACAATGTATGTGTAATGTACTAGGTAACTAACAATGTATGTGTAATGTACTAGCTAACAATGTATATGTAATGTACTAGGTAACTAACAATGTATGTGTAATGTACTAGGTAACTAACATTGTATGTGTAATGTACTAGGTAGCTAACAATGTATGTGTAATGTACTAGGTAACTAACAATGTATGTGTAATGTACTTGGTAACGAACCTTGTATGTGTGATGTACTAGGTAACTAATATTGTATGTGTAATATACTATGCAACTAACAATGTATGTGTAATCTACTAGGTAACTAACATTGTATGTGTAATGTACTAGGTAACTAACAATGTATGTGTAATGTACTTGGTAACTAACCTTGTATGTGTAATGTACTAGGTAACTAATATTGTATGTGTAATGTACTAGGTAGCTAACAATGTATGTGTAATGTACTAGGTAACTAACAAGGTATGTGTAATGTACAAGGTAGCTAACAATGTATGTGTAATGTACTTGGTAACTAATATTGTATGTGTAATGTACTATGCAGCTAACAATGTATGTGTAATGTACTAGGTAGATAACAATGTATGTGTAATGTACTAGGTAACTAACATTGTATGTGTAATGTACTAGGTAGCTAACAATGTATGTGTAATGTACTAGGTAGCTAACAGTGTATGTGTAATGTACTAGGTAGCTAACAATGTATGTGTAATGTATTAGGTAGCTAACAATGTATGTGCAATGTACTCGGTAACTAACATTGTATGTGTAATGTACTAGCTAACAATGTATGTGTAATGTACTCGGTAACTAACAATGTATGTTTAATGTACTAGGTAACCAACATTGTATGTGTAATGTACTAGGTAACTAACATTGTATGTGTAATGTACTAGGTAACTAACAATGTATGTGTAATGTACTTGGTAACTAACATTGTATGTGTAATGTACTAGGTAACTAACATGGTATGCGTAATGTACTAGGTAACTAACATTGTATGTGTAATGTACTAGGTAACTAACATTGTATGTGTAATGTACTTGGTAACTAACATTGTATGCGTAATGTACCAGGTAACTAACAATGTATGTGTAATGTACTAGGTAACTAACAATGTATGTGTAATGTACTAGGTAACTAACAATGTATGTGTAATGTACTAGGTAACTAAAATTGTATGTGTAATGCATTCGGTAACTAACAATGTATGTGTAATGTACTTGGTAACTAACATTGTATGTGTAATGTACTAGGTAGCTAACAATGTATGTGTAATGTACTAGGTAACTAAAAATGTATGTGTAATGTACTTGGTAACTAACCTTGTATGTGTAATGTACTAGGTAACGAATAATTATGTTTAATGTACTATGCAGCTAACAATGTATGTGTAATGTACTAGGTAGCTAACAATGTATGTGTAATATACTAGGTAACTAACATTGTATGTGTAATGTACTAGGTAGCTAACAATGTATGTGTCACTTACTAGGTAACTAACATTGTATGTGTAATGTACTAGGTAACTAACATTGTATGCGTAATGTACTAGGTAACTAACATTGTATGTGTAATGTACTAGGTAACTAACCTTGTATGTGTAATGTACTAGCTAACAATGTATGTGTAATGTACTCGGTAACTAACAATATATGTGTAATGTACTTGGTAACTAACCTTGTATGTGTAATATACTAGGTAACTAACATTGTATGTGTAATGTACTAGGTAACTAACATTGTATGTGTCATGTACTAGGTAGCTAACAATGTATGTGTAATGTACTAGGTAACTTACAATGTATGTGTAATGTACTATGTAACTAACATTGTATGTGTAATGTACTAGGTAGCTAACAATGTATGGGTAATGTACTAGGTAGCTAACAATGTATGTGTAATGTACTAGGTAACAAACATTGTATGTGTAATGTACTAGGTAACTAACATTGTATGTGTAATGTACTAGGTAACTAACAATGTATGTGTAATGTACTAGCTAACAATGTATGTGTAATGTACTCGGTAACTAACAATGTATGTGTAATGTATTAGGTAGCTAACAATGTATGTGCAATGTACTCGGTAACTAACAATGTATGTGTAATGTACTATGTAACTAACATTGTACGTGTAATGTACTAGGTAGCTAACAATGTATGTGTAATGTACTAGGTAACTAACAATGTATGTGTAATGTACTAGGTAACTAACAATGTATGTCTAATGTACTAGGTAACTAACAATGTATGTGTAATGTACTAGCTAACAATGTATATGTAATGTACTAGGTAACTAACAATGTATGTGTAATGTACTAGGTAACTAACATTGTATGTGTAATGTACTAGGTAGCTAACAATGTATGTGTAATGTACTAGGTAACTAACATTGTATGTGTAATGTACTAGGTAACTAACATTGTATGTGTAATGTACTAGGTAGCTAACAATGTATGTGTAATGTACTAGGTAACTTACAATGTATGTGTAATGTACTATGTAGCTAACAATATATGGGTAATGTACTAGGTAGCTAACAATGTATGTGTAATGTACTAGGTAACTAGTATTGTATGTGTAATGTACTAGGTAACGAACCTTGTATGTGTAATGTACTAGGTAACTATCATTGTATGTGTAATGTACTAGGTAGCTAACAATGTATGTGTAATGTATTCGGTAACTAACATTGTATGTGTAATGTACTAGGTAACTAACAATGTATGTGTAATGTACTAGGTAACTAACAGTGTATGTGTAATGTACTAGGTAACTAACATTGTATGTGTAATGTACTAGGTAACTGACAATGTCTGTGTAATGTACTAGGTAACTAACAGTGTATGTGTAATGTACTAGGTAACTAACATTCTATGTGTAATGTACTAGGTAGCGAACAATGTATGTGTAATGTACTAGGTAACTAACATTGTATGTGTAATGTACTAGGTAACTAACATTGTATGTGTAATGTACTAGGTAACTAACATTGTATGTGTAATGTACTAGGTAACTAACATTGTATGTGTAATGTACTAGGTAACTAACATTGTATGTGTAATTTACGCTGGTGCCTGCAATACTGCTCGGCAAGATTAGCACAATGTTTTCATTAACCAACAGTGCAACCAATCTCATTTAAAATAAAAATTCAACAAATTTGCATTACATTTAAATTTACACTTCACAATTTTGAAAGGGTCCACGTCGGGGTGAAGCCTCACAGGGTGAACCACGGAGTGGTCAAGCCTCACATGACGAATCACGTCGGGGTGAAGCCTCACAGGGTGGACCACGGCGGGATGATACCTCATAGGATGAACGACCTTTAGTCCTCACTGACAGTGCCTTCACATACAAATTCGAAAAACATAAAGATATGTTATAGTAGTTACTTAACATACAAAGATTTACATGCATGCGTAGCAGACCGCCAAGCCGATGATATTGTGGAAGTCGTCATACCTCAGTGGATGCGCGTTCGCTTCAGGTGCGAAAGGTCCGGAGTTCGAGCCCCGGTGAAGCCGTTACGATTGTGCCCTTAGGCAAGGCATTTAAATTCCACGTTGCCTCTTCTCTCTCCCTCGTGGCGATGGATTCCATCAGGAATGAGGTCTCCAGAGTGATAAATATAAGTTGTAAGAACTTGTTTCACAATCAAGGTAAACTAGATTTGTATAAACTAAATTGGAAGAACTCAACGTCACTGCACATCGTTATTGAGCAAATATTTGTCTTATCTGTCTTAGTGGAACAGGCATCACTAATTATATCAACACGTTATTATTAATATTAGTAATTATTAAAGTCAGTCTCACCTACCGGTGGAACCTACCATATCTCATATACCGGTGGAACCTACCATATATCACCTACCGGTGGAACCTACCATAACCTACCTACCGGTGGAACCTACCATTTATCACCTACCGGTGGAACCTACCATATCTCACCTACCGGTGGAACCTACCATATCTCACCTACCGGTGGACCCTACCATAACCTACCTACCGGTGGAACCTACCATATCTCATCTACCGGTGGAACCTACCATTTATCACCTACCGGTGAAACCTGCCATATCTCACCTACCGGTGGAACCTACCATTTATCACCTACCGGTGGAATCTACCATATATCACCTACCGGTGGAACCTACCATATCTCACCTACCCGTGGAGCCTACCATATCTCAACTACTCATGGAACCACCATATATCACCTACCGGTGGAACCTACCATATATCACCTACAGGTGGAACATACCATATCTGACCTACCCATGGAACCTATCATATCTCACCTGCCGGTGGATCCTACAATATCCCACCTACCGGTGGAACCTACCATATATCTCACCTACCGGTGGAACCTACCATATCTCACCTACCGGTGGAACCTACCATATCTCACCTACCGGTGGAACCTACCATATTATTACCTACAGGTGGAACCAGCCATATCTCACATACGGGTAGAACCTACCATACCTCACCTACTGGTGGAACCTACCATATCTCACCTACCGGTGGAACCTACCATATCTCACCTACCGGTGGAACCTACCATATCTCACCTACCGGTGGAACCTACCATATCTCACCTACCGGTGGAACCTACCATATTATTACCTACCGGTGGAACCAGCCATATCTCACATACGGGTAGAACCTACCATACCTCACCTACCGGTGGATCCTACCATATCCCACCTACAGGTGGAACCTACCATATCTCACCTACCGGTGGAACCTACCATATCTCACCTACCGGTGGAACCTACCATATCTCACCTACCTGTGGATCCTACCATATCCCACCTACTGGTGGAACCTACCATATCTCACCTACCGGTGGAACCTACCATAACCTACCTACCGGTGGAACCTACCATATCTCACCTACCGGTGGTACCTACCATTTATCACCTACCAGTGGAACCTGCCATATCTCACCTACCGGTGGAACCTACCATTTATCACCTACCGGTGGAATCTACCATATCTCACCTACCGGTGGAACCTACCATATCTCACCTACCCGTGGGGCCCACCATATCTCACCTACTCATGGAACCTACCATATCTCACCTACCGGTGGAACCTACCATATCTCACCTACAGGTGGAAACTACCATATCTCACCTACAGGTGGAACCTACCATATTATTACCTACCGGTGGAACCAGCCATATCTCACATACGGGTAGAACCTACCATACCTCACCTACCGGTGGAACCTACCATATATCTAACCTACCGGTGGAACCTACCATATCTCACCTACCGGTGGAACCTACCATATATCTAACCTACCGGTGGAACCTACCATATCTCACCTACCGGTGGAACCTACCATATCTCACCTACCGGTGGAACCTACCATATTATTACCTACCGGTGGAACCAGCCATATCTCACATACGGGTAGACCCTACCATACCTCACCTACCGGTGGATCCTACCATATCCCACCTACCGGTGGAACCTACCATATCTCACCTACCGGTGGAACCTACCATATCTCACCTGCCGGTGGAACCTACCATATCTCACCTACCGGTGGAACCTACCATATCTCACATACTCCTGGTTCAATACCCTCTATATATTCACATACTCCTGGTTCAATACCCCCTATATATTCACATACTCCTGGTTCAATACCCTCTATATATTCACATACTCCTGGTTCAATACCCTCTATATATTCACATACTCCTGGTTCAATACCCTCTATATATTCACATACTCCTGGTTCAATACCCTCTATATATTCACATACTCCTGGTTCAATACCCCCTATATATTCACATACTCCTGGTTCAATACCCTCTATATATTCACATACTCCTGGTTCAATACCCTCTATATATCCACTTACTCCTGGACCAATACCCTCTATATATCCACTTACTCCTGGAACAATACACTCTATATATCCACTTACCTCTGGACCAGTATCCTCTATATATCCACTTACTACTTGACCAATATCATCTATATATTCACTTACTCCTGACCAATATCATCTATATATCCACTTACTCCTGGAATAATACCCTCTATATATCCACTTACTCCTTGTTCAATAACCTCTATATATCCACTTACTTCTGGACTAATACCCTGTCTATATATACACTTACTACTTGGCCAATACCCTATATATATATCCACTTACTCCTGGACCAATACCCTATATATATCCACTTATTCCTTGACCAATACCATCTATATATTCACTTACTCCTGGACCAATACCCTATATATATCCACTTATTCCTTGACCAATACCATCTATATATTCACTTACTCCTGGACGAATACCCTATATATACCCACTTACTCCTTGATCAATACACTCAATATACCCACTTACTCCTTGTTCAATACCCATTATATATCCACTTACTCCTTGACCAATAACCTCAATATATTCACTTACTCCTGGACGAATACCCTCTATATATCCACTTACTCCTTGACTAATACCATTTATATATTCACTTACTCCTGGACCAATACCCTCTATATATCCACTAACTCCTTGACCAATACCATCTATATATCCACTTACTCCTTGACCAATACCATCTATATATCTACTTACTTCTTGACCAATAGCAGCTATGTATCCATATTCTCCTGGACCAATACCCTTTATATATCCACTTACTCCTGACAAATACCCTCTATATATCCACTTACCTCTGGACCAATATCCTCTATATATTCACTTACTCCTGACAAATACTCTCTATATATACACTTACTCATGGACCAATACCCTCTTTGTATCAAACTACTCCTAGTTCAATACCCTCTATATATTCATTTACTCATTGTTCAATACCCTCTATATATTCACTTACTCCTGGACAAATACCCACTATATATCCACTTACTCCTGGACCAATACCTTATATATATCCATTTACTCCTTGTTGAATACCCTCTATATATTCACTTACTCCTAGACCAATACACTCTATATATATCGACTTACTCCTGGAACAATACACTCTATATATCGACTTACTCATGGAACAATAAACACTATATATCGACTTACTACTGGACCAATACCATCTATATATTCACTTACTCCTGGACCAATACCCTCTATATATCAACATACATCTGGACCAATGCCCTCTATATATTCACTTACTCCTGACCAATACTCATTATATATCCACTTCCCTTTGGATCAATACCCTCTATATATCCACTTACTCCTTGACCAATACCATCTATATATCCACTTATTCCTTAACAAACAACATTTATATATCCACATTTTCCTGGACCAATACCCTTTATGTATCCACTTATACCTGGACCAATGCCCTCTATATATTCACTTACTCCTGACCAATACCCTCTATATATCCATTTACTCCTTGACCAATACCATCTATATATTCATTTACCCCTGACCAATACCCTCTATATATCCACTAACTCCTAGTTCAATACCCTCTATATATTCACATACTCCTTGTTCAATACCCTCTATATATTCACTTACTCCTGGACCAATACCCTCTATATATCCACTTACTCGTGGAACAATACCATCTATATATTCACTTACTCCTGGACCAATACCATCTATATATTCACTTACCCCTGGACCAATACCCTCTATATATCAACATACGTCTAGACCAATACCATCTATATATCCACTTACGCCTTGACAAATACCATCTATATATTCACTTACTCCTGACCAATACCCTCTATATATCCACTTACTCCTTGACCAATACCATCTATATAATCAATTACTCCTGGACCATTACCCTCTATATATCCACTTACTACTTGACCAATACCATCTATATATCCACTTACTCCTTGTTCAATACCATCTATATATCCACTTACCTCTGGACCAATATCCTCTATATATCCACTTATATCTTGACTAATACCATCGATATATTCACATACTCCTGACCAATACCCTCTATATATCCACTTATTCCTTGTTCAATACCCTCTATATATCCACTTACTCCTGACAAATATCCTCTATATATCCACTTACTCCTTGATCAATACCCTCTATATATCCATTTACCTCTGGACCAATATCATCTATATATCCACTTATTTCTTGACCAATACCATCGATATATTCACTTACTCCTGACCAATACCCTCTATATATCCACTTACTCATGGACCAATACCCTCTATGTATCAAACTACTGCTAGTTCAATACCCTCTATATATTCATTTACTCCTGGACCAATACCATCTATATATTCACTTACTCCTGGACCAATACCCTCTATATATCCACTTACTCCTGGACCAATACCCTATATATATCCACTTACTCCTTGTTCAATACCCTCTATATATCCACTTACTCCTGGAACAATACACACTATATATCGACTTACTTACAAATACTCTCTATATATTCACTTATTCCTGACCAATACTCCTTGTTCAATACCCTCTATATATTCACTTACTCCTGGATCAATACCCTCTAGATATCCACTTACTCCTTGACCAATACCATCTATATATTCATTTACTCCTGGACCAATACCCTCTATATATCCACTAACTCCTTGACCAATACCATCTATATATCCACATTCTCCTGGACCAATACCCTTTATGTATCCACTTATTCCTGGACCAATACAATCTATATATCGACTTACTCCTGGAACAATACACACTATATATCGACATACTTACCAATGCTCTCTATATATTCACTTACTCCTGACCAATACCCTCTATATATCCACTTACCTTTGGATCGATACCCTCTAGATATCCACTTACTCCTTGACCAATACCATCTATATATTCATTTACTCCTGGACCAATACCCTCTATATATCCACTAACTCCTTGACCAATACTATCTATATATCCACTTACTCCTTAACCAATACCATTTGTATATCCACATTCTCCTGACAAATACCCTCTATATATTCACTTACTCCTGACCAATACCCTCTATATGTCTGCTTATCTTTGGACCAATACCCTCTATATATCCACTTACTACTTAACCAATACCATCTATATATTCATTTACTCCTGGACCAATACCCTCTATGTATCAACCTACTCCAAGTTCAATACCCTCTATATATTCACTTACTCCTTGTTCAATACCCTCTATATATTCACTTACTCCTGGACCAATATCATCTATATATCCACTTATTTCTTGACCAATACCATCGATATATTCACCTACTCCTGACCAATACCCTCTATATATCCACTTACTCCTTGACCAACACCATTTATATATCCACATTTTCCTGGACCTATACTCTTTATGTATCCACTTATACCTGGACCAATACCATATATATATCCACTTACTCCTGACAAATACCCTCTATATATCCACTTAACTCTGGATCAATATTCTCTATATATCCACTTAATCCTTGACCAATACCATCTATATATTCATTTACTCCTGGACCAATACCCTCTATGTATCAACCTACTCCTAGTTCAATACCCTCTATATATTCACATACTCCTAGTTCAATACCCTATATATATCCACTTATTCCTGGTTCAATCCCCTCTATATATCCACTTACTACTTGACCAATACCATCTATATATTCACTTACTCCTGGACCAATACCATCTATGTATTCACTTACTCTTGGACCAATACCCTCTATATATCTACTTACTCCTGGACCAATATCCTATATATATCCACTTTTTCCTAGTTCAATCCCCTCTATATATCCACTTACTACTTGACCAATACCATCTACATATCCTCTTACTCATGACAAATACCCTCTATATATCCACTTACCACTGGACCAATATCCTCTATATATCCACTTATTTCTTGACCAATATCATCGATATATTCACTTACTCCTGACCAATACCCTCTATATATCCACTTACTCCTTGTTCAATACCCTCTATATATCCACTTACTTCTTGATCAATACCCTCTATATATCCACTTACATCTGGACCAATATCCTCTATATATCCACTTATTTCTTGACCAATACCCTCTATATATCCACTTACCGTTGGATCAGTACCCTCTAGATATCCACTTACTCCTTGACCAATACCCTATATGTATTCACTTATTCCTGGACAAAATACCATCTATATATCCACTTACTCCTGACCAATACCCTCTATATATCCGCTTATCTGTGGACCAATACCCTCTATATATCCACTTACTCCTTGACCAATACCATCTATATATTCACTTACTCCTGGAGCAATACCCTCTATATATCAACATACGTCTGGATCAATACCCTCTATATATCCGCTTATCTTTGGGCCAATACCCTCTATATATCCACTTACTCCTTGACCAATAACATCTATATATTCAATTACTCCTGGACCAATAACCTCTATATATCCACTTACCTTTGGGCCAATACCCTCTATATATCCACTTACCCATGACCAATACCATCTATATATCCACATTCTCCTTGAGCAATTCCCTCTAAATATCAACTTACTCTTGGTTCAAAACCCTCTATATATTCACCTACTCCTGGAACAATACCCTCTATATATACACTTACTCCTGGTTCAATACCCTATATATATTCACTTACTCCTTGTTCAATACCCTCTATATATCCACTTACTCCTGGTTCAATACCCTCTATATATCCACTTACTCCTGACAAATACCCTCTATATATCCACTTACCTCTGGACCAATATCCTCTATATATACACTTATTTCTTGACCAATACCATCGATATATTCACTTACTCCTGACCAATACCCTCTATATATCCACTTACCGTTGGATCAGTACCCTCTAGATATCCACTTACTCCTTGACCAATACCCTTTATGTATCCACTTATTCCTGGACCAATACCATCTATATATCCACTTACTCCTGACAAATACCCTCTATATATTCACTTACTCCTGACCAATACCCTCTATATATCCGCTTATCTTTGGACCAATACCCTCTATATATCCACTTACTCCTTGACCAATACCATCTATAAATTCATTTATTCCTGGACCAATACCCTTTATGTATCCACTTATTCCTGGACCAATACCATCTATATATCCACTTACTCCTGACAAATACCCTCTATATATTCACTTACTACTGACCAATACCCTCTATATATCCACTTATCATTGGGCCAATACCCTCTATATATCCACTTACCCATTGACCAATACCATCTATATATCCACATTCTCCTTGACCAATTCCCTCTAAATATCAACTTACTCTTGGTTCAAAACCCTCTATATATTCACCTACTCCTGGAACAATACCCTCTATATATCCACTTACTCCTTGACCAATAACATCTATATATTCAATTACTCCTGGACCAATAACCTCTATATATCCACTTACCCATGACCAATACCATCAATATATCCACATTCTCCTTGAGCAATTCCCTCTAAATATCAACTTACTCTTGGTTCAAAAACCCTCTATATATTCACCTACTCATGGAACAATACCCTCTATATATCCACTTACTCCTGGTTCAATCCACTTTATATATACACTTACTCCTGAACCAATACCCTCTATATATCCGCTTACTCCTGGACCAATCCCCTCTATATATCCTCTTACTCCTTGTTCAATACCCTCTATATATAGACTTACTCCTGGACCAATACACTCTATTAATCGACTTACTCCTGGACCAATACCATCTATATATTCACTTACTCCTTGACCAATACTATCTTTATATCCATATTCTCCTGGACCAGTACCCTCTATATATGCACTTACTCCTGTAGCCATACCCTCTATATATCCACTTACTCCTTGACAAATACCATCTATAGAATTACTCACTTACTCCTGGACCAATACCCTCTATATATCCACTAACTCCTTGACCAATACCATCAATATATCCACTTCCTCCTGACCAATACCCTCTATATATCCATTTCACTTTGGACCAATACCCTCTATATATCCACTTACTCCTTGTCCAATACCATCTATATATTCACTTACTCCTGGACCAATACACTCTATATATCCACATTCTCCTGGAAAATACCCTTTATATATCCACTTATTCCTGGGCCAATACTATCTATTTATTCACTTACTCCTGACCAATACCCTCTATATATCCACTTACCTTTGGACCAATACCCTCTATATATCAACCTACTCCTGGTTCAATACCGTCTATATATCCACTTACTCATGGACCAATACCCTCTATGCATCAACCTACTCCTGGTTCAATACCCTCTATATATGCACTTATTTCTTGTTCAATATCCTCTATATATTCACCTACTCCTGGATCAATACCATCTATATATTCACTTACTCCTTGACCAATACTATCTTTATATCCATATTCTCATGGACCAGTACCCTCTATATATGCACTTACTCTTGGACCAATACCCTCTATATATCCACTAACTCCTTGACCAATACCATCAATATATCCACTTACTCCTTGACCAATACCATCTATATATCCACATTCTCCTCGACAAAAAACCTTTATATATCCACTTATTCCTGGACCAATACCCTCTATATATCCACTTACCAATGGACCAATACACTCTATATATCCACTTACTCCTTGTCCAATACCATCTAAATATTCACTTACTCCTGGACCAATACCCTCTATATATCCACTTACTCCTTGTCCAATACCATCTATATATTCACTTACTCCTGGACAAATACACTCTATATATCCACATTCTCCTGGAAAATACCCTTTATATATCCACTTATTCCTGGACCAATACCATCTATTTATTCACTTACTCCTGACCAATACCCTCTATATATCCACTTACCTTTGGACCAATACCCTCTATATATCAACCTACTCCTGGTTCAATACCCTCTATATATCCACTTACTCATGGACCAATACCCTCTATATATCAACCTACTCCTGGTTCAATACCCTTTATATATCCACCTACTCATGGACCAATACCCTCTATGCATCAACCTACTCCTGGTTCAATACCCTCTATATATGCACTTATTTCTTGTTCAATATCCTCTATATATTCACCTACTCCTGGATCAATACCATCTATATATTCACTAACTCCTGGACCAATACCCTCTATATATCCACTTACTCCTTGTTCAATACCCTATATATATATTCACTGATTCCTGGACAAATACACTCTATATTACTCCGGAATAATACCCTCTATATATTCACTTACACCTTGTTCAATAACGTCTATATATTCACCTACTCCTGGTTCAATCCCCTCTATATATCCACTTACTCCTGGACCAATACCCTCTACATATCCACTTACTCCTTGTTCAATACCCTCTATATATTCACTTACTCCTGACCAATACCCTCTATATGTCCGCTTATCTTTGGACCAATACCCTCTATATATCCACTTACTCCTTGACCAATACCATCTATATATTCATTTACTCCTGGACCAATACTCTCTATGTATCAACCTACTGCAAGTTCAATACCCTCTATATATTGACGTACTCCTTGTTCAATACCCTCTATATATTCACATACTCCTGACCAATACCCTCTATATATCCACTTACTCCTGGAACAATACCATCTATATATTCACTTACTCCTGGACCAATACCATCTATATATTCACTTACTCCTGGACCAATACCCTATATTTATCAACATACGTCTGGACCAATACCACCTATATATCCACTTACGCCTTGACCAATACCATCTATATATTCATTTACTCCTGACCAATACCCTCTATATATCTACTTACTCCTTGACCAATACTCTATATATATGCATTTATTCCTTGTTCAATACCCTATATATATCCACTTACTCCTTGTTCAATACCCTCTATATATCCACTTATTCCTGGTTCAATCCCCTCTATATATCCACTTACTACTTGACCAATACCCTCTATATATCCACTTACCTATGGACCAATACCCTCTATATATCCACTTACTCCTTGTCCAATACCATCTAACTATTCACTAATTCCTGGTTCAATCCCCTCCATATATCCACTTACTACTTGACCAATACCATCTATATATTCACTTACTCCTGGACAAATATACTCTATATACCCACTTACTCCGGAATAATACCCTCTATATATTCACTTACTCCTGGACCAATACCCTCTATATATCCACATACTCCTTGTCCAATACCATCTATATATTCACTTACTCCTGGACCAATACCCTCTATATATCCACATTCTCCTGGAACATACCCTTTATATATCCACTTATTCCTGGACCAATACCATCTATTTATTCACTTACTCCTGACCAATACCCTCTATATATCCACATTCTCCTGGAAAATACACTTTATATATCCGCATATTCCTGGACCAATACCATCTATTTATTCACTTACTCCTGACCAATACCCTCTATATATCCACTTATTGCTTGACTAATACCATCTATTTATTCACTTACTACTGACCAATACCCTCTATATATCCACTTACTCATGGACCAATACCATCTATGTATCAGCCTACTCCTAGTTCAATACCCTCTATATATCCATTTACTCATGGACTAATACCCTCTATGCATCAACCTACTCCTGGTTCAATACCCTCTATATATCCAATTACACCTTGTTCAATACCCTCTATATATTCCCATACTCCTGGATCAATACCCTATATATATATTCACCTACTCCTGGTTCAATTCCCTCTATATATCCACTTACTCCTGGACCAATACCCTCTATATATCCACTTACTCCTGGACCAATCCCCTCTATATATCCACTTACTCCTTGTTCAATACCCTCTATATATTCACTTACTCCTGGACCACTACCATATCTATATATATCGACTTACTCATGGACCAATACCATCTATGTATTCACTTACTCCTGACCAATACCCTCTATATATCCACTTACCTTTGGACCAATACCCTCTATATATCTACTAACTCCTTGTCCAATACCATCTATATATTCACTTACTCCTGGACCAATACCCTCTATATATCCACATTCTCCTGGAAAAAACCCTTTATATATCCACTTATTCCTGGACCAATACCATCTATTTATTCACTTACTCCTGACCAATACCCTCTATATATCCACATTCTCCTGGAAAATACACTTTATATATCCGCATATTCCGGGACCAATACCATCTATTTATTCACTTACTCCTGACCAATACCCTCTATATATCCACTTATTGCTTGACCAATACCATCTATATATTCACTTACTACTGATCAATAACCTCTATATATCCACTTACTCATGGACCAATACCCTCTATGTATCAACCTACTCCTAGGTCAATACCCTCTATATATCCACTTACTCATGGACCACTACCCTCTATGCATCAACCTACTCCTGGTTCAATACCCTCTATATATCCACTTACACCTTGTTCAATACCCTCTATATATTCCCGTACTCCTGGATCAATACCCTATATATATATTCACTTACTCCTGGACAAATACACTCTATATACCCACTTACTACGGAATAATACCCTCTATATATTCACGTACACCTTGACCAATACCATCTATATATTCACATACTCCTGACCAATAACACCTATATATCCACTTACTCCTGGACCAATATCCTCTATATATCCACTTACTATTTGGCCAATACCAGCTATATATTCAGCTACTCCTGGACCAATACCAACTATATATCCACTAACTCCTTGACCAATACCATCTATATATCCACATTCTCCTGGACCAATACCCTTTATATATCCACTTATTCTTGGAACAATGCCATCTATACATTCACTTACTCTGGACAAATACCCTCTATATATACAGATACCTCTGGACCAATATCCTCTATATAGCCACTTATTCATGGACCATTACTCTCTATAAAGTCGATATATTAAACTTGGCGAAATATATAACAGAAGCCATTGTACTAAGAAATACTATTGTAACTGCTAATAATTAATTATGTTCATCCTCTATTCCGTAAATTGAATCATCATTATTATAATACTACATGTCAATCGATTTATGTGAATATATGAATGTAAAATCTATTGTATTACGTGACCAATATGTAATTGTATATTTGTATGTTTACGATGATGTACCATGTACAAGTCTTAAAATAAACATCTGTTCTGTTCTGTTCTATATATCAACCTACTCCTAGTTCAATAACCTCTATATATTCACTTGCTACTGGAATTATCCACTTACTCCTGGTTCAATACCCTCTATATATCTACTAACTCCGGGACCATTACCCTCTAGATATTCACATACTCCTGGACCATTTACCTCTATATATGCACTTACCTCTGGACCAATACCATCTATATATCCACTTTCTCCTTGTTCAATACCCTCTATATATTCACTGATTCCTGGGCCATTACCATCTATATATGCACTTACTTTTGGACCAATACACTCTATATATCCACTTACTCCTGACCACTAACCTCTTTATATCCACTTACTCCTGGACCAAATTCCTATATATCCACTTCCCCTAGATCAATACCCTCTATATATCCACATTCTCCTTGAATTATACCCTACATATATTCACTTACTCCTAGTTCAATACCCTCTATATATCCACTTGCTCCTTGTTCAAAACCCTCTATATATTCACCTACTCCTGGAACAATACCCTCTATATATGCACTTATTCCTGGACCAGTACCCTCTATATATGCACTAACTCCTTGATCAATACCATTTTATATCCACTTACTCCTTGACCAATATCATCTATATATCCTCTTCCTCCTGGACCAATACCCTTTATATATCCACTGATTCTGGACAAATACCATCTATATATTCACTTACTCCATGTTCAATGCTCTCTATATATTCACTTACTCCTTGATCAATACCCTCTTTATATCTTCTTACTCCTGGACCAATATCATCTATATATCCACTTACTCCTGGACCAATACCCTCTATATATCCATTTACTACTGGTTCAATACCCTCTATATATCCACTTGCTCCTTGATCAATACTCTCTATATATCCACTTACTCCTTGACAAATAACATCTATATATTCACTTACTCCTTGACCAATACCATCTACATATTCACATACTCCTGACCAATACCCTCTATATATCCACTTACCTCTGGACCAATATCCTCTATATATCCACTTATTCCTGGACCAATACCATCTATATATTAACTTACTCTTGACCAATACCCTCTATATATCCACTTACTTCTGGACCAATACCCTCTATATATCCACTAAATCCTTGATCAATACAATCTATATATCAATTTACTCTTTTTCCAATACCATCTATATATCCCCATTCTCCTGGATCAATAATTCAATACCCTTTATATATCCACTTATACCTGGACCAATACCATCTATGTATTCACTTACTCCAGACCAATAGCCTTTATATATCCACATATTCCTGGACCAATATCATCTATATATCTACTTACTCCTTGATCAATACCATCTATATATTCACTTACTCCTGATCAATACCCTCTATATATCCACTTACCTCTGGTCCAATATCCTCTATATATCCACTTACTCCTTGAACAATACAATCTACATATCCACTTACTACTGGACCAATATCCTCTATATTCCCACTTATTCCTTGACCAATACCATCTATATATTCACTTACTCCTGGACCAATACCCTCTATATATCCACTTACTCCTGGACCAATACCCTCTATGTATCCACTTACTACTTGACCAATACAATCTATATATTCACATACTCCTGGACCAATACCCTCTATGTATCCACTTACTCCTTGACCAATACCATCGATATATTCACTTACTCCTGACCAATACCCTCTATATATCCACTTACTCCTTGACCAATTCCATCTATATATTCACTTACTCCTGACCAATACCCTCTATATATCCACTTACTCCTGGACCAATACCCTCTAAATATCCATTTACTCCTTGACCAATTCCATCTATATATTCACTTACTCCTGATCAGTACCCTCTATATATCCACTTACCTCTGGTCCATTATCCTCTATATATCCACTTACTCCTTGACCAATTCCATCTATATATCCACTTACTCCTGGACCAATACACTCTATATATCCACTTACTCCTTGAACAATACAATCTATATATTCACTAACTCCTGGACCAATACCCTCTATGTATCCACTTACTCCTTGACCAATACCCTTTATATATCCACTTATTCCTGGACCAATACCATCAATATATTCACTTACTCCTGACCAATACCCTCTATATATCCACTTACTACTGGACCAATATCCTCTATATTCCCACTTATTCCTTGACCAATACCATCTATATATTCACTTACTCCTGGACCAATACCCTCTATATATCCACTTATTCCTTGACCAATACCCTCTATATATCCAATTACTCCTGGACCAATACCCTCTGTATATCCACTTACTCCTTGACCAATACACTCTATATATTCACTTACTCCTGGACCAATTCCCTCTATATATCCACTTACTCCTGGAACAATACCATCTATATATACACTTACTCCTGGACCAATACCCACTATATATCCATTTACTCCTGACCAATACCCTCTATATATCCACTTACTCCTGGACCAATCCCCTCTATATATCCACTTACTCCTTGACCAATACCCTCTATATATCCACTTATTCCTGGACCAATACTATCTATATATTCCCTTACTCCTGACCAATGCCCTCTATATATTCACTTACTCCTTGAACAATACCATTTATATATTCACTTACTCCTGACCAATACACTCTATATATCCACTTACTCCTTGAACAATACAATCTATATATTCACTAACTCCTGGACCAATACCCTCTATGTATCCACTTACTCCTTGACCAATACCCTTTATATATCCACTTCTTCCTGGACCAATACCATCAATATATTTACTTACTCTTGACCAATACCCTCTATATATCCACTTACTTCTGGACCAATACCCTCTATATATCCACTAACTCCTTGATCAATACAATCTATACATCAATTTACTCTTTTTCCAATACCATCTATATATCCCCATTCTCCTGGATCAATAATTCAATACCCTTTATATATCCACTTATACCTGGACCAATACCATCTATGTATTCACTTACTCCAGACCAATAGCCTTTATATATCCACATATTCCTGGACCAATATCATCTATATATCTACTTACTCCTTGATCAATACCATCTATATATTCACTTACTCCTGATCAATACCCTCTATATATCCACTTACCTCTGGTCCAATATCCTCTATATATCCACTTACTCCTTGAACAATACAATCTATATATCCACTTACTACTGGACCAATATCCTCTATATTCCCACTTATTCCTTGAACAATACAATCTATATATCCACTTACCTCTGGACCAATATCCTCTATATATCCACTTACTCCTTGAACAATACAATCTATATATCCACTTACTACTGGACCAATACCATCTATATATTCACTTACTCCTGGACCAATACCCTCTATATATCCACTTACTCCTGGACCAATACCCTCTATGTATCCACTTACTCCTTGACCAATACAATCTATATATTCACATACTCCTGGACCAATACCCTCTATGTATCCACTTACTCCTTGACCAATACCATCGATATATTCACTTACTCCTGACCAATACCCTCTATATATCCACTTACTCCTTGACCAATTCCATCTATATATTCACTTACTCCTGACCAATACCCTCTATATATCCACTTACTCCTGGACCAATACCCTCTAAATATCCATTTACTCCTTGACCAATTCCATCTATATATTCACTTACTCCTGATCAGTACCCTCTATATATCCACTTATCTCTGGTCCATTATCCTCTATATATCCACTTACTCCTTGACCAATTCCATCTATATATCCACTTACTCCTGGACCAATACCCTCTATGTATCCACTTACTCCTTGACCAATACCCTTTATATATCCACTTATTCCTGGACCAATACCATCAATATATTCACTTACTCCTGACCAATACCCTCTATATATCCACTTACTACTGGACCAATATCCTCTATATTCCCACTTATTCCTTGACCAATACCATCTATATATTCACTTACTCCTGGACCAATACCCTCTATATATCCACTTATTCCTTGACCAATACCCTCTATATATCCAATTACTCCTGGACCAATACACTCTATATATCCACTTACTCCTTGAACAATACAATCTATATATTCACTAACTCCTGGACCAATACCCTCTATGTATCCACTTACTCCTTGACCAATACCCTTTATATATCCACTTATTCCTGGACCAATACCATCAATATATTCACTTACTCCTGACCAATACCCTCTATATATCCACTTACTACTGGACCAATATCCTCTATATTCCCACTTATTCCTTGACCAATACCCTCTATATATCCACTTATTCCTGGACCAATACTATCTATATATTCCCTTACTCCTGACCAATGCCCTCTATATATTCACTTACTCCTTGAACAATACCATTTATATATTCACTTACTCCTGACCAATACACTCTATATATCCACTTACTCCTTGAACAATACAATCTATATATTCACTAACTCCTGGACCAATACCCTCTATGTATCCACTTACTCCTTGACCAATACCCTTTATATATCCACTTATTCCTGGACCAATACCATCAATATATTCACTTACTCCTGACCAATACCCTCTATATATCCACTTACTACTGGACCAATATCCTCTATATTCCCACTTATTCCTTGACCAATACCCTCTATATATCCACTTATTCCTGGACCAATACTATCTATATATTCCCTTACTCCTGACCAATGCCCTCTATATATTCACTTACTCCTTGAACAATACCATTTATATATTCACTTACTCCTGACCAATACCCTCTATATATCCACTTACTCTTTGACCAATACCATCTATATATCCACTTATTCCTGGACCTATACTATATAGCTATCCACTTACTCATGGACCATTACCCTCTATATATCCACTTTCTCCTGGACCAATACCCTCTATATATCCACTTAATCCTTGACCAATACCGTGTATATAATCACTTACTCCTGGACCAATACCCTCTATATATCCACTTACTCGTTGACCAATACCATCTATATATTCACTTACTCCTAGACCAATACCATCTATATATCCACTTACTCGTTGACCAATACCATCTATATATTCACTTACTCCTAGACCAATACCCTCTTTATATCCACTTACTCTTTGACCAACACCATCTATATATCCACTTACTCCTTGACCAATACCCTCTATATATCCACTTACTCCTGGACCAATACCCTCTATATATCCACTTACTCCTGGACCAATACCCTCTATATATCCACTTACTCCTTGTTCAATACCTTCTGTACATTCACTTACTCCTGGACCAATACCCTCTATATATCCATTTACTCCTGGACCGATACCCTCTATATATCCACGTACTCCTTGTTCAATACCCTCTGTATATTCACTTACTCCTGGACCAATACCCTCTATATATTCACTTACTCCTGGACCAATACCCTCTATATATCCACTTATTCCTTGACCAATACCCTCTATATATCCAATTACTCCTGGACCAATACCCTCTGTATATCCACTTACTCCTTGACCAATACACTCTATATATTCACTTACTCCTGGACCAATTCCCTCTATATATCCACTTACTCCTGGAACAATACCATCTATATATACACTTACTCCTGGACCAATACCCACTATATATCCATTTACTCCTGACCAATACCCTCTATATATCCACTTACTCCTGGACCAATCCCCTCTATATATCCACTTACTCCTTGACCAATACCCTCTATATATCCACTTATTCCTGGACCAATACTATCTATATATTCCCTTACTCCTGACCAATGCCCTCTATATATTCACTTACTCCTTGAACAATACCATTTATATATTCACTTACTCCTGACCAATACACTCTATATATCCACTTACTCCTTGAACAATACAATCTATATATTCACTAACTCCTGGACCAATACCCTCTATGTATCCACTTACTCCTTGACCAATACCCTTTATATATCCACTTATTCCTGGACCAATACCATCAATATATTCACTTACTCCTGACCAATACCCTCTATATATCCACTTACTACTGGACCAATATCCTCTATATTCCCACTTATTCCTTGACCAATACCATCTATATATTCACTTACTCCTGGACCAATACCCTCTATATATCCACTTATTCCTTGACCAATACCCTCTATATATCCAATTACTCCTGGACCAATACCCTCTGTATATCCACTTACTCCTTGACCAATACACTCTATATATTCACTTACTCCTGGACCAATTCCCTCTATATATCCACTTACTCCTGGAACAATACCATCTATATATACACTTACTCCTGGACCAATACCCACTACATATCCATTTACTCCTGACCAATACCCTCTATATATCCACTTACTCCTGGACCAATCCCCTCTATATATCCACTTACTCCTTGACCAATACCCTCTATATATCCACTTATTCCTGGACCAATACTATCTATATATTCCCTTACTCCTGACCAATGCCCTCTATATATTCACTTACTCCTTGAACAATACCGTTTATATATTCACTTACTCCTGACCAATACCCTCTATATATCCACTTACCCCTGAACCAATATCCTCTATATATCCACTTACTCTTTGACCAATACCATCTATATATCCACTTATTCCTGGACCTATACTATATAGCTATCCACTTACTCATGGACCATTACCCTCTATATATCCACTTTCTCCTGGACCAATACCCTCTATATATCCACTTAATCCTTGACCAATACCGTGTATATATTCACTTACTCCTGGACCAATACCCACTATATATCCACTTACTCGTTGACCAATACCATCTATATATTCACTTACTCCTAGACCAATACCCTCTTTATATCCACTTACTCTTTGACCAACACCATCTATATATCCACTTACTCCTTGACCAATACCCTCTATATATCCACTTACTCCTGGACCAATACCCTCTATATATCCACTTACTCCTGGACCATTACCCTCTATATATCCACTTACTCCTTGTTCAATACCTTCTGTACATTCACTTACTCCTGGACCAATACCCTCTATATATCCATTTACTCCTGGACCGATACCCTCTATATATCCACGTACTCCTTGTTCAATACCCTCTGTATATTCACTTACTCCTGGACCAATACCCTCTATATATCGACTTACTCCTGGACCAATACCCTCTATATATCCACTTACCTCTGGACCAATCCCCTCTATATATCCACTTACTCCTGATTCAATACCCTCTATATATGCACTTACTCCTGGACCAATACCCTCTATATATTCACTTACTCCTTGTTCAATCCCCTTTATATATCCAATTACTCCTGGTTCAATACCCTCTATATATCCATATACATATCGTCCCTGTCCGAGTTGTTAGTGACTGTTGTTTCGTGTGAGGAAGCTATTTAACTTGTTTGTGAGAAATCAGTGGTTCTATTCGGGTAATACTGGTCGGATTAATAATATCTGGATAGTCGCCATACGACATAAGCTGTTGTTATGACTCTAAACCCCAAAACAAACAAAAGTAAGCTGTATGAACTACATGTATTGAAATTGTTATTGTGGCTACCATCCAATCAACTTCTGAATGAGTTAGCATTGTTGAAACATAAGGTGGCAGAGAGAACAAGCGAACCATTACCTCCGTCCAGTCGAGAAGGCGAAATGGTATGATATCTTGGATTTCAGACTGAGACGATATCAGTTGTTTTTGATCCGTAGTTACACATACCAAGTTGCATGAACACTGTCAAAGCGTTTCGTGAGAAGTACTCAAACCGTAACTATATTAGCCGGCTGCCTTTGATTCATACCAAGTTGACAACTGACAGTCGCTATACAAATAGCTATACTCATGTGGACCACAGGTACATTGCAAACAAATCAAACAATGCTTCAATAATCATAATTACGTATACCAGTACAACACGCATGTTTTATTAGAACATTCTAAATAAAATTAATAACATATATCATATATTATTATCATAATGTTAGTATACGGCACGAAATAAAAATACGACAATATGTAAAAACCCGATAGCACTAGAAGATATATCCGTGTTTCAGAATCCCAATCACAGACCTACAACCCCGCCCACTTCTGATAAGAAAACCGCCCAGATCACTGCATAGAAATAATGAATTCTCTGTTTCATGTTTCTCACCTCATAAAACTCTAATGATAACGCTCGTGGACCAATCAGGACGCTTATTATCTCTACTAGTTTATACAAAGCAACATCTGTGTCCAACTAATACCGCCAAGTGCCCGTCTTGTCAAAAGCCGTTGTCAAAATTAATTGGAATCATTTTCAAACTATCATATTAACTTTTTTCCACAGCATAAAGAGTTCTCAGTATAGATAATTCGAAGCATTAGAGAAAATATGTGCTTTCTTTCATTAATAAAAGGATTTCTTTGTCAGAATTAATGGATTGAAATGGCATTAGAAACATCATTTTCAAAATTATTATGTTTCTAAGGCAGTCTTTATTAGAACGATGATGTAGTAAATAGATATAAATATATACAGTAAAATGTTCCTTGGCACGTGCACCGGCTGTGTAGAAACGCCGACATCGGTTTACTACTGGAATCCTTATATAGCTCATGCATACTCAAACAATTCCGCGTTTCAAATCACAAATATTATTCAGTTATCACAATCTGCAGCCGAGAATGCAAAACATGATAAAAGAACGCGAGTGGAAACTTCGCGTCATCGACGGCTAGACGACAGGCATGAGTTATTGTATGACAGGAAAAGGAAGGAAACAGGACCACATACTCAGAGAGATTTATACATAAACGAAGACGTACGATTAAGCACATTAATTGATATTTCAAGAAAGGATAGTGATACATGCACGTTGCAATCAGCTTTGGAGCCGCTGCAAGCGCTATGCAGTGAAGGACCGCGCGGCTACAGGAGTTCGAGTCCCAATAATTCACATTGCAAAGAGAAATCGCCGTCACCAGCGAGAGTGTTGAAGTTCGGAATCAATCAAATACTATCGGACAAGTTTGGCAAAGAGAAGACTGACAAGGGTACATTTTAATTTAATATTTAGGACTGTTTAAATGTAGTAAATTACGAAGATAAATGTGGTAAAACTAAAACTTAAAATAAATTGAGTACAATGCGAAGCTAAATGTAATACTAAACCTTAAATGTAGTACAATGCGAAGCTAAATGTAATACTAATCCTTAAGTGTAGTGCAATACGAAGCTAAATGTAATACTAAACCTTAAATGTAGTGCAATGCGAAGCTAAATGTAATACTAATCCTTAAATGTAGTGCAATACGAAGCTAAATGTAATACTAAACCTTAAATGTAGTACAATGCGAAGCTAAATGTAATACTAATCCTTAAGTGTAGTGCAATACGAAGCTAAATGTAATACTAAACCTTAAATGTAGTGCAATGCGAAGCTAAATGTAATACTAATCCTTAAATGTAGTGCAATACGAAGCTAAATGTAATACTAAACCTTAAATGTAGTGCAATACGAAGCTAAATGTAATACTAAACCTTAAATGTAGTGCAATACGAAGCTAAATGTAATACTAATCCTTAAATGTAGTGCAATGCGAAGCTAATTATAATACTAATCCTTAAATGTAGTGCAATACGAAGCTAATTGTAATACTAATCCTTAAATGTAGTGCAATACGAAGCTAAATGTAATACTAATCCTTAAATGTAGTGCAATACGAAGCTAAATGTAATACTAATCCTTAAATGTAGTGCAATGCGAAGCTAAATGTAATACTAAACCTTAAATGTAGTGCAATACGAAGCTAAATGTAATACTAATCCTTAAATGTAGTGCAATAATACGAAGCTAAATGTAATAATTAACCTTAAATGTAGTGCAATACGAAGCTAAATGTAATACTAATCCTTAAATGTAGTGCAATAATACGAAGCTAAATGTAATAATTAACCTTAAATGTAGTGCAATACATGCGAAGCTAAATGTAATACTAAACCTTAAATGTAGTGCAATATGAAGCTAAATGTAATACTAAACCTTAAATGTAGTGCAATAATACGAAGCTAAATGTAATAATTAACCTTAAATGTAGTGCAATACATGCGAAGCTAAATGTAATGCTAAACCTTAAATGTAGTACAATACATACGAAGCTAAATGTAATAATAAACCATAAATGTAGTGCAATACATGCGAAGCTAAATGTAATAATTAACCTTAAATGTAGTGCAATACATGCGAAGCTAAATGTAATGCTAAACCTTAAATGTAGTACAATACATACGAAGCTAAATGTAATACTAAACCTTAAATGTAGTACGATACATACGAAGCTAAATGTAATACTAACCTTAAATGTAGTGCAATACGAAGCTAAATGTAATACTAAACCTTAAATGTGGTACAATACATACGAAGCTAAATGTAATACTAACCTTAAATGTAGTGCAATACGAAGCTAAATGTAATACTAAACCTTAAATGTAGTACAATACATACGAAGCTAAAGGTAATACTAAACCTTAAATGTAGTGCAATACGAAGCTAAATGTAATACTAAACCTACAATGTAGTACAATACATACGAAGCTAAATGTAATATTAAACCTTAAATGTAGTGCAATACGAAGCTAAATCTAATACTTAACCTTAAATGTAGTGCAATACGAAGCAAAATGTAATACTAAACCTTACATGTAGTGCAATACGAAGCTAAAGGTAATACTAAACCTTAAATGTAGTGCAATGCAAAGCTAAATGTAATACTAAACCTTAAATGTAGTGCAATGCGAAGCTAAATGTAATACTGAACCTTAAATGTAGTGCAATGCGAAGCTAAATGTAATACTAATCCTTAAATGTAGTACAATACGAAGCTAAATGTAATACTTAACCTTAAATGTAGTGCAATACATGCGAAGCTAAATGTAATGCTAAACCTTAAATGTAGTACACTACGAAGCTAAATGTAATACTAACCTTAAATGTAGTATAATACACACGCAGCTAAAGGTAATACTAAACCTTAAATGTAGTGCAGTACATACGAAGCTAAATGTAATACTAAACCTTAAATGTAATACAATACACACGGCAGCCGTATATTAAACCTTAAATGTAGTTCAATACATACGCAGCTAAGTGTAATACTAAACCTTAAATGTAGTACAATCCGAAGCTAAATGTAATACTAAACCTTAAATGTAGTACAATATGAAACTAAATGTAATGCTAAACCTTAAATGTAGTGAAATACATACGCAGCTAATTGTAATACTAAACCTTAAATGTAGTACAATCCGAAGCTAAATGTAATACTAAACCTTAAATGTAGTACAATACATACGTAGCTAAATGTAATATTGAACCTTAAATGTAGTGCAATACATACGAAGCTACATGTACTACTAAGCCTTAAATGTAGTACAATACGAAACTAAATGTAATACCAATCCTTAAATGTAGTACAATACGAAACTAAATGTAATACTAATCCTTAAATGTGGTACAATATGAAACTAAATGTAATACTAATCCTTAAATGTTGTACAATATGAAACTAAATGTAATACTAAACCTTAAATGTAGTGAAATACACACGCAGCTAAATGTAATACTAAACCTTAAATGTAGTACAATACGAAGCTAAATGTAATACTAAACCTACAATGTAGTACAATACATACGAAGCTAAATCTAATACTTAACCTTAAATGTAGTGCAATACGAAGCAAAATGTAATACTAAGCCTTAAATGTAGTGCAATACGAAGCTAAATGTAATACTAAACCTTAAATGTAGTGCAATGCGAAGCTAAATGTAATACTAAACCTTAAATGTAGTGCAATACGAAGCTAAATGTAATACTAAACCTTACATGTAGTGCAATTCGAAGCTAAATGTAATACTAAGCCTTAAATGTAGTGCAATACGAAGCTAAATGTAATACTAAACCTTAAATGTAGTGCAATAATACGAAGCTAAATGTAATACTAAACCTTAAATGTAGTGCAATGCGAAGCTAAATGTAATACTAAACCTTAAATGTAGTGCAATGCGAAGCTAAATGTAATACTAAACCTTAAATGTAGTGCAATGCGAAGCTAAATGTAATACTGAACCTTAAATGTAGTGCAATGCGAAGCTAAATGTAATAGTAACCTTAAATGTAGTATAATACACACGCAGCTAAAGGTAATACTAAACCTTAAATGTAATACAATACATACGGCAGCCGTATATTAAACCTTAAATGTAGTTCAATACATACGCAGCTAAGTGTAATACTAAACCTTAAATGTAGTACAATCCGAAGCTAAATGTAATACTAAACCTTAAATGTAGTACAATATGAAACTAAATGTAATACTAAACCTTAAATATAGTGAAATACATACGCAGCTAATTGTAATACTAAACCTTAAATGTAGTACAATCCGAAGCTAAATGTAATACTAAACCTTAAATGTAGTACAATACATACGTAGCTAAATGTAATATTGAACCTTAAATGTAGTGCAATACATACGAAGCTACATGTAATACTAAACCTTAAATGTAGTACAATACGAAACTAAATGTAATACCAATCCTTAAATGTGGTACAATATGAAACTAAATGTAATACTAATCCTTAAATGTGGTACAATATGAAACTAAATGTAATACTAAACCTTAAATGTAGTGAAATACACACGCAGCTAAATGTAATACTAAACCTTAAATGTAGTACAATACATACGACGCTAAATGTAATACTAAACCTTAAATGTAGTATAATACACACGCAGCTAAATGTAATACTAAACCTTAAATGTAGTATAATACACACGCAGCTAAATGTAATACTAAACCTTAAATGTAGTATAATACACACGCAGCTAAATGTAATACTAAACCTTAAATGTATTACAATACATACGGCAGCCGTATATTAAACCTTAAATGTAGTTCAATACATACGCAGCTAAATGTAATACTAAACCTTAAATGTATTGCAATACATACGGCAGCCGTATATTAAACCTTAAATGTAGTTCAATACATACGCAGCTAAATGTAATACTAAACCTTAAATGTATTACAATACATACGGCAGCCGTATATTAAACCTTAAATGTAGTTCAATACATACGCAGCTAAATGTAATACTAAACCTTAAATGTAATACAATACATACGCAGCCGTATATTAAACCTTAAATGTAGTTCAATACATACGCAGCTAAATGTAATACTAAACCTTAAATGTAGTAGAATACATACGAAGCTACATGCAATACTAAGCCTTAAATGTAGTGCAATACATACGAAGCTACATGTAATACTAAGCCTTAAATGTAGTAGAATACGAAGCTAAATGTAATACTAATCCTTAAATGTAGTACAATATGAAACTAAATGTAATACTAAACCTTAAATGTAGTGAAATACATACGCAGCTAAATGTAATACTAAACCTTAAATGTAGTGCAATCCGAAGCTAAATGTAATACTAAACCTTAAATATAGTACAATACATACGAAACTAAATGTAATACTAAACCTTAAATGTAGTACAATCCGAAGCTAAATGTAATACTAAACCTTAACTGTAGTACAATACATACGTAGCTAAATGTAATATTAATACCTTAAATGTATTACAATACATACGAAGCTAAATGTAATACTAAACCTTAAATGTAGTACAATCCGAAGCTAAATGTAATACTAAACCTTAAATGTAGTACAATACATACGAAACTAAATGTAATACTAAACCTTAAATATAGTACAATACATACGAAGCTAAATGTAATATTAAACCTTAAATGTATTACAATACATACGAAGCTACATGTAATACTAAGCCTTAAATGTAGTGCAATACATACGAAGCTAAATGTAATACTAAAGCTTAAATTGTAGTAACATACGAAGCTAAGGTTAACATTAATCATAAAAGGTAGTAAAATACGAAACTAAATGTAATACCAAACCTATAATGTAGTAAAATACGAAACTATGTGTAAAACTAAACCTTAATTGTAGTAAAATACGAAGTTACGGTTATCACTGAGCTTAAAATGTAGTAAAATACGAAGCTAATGTAATACTAATCATTAACTTAGGTAAATTATGATACTAAATGTAAACAAGGGCCGTAGATAGCCTTTTTGAATGTGTAGGTCCGACTACTAAATTGAGTAGCGATGATACGGTGGTGCTGGAGGGGTTTAGGGGCATGCTCCCCCATGAATATTTAGAATCCTAGAACGTCGATGGTGCACATTGGCGCATCTTAATGTACGTTTTAGACGTTTAATTTAATTATATTTTATTTGATATTTATATTACATACATAATTATGACAAAACAAACGAACAAAATTGAGCAATAAGTTCTAACAACATTAGTAAACTGCGCTACCCGTTTTCGAATTTCGATGCATTTTTCAAAATGACATCAAATTGAGTCTAAAATTGCTATACACAGATGAAATGTCACATTGGCAATGCACATATATGATTGCCTCGTGAGATATGGGACCTCTGATCTAGACTAATTCTATATAAACATATATGATTGCCTCGTGAGATATGGGACCTCTGATCTAGACTAATTCTATATAAACATATATGATTGCCTCGTGGGATATGGGACCTCTGATCTAGACTAATTCTATATAAACATATATGATTGCCTCGTGAGATATGGGACCTCTGATCTAGACTAATTCTATATAACATATATGATTGCCTCGTGAGATATGTGACCTCTGATCTAGACTAATTCTATATAACATATATGATTGCCTCGTGAGATATGTGACCTCTGATCTAGACTAATTCTATATAACATATATGATTGCCTCGTGAGATATGCGACATCTGATCTAGACTAATTATATATAAACATATATGATTGCCTCGTGAGATATGTGACCTCTAATTCTATATCATACATACATGACCTATTTAGATTTTCTGTGGCAATCTGCATTGCCTTATAGGAGCTAGGTCTAGAATCACTAAGCCTTAAATAACAGTTAAATTTCTACAATTTTTTCAAAGTAATACAGTTGTGACCACAGTAACTCAATTTCCTTACTCCGTTTAAGCGTAAACTTTTCCTAACGTGTTGCATGTTTATACGTATAAGGATCGATTAAAAATATAAAACAATTACATTGTTGCAACGGGTTTGTAAATTAATATGTGTATTATAATAGTTTACTAGAAACGTGTAACCGATGTATTAGTTTACATTAAACCTTAATATTAAATACAAAAATATCCTTTAGAAATTAGAGCAGCGGTCAATGGCCAAAACCAGTTATAATTAAGTAGTTAGTGTTCACTGAGGTAGAACAACATTATCAGTGTGATATCATCGGTTATTGTTACCTGAACACGAAACAAGTTCTTGGCAATGTACGTTCTATACGTTCGATCACGTTTAAATAGTTCTTATTATTAAACTATATCATCACCTTCCAAAGGCCATTTCTTTGAATTTCGATGTTTTTTATTCCAACAAGTGTACATATTACATAGATATATACACAAATAACAATTGTACACAATGGTATAATACAAAAGTTTGCTTTTTAATAAATAAGCTTGAGACTAGCTATTCCATCAATAAAGCGTTGTTCAACGAGACTGAATATGCTGATAGTTGCTATACATTCAGACAATTAAAATGTACAAGTGTTATTATTAATTAGCATAACTATATCACCGAATGTCAATATATTCAAGTATTCAATATACTTTTAATGTATGGGCCCTTAAACATATGTGTTAAGATCATTCGTATACCGATATTTACTAGTAGTGTAATGTCATGATAAACAATTACAGCTGTAAATTAAAGTCCCATGGGTTATAAATTTTAGTTTTCAGAATATTAATCTATAATTATAATAAAATAATTTTATTTATATACATGTAATAAATTTAATATTTGCTTAGTTCATTCTTAGTAATTACATGAAAGATGTTTGATGTGTTATTTATAAAAAATAAAAACATTTAGAGTAAGCTAACATGGCATGCATATGTTATTAAAGCATTCTTCTTTTTCTATATGACCCCGTATACATATTTGCTTTAGTGTTACATCGTTGATTAGGTATACTGACAGAGTGAATTGGTGTAGCCATATTTTTTTACATGTTCATGTATGCCACATGGGTCTGAGACCTTCTGGATTTAAACATATAAAACTGTTCTCTAATTGTTTGGCTAATCTCTTTGACTAAATTAATGACGTTCACGTCATAAAGAACACGTTGACATCGAAGCTGAAAGTGCGCATAATCGTACACAACTCTTAAATGTCTCAACACTAAATGTCAGGATTTAGCTGAAGAAATTTGAAAAAGAAAGAGCGCTTATCATAACAGTGACCAAGACATGGTCATATATGGTCATTCATCGAACAAGATATGGTCATGTATGGTCATTCATTGAACAAGATATGGTCATATATGGTCATTCATCGAACAAGATATGGTCATATATGGTCATTCATTGAACAAGATATAGTCATATATGGTCATTCATCGAACAAGATATGGTCATATATGGTCATTCATTGAACAAGATATGGTCATATATGGTCATTCATCGAACAAGATATGGTCATATATGGTCATTCATTGAACAAGATATAGTCATATATGGTCATTCATCGAACAAGATATGGTCATATATGGTCATTCATTGAACAAGATATGGTCATATATGGTCATTCATCAAACGTGATATGGTCATATATCGTAATTTATCAAACATGATATGGTCATATATTGTCATTCATCAAACGTGATATGGTCATATATCGTCATTAATCAAACACAATATGGTCATATATAGTCATTCATCAAAGGAGATATGGTCATATATAGTCATTCATCAAACGTGATATGGTCATATATAGTCATTCATCAAAGGTAATATGGTCATGTATCGTCATTCATCGAACGTGATATGGTCATATATCGTCATTCATCAAACGTGATATGGTCATATATAGTCATTCATCAAACGTGATATGGTCATATATAGTCATTCATCAAACGTGATATGGTCATATATCGTAATGTATCAATCGTGATATGGTCATATATCGCCATTCATCAAACGAGATATGGTCATATATAGTCATTCATCAAACGTGATATGGTCATATATAGTCATTCATCACACGTGATATGGTGATATATAGTCATTCATCAAACGTGGTATGGTCATATATCGTCATTCATCAAACGTGATATGGTCATATATAGTCATTCATCAAACGTGATATGGTCATATATCGTCATTCCTCAAACGTGATATGTTCATATATAGTCATTCATCAAACGTGATATGGTCATATATAGTCATTCATCAAACGTGATATGGTCATATATCGTCATTCATCAAACGTGATATGGTCATATATTTTCATTCATCAAACCGCATATGGTGATATATAGTCATTCATCAAACGTGATATGGTCATATATCGTAATTTATCAAACATGATATGGTCATATATTGTTATTCATCAAACGTGATATGGTCATATATCGTCATTCATCAAACGTGATATGGTCATATATCGTCATTAATCAAACACAATATGGTCATATATAGTCATTCATCAAAGGAGATATGGTCATATATAGTCATTCATCAAACGTGATATGGTCATATATCGTCATTCCTCAAACGTGATATGTTCATATATAGTCATTCATCAAACGTGATATGGTCATATATAGTCATTCATCAAAGGTAATATGGTCATGTATCGTCATTCATCGAACGTGATATGGTCATATATCGTCATTCATCAAACGTGATATGGTCATATATAGTCATTCATCAAACGTGATATGGTCATATATAGTCATTCATCAAACGTGATATGGTCATATATCGTAATGTATCAATCGTGATATGGTCATATATCGCCATTCATCAAACGAGATATGGTCATATATAGTCATTCATCAAACGTGATATGGTCATATATAGTCATTCATCACACGTGATATGGTGATATATAGTCATTCATCAAACGTGGTATGGTCATATATCGTCATTCATCAAACGTGATATGGTCATATATAGTCATTCATCAAACGTGATATGGTCATATATCGTCATTCCTCAAACGTGATATGTTCATATATAGTCATTCATCAAACGTGATATGGTCATATATAGTCATTCATCAAACGTGATATGGTCATATATCGTCATTCATCAAACGTGATATGGTCATATATTTTCATTCATCAAACCGCATATGGTGATATATAGTCATTCATCAAACGTGGTATGGTCATATATCGTCATTCATCAAACGTGATATGGTCATATATAGTCATTCATCAAACGTGATATGGTCATATATCGTCATTCATCAAACAAGATATGGTCATATATAGTCATTCATCAAACGTGATATGGTCATATATAGTCATTCATCAAACGTGATATGGTCATATATCGTCATTCATCAAACGTGATATGGTCATATATTTTCATTCATCAAACCGCATATGGTCATATATCGTCATTCATTAAACGTGATATGGTCATATATAGTCATTCATCAAACGTGATATGGTGATATATATTCATTTATCAAACGTGATATGGTCATATGTCGTCATTCATCAAACGTGATATGGTCATATATAGTCATTCATCAAACGTGATATGGTCATATATCGTCATTCATCAAACGTGATATGGTCATATATAGTCATTCATCAAACGTGATATGGTCATATATCGTCATTCATCAAACGTGATATGGTCATATATTTTCATTCATAAAACCGGATATGGTCATATATCGTCATTCATTAAACGTGATATGGTCATAAATCGTCATTCATCAAACGTGATATGGTCATATATCGTCATTTATCAAACAAGATATGGTCATATAGAGGTATTTATCAAACGTGATATGGTCATATTTCGTCATTCATCAAACGTGATATGGTGATATATAGTCATTTATCAAACGTAATATGGTCATATATCGTCATTGATCAAACGAGATATGGTCATATGTTGTCATTCATCAAACGTGATATGGTCATATATAGTCATTTATCAAACGTGATATGGTCATATATAGTCATTCATCAAACGTGATATGGTCATATATCGTCATTCGTCAAACTTGATATGGTCATATATCGTCATTCGTCAAACTTGATATGGTCATATATCGTCATTCGTCAAACTTGATATGGTCATATATCGTCATTCGTGAAACTTGATATGGTCATATATCGTCATTAATCAAACACAATATGGTCATATATAGTCATTCGTCAAACGTGATATGGTCATATATCGTCATTAATCAAACACAATATGGTCATATATAGTCATTCATCAAACGTGATATGGTCATATATCGTCATTAATCAAACACAATATGGTCATATATAGTCATTCATCAAACGTGATATGGTCATATATAGTCATTAATCAAACACAATATGGTCATATATAGTCATTAATCAAACACAATATGGTCATATATCGTCATTAATCAAACACAATATGGTCATATATAGTCATTCATCAAACGTGATATGGTTATTTATCGTCATTCATCAAACGTGATATGGTCATATATCGTCATTCAGCAAAAGATCATATATCGGCATTCATCAAACAAGATATGGTCATATGTCGTCATTCATCAAACGTGATATGGTCATATATAGTCATTCATCAAACGTGATATGGTCATATATAGTCATTTATCAAACGTGATATGGTCATATTTAGTCATTTGTCAAACGTGATATGGTCATATATAGTCATTCATCAAACGTGATATGGTCATATATAGTCATTTATCAAACGTGATATGGTCATATATAGTCATTCATCAAACGTGATATGGTCATATTTAGTCATTTGTCAAACGTGATATGGTCATATATAGTCATTTATCAAACGTGATATGGTCATATATAGTCATTCATCAAACGTGATATGGTCATATTTCGTCATTCATCAAACGTGATATGGTCATATATAGTCATTTATCAAACGTGATATGGTCATATATAGTCATTCATCAAACGTAATATGGTCATATATAGTCATTCATCAAACGTGATATGGTCATATATAGTCATTTATCAAACGTGATATGGTCATATATAGTCATTCATCAAACGTGATATGGTCATATATCGTCATTCATCGAACGTGATATGGTCATATATAGTCATTCATCAAACGTGATATGGTCATATATAGTCATTCATCAAAAGTGATATGGTCATATATAGTCATTCATCAAACGTGATATGGTCATATATTGTCATTCATCAAACGTGATATGGTCATATATTGTCATTCATCAAACGTGATATGGTCATATATTGTCATTCATCAAACGTGATATGGTCATATATCGTCATTCATCAAACGTGATATGGTCATATATAGTCATTCATCAAACGTGATATGTTCACATATAGTCATTCATCAAACGTGATATGGTCATATATCGTCATTCATCAAACGTGATATGGTCATATATTTTCATTCATCAAACCGCATATGGTGATATATAGTCATTCATCAAACGTGGTATGGTCATATATCGTCATTCATCAAACGTGATATGGTCATATATAGTCATTCATCAAACGTGATATGGTCATATATCGTCATTCCTCAAACGTGATATGTTCATATATAGTCATTCATCAAACGTGATATGGTCATATATAGTCATTCATCAAACGTGATATGGTCATATATCGTCATTCATCAAACGTGATATGGTCATATATTTTCATTCATCAAACCGCATATGGTCATATATCGTCATTCATTAAACGTGATATGGTCATATATAGTCATTCATCAAACGTGATATGGTGATATATATTCATTTATCAAACGTGATATGGTCATATGTCGTCATTCATCAAACGTGATATGGTCATATATAGTCATTCATCAAACGTAATATGGTCATATATCGTCATTCATCAAACGTGATATGGTCATATATAGTCATTCATCAAACGTGATATGGTCATATATTTTCATTCATAAAACCGGATATGGTCATATATCGTCATTCATTAAACGTGATATGGTCATAAATCGTCATTCATCAAACGTGATATGGTCATATATCGTCATTTATCAAACAAGATATGGTCATATAGAGGTATTTATCAAACGTGATATGGTCATATTTCGTCATTCATCAAACGTGATATGGTGATATATAGTCATTTATCAAACGTAATATGGTCATATATCGTCATTGATCAAACGAGATATGGTCATATGTTGTCATTCATCAAACGTGATATGGTCATATATAGTCATTTATCAAACGTGATATGGTCATATATAGTCATTCATCAAACGTGATATGGTCATATATCGTCATTCGTCAAACTTGATATGGTCATATATCGTCATTCGTCAAACTTGATATGGTCATATATCGTCATTCGTCAAACTTGATATGGTCATATATCGTCATTCGTGAAACTTGATATGGTCATATATCGTCATTAATCAAACACAATATGGTCATATATAGTCATTCGTCAAACGTGATATGGTCATATATCGTCATTAATCAAACACAATATGGTCATATATAGTCATTCATCAAACGTGATATGGTCATATATCGTCATTAATCAAACACAATATGGTCATATATAGTCATTCATCAAACGTGATATGGTCATATATAGTCATTAATCAAACACAATATGGTCATATATAGTCATTAATCAAACAATATGGTCATATATCGTCATTATCAAACACAATATGGTCATATATAGTCATTCATCAAACGTGATATGGTTATTATTATCTTCATCAAACGTGATATGGTCATATATCGTCATTCAGCAAAAGATCATATATCGGCATTCATCAAACAAGATATGGTCATATGTTGTCATTCATCAAACGTGATATGGTCATATATAGTCATTCATCAAACGTGATATGGTCATATATAGTCATTATCAAACGTGATATGGTCATATTTAGTCATTTGTCAAACGTGATATGGTCATATATAGTCATTCATCAAACGTGATATGGTCATATATAGTCATTATCAAACGTGATATGGTCATATATAGTCTTCATCAAACGTATATGGTCATATATATTCATCAAACGTGATATGGTCATATATAGTCATTCATCAAAAGTGATATGGTCATATATAGTCATTCATCAAACGTGATATGGTCATATATCGTCATTCATCAAACGTGATATGGTCATATATTGTCATTCATCAAACGTGATATGGTCATATATAGTCATTCATCAAACGTGATATGGTCATATATAGTCATTCATCAAAAGTGATATGGTCATATATAGTCATTCATCAAACGTGATATGGTCATATATCGTCATTCATCAAACGTGATATGGTCATATATTGTCATTCATCAAACGTGATATGGTCATATATAGTCATTCATCAAACGTGATATGGTCATATATAGTCATTCATCAAAAGTGATATGGTCATATATAGTCATTCATCAAACGTGATATGGTCATATATCGTCATTCATCAAACGTGATATGGTCATATATTGTCATTCATCAAACGTGATATGGTCATATATAGTCATTCATCAAACGTGATATGGTCATATATAGTCATTCATCAAAAGTGATATGGTCATATATAGTCATTCATCAAACGTGATATGGTCATATATCGTCATTCATCAAACGTGATATGGTCATATATCGTCATTCATCAAACGAAATATGGTCATATATAGTCATTCATCAAACGTGATATGTTCATATATAGTCATTCATCAAACGAAATATGGTCATATATAGTCATTCATCAAACGTGATATGGTCATATATCGTCATTCATCAAACGAAATATGGTCATATATAGTCATTCATCAAACGAAATATGGTCATATATAGTCATTTATCAAACGTGATATGGTCATATATCGTCATTCATCAAACGTGATATGGTCATATATCGTCATTCGTCAAACTAGATATGGTCATATATCGTCATTCATCAAACGTGATATGGTCATATATAGTCATTCATCAAACGTGATATGGTCATATATCGTAATGTATAAAACAAAATATGGCTATATATAATTATTCATCAAACGTGATATGGTCATATATCGTCATTCATCAAACGTGATAAGGTCATATATAATCATTCATCAAACGTGATATGGTCATATATAGTAATTCATCCAACCGGATATGGTCATATATCGTCATTCCTCAAACGTGATATGTTCATATATAGTCATTCATCAAACCGGATATGGTCATATATCGTCATTCATCAAACAAGATATGGTCATATATAGTCATTCATCAAACGTGATATGGTCATATATCGTCATTCATCAAACGTGATATGGTCATATATCGACAATCTTTGAACGTGATATGGTCATATATCGTCATTCATCGAACGAGATATGGTCATATATCGTCATTCATCAAACGTGATATGGTCATATATCGTCATTCATCAAACGTGATATGGTCATATATCGTCATTCATCAAACGAAATATGGTCATATATAGTCATTCATCAAACGAAATATGGTCATATATAGTCATTCGTCAAACGTGATATGGTCATATATAGTCATTTATCAAACGTGATATGGTCATATATAGTAATTCATCAAACGTGATATGGTCATATATCGTAATGTATAAAACAAAATATGGCTATATATAATTATTCATCAAACGTGATATGGTCATATATCGTCATTCATCACACGTGATAAGGTCATATATAGTCATTCATCAAACGTGATATGGTCATATATAGTCATTCATCAAACCGGATATGGTCATATATCGTCATTCCTCAAACGTGATATGTTCATATATAGTCATTCATCAAACCGGATATGGTCATATATCGTCATTCATCAAACAAGATATGGTCATATATCGTCATTCATCAAACGTGATATGGTCATATATAGTCATTCATCAAACGTTATAAGGTCATATATCGTCATTCATCAAACGTGATATGGTCATATAGCGACAATCTTTAAACGTGATATGGTCATATATCGACAATCTTTGAACGTGATATGGTCATATATCGTCATTCATCAAACGAGATATGGTCATATATCGTAATGTATCAATCGTGATATGGTCATATATCGCCATTCATCAAACGTGATATGGTCATATATCGTCATTCATCAAACGTGATATGGTCATATATAGTCATTCATCAAACGTGATATGGTCATATATAGTCATTCATCAAACGTGATATGGTCATATATCGTCATTCATCAAACGTGATATGGTCATATATTGTCATTCATCAAACGTGATATGGTCATATATCGCCATTCATCAAACGTGATATGGTCATATATCGTCATTCATCAAACGAAATATGGTCATATATAGTCATTCATCAAACGAAATATGGTCATATATAGTCATTCGTCAAACGTGATATGGTCATATATAGTCATTTATCAAACGTGATATGGTCATATATCGTCATTCATCAAACGTGATATGGTCATATATCGTCATTCGTCAAACTAGATATGGTCATATATCGTCATTCATCAAACGTGATATGGTCATATATCGTCATTCGTCAAACTAGATATGGTCATATATAGTCATTCATCAAACGTGATATGGTCATATATCGTAATGTATAAAACAAAATATGGCTATATATAATTATTCATCAAACGTGATATGGTCATATATCGTCATTCATCAAACGTGATAAGGTCATATATAATCATTCTTCAAACGTGATATGGTCATATATAGTCATTCATCCAACCGGATATGGTCATATATCGTCATTCCTCAAACGTGATATGTTCATATATAGTCATTCATCAAACCGGATATGGTCATATATCGTCATTCATCAAACGTGTTATGGTCATATATAGTCATTCATCAAAGGTAATATGGTCATGTATCGTCATTCATCGAACGTGATATGGTCATATATAGTCATTCATCAAACGTGATATGGTCATATATTGTCATTCATCAAACGTGATATGGTCATATATCGTAATGTATCAATCGTGATATGGTCATATATCGCCATTCATCAAACGAGATATGGTCATATATAGTCATTCATCAAACGTGATATGGTCATATATCGTCATTCATCAAACGTGATATGGTCATATATAGTCATTCATCAAACGTGATATGGTCATATATCGTCATTCATCAAACGTGATATGGTCATATATAGTCATTCATCAAACGTGATATGGTCATATATCGTCATTCATCAAACGTGATATGGTCATATATAGTCATTCATCAAACGTGATATGGTCATATATCGTCATTCATCAAACGTGATATGGTCATATATAGTCATTCATCAAACGTGATATGGTCATATATCGTCATTCATCAAACGTGATATGGTCATATATAGTCATTCATCAAACGTGATATGGTCATATATCGTCATTCATCAAACGTGATATGGTCATATATAGTCATTCATCAAACGTGATATGGTCATATATCGTCATTCATCAAACGTGATATGGTCATATATAGTCATTCATCAAACGTGATATGGTCATATATCGTCATTCATCAAACGTGATATGGTCATATATCGACAATCTTTGAACGTGATATGGTCATATATAGTCATTCATCAAACGAGATATGGTCATATATCGTCATTCATCAAACGTGATATGGTCATATATCGTCATTCATCAAACGTGATATGGTCATATATCGTCATTCATCAAACGAAATATGGTCATATATAGTCATTCATCAAACGAAATATGGTCATATATAGTCATTCGTCAAACGTGATATGGTCATATATAGTCATTTATCAAACGTGATATGGTCATATATAGTAATTCATCAAACGTGATATGGTCATATATCGTAATGTATGAAACAAAATATGGCTATATATAATTATTCATCAAACGTGATATGGTCATATATCGTCATTCATCACACGTGATAAGGTCATATATAGTCATTCATCAAACGTGATATGGTCATATATAGTCATTCATCAAACCGGATATGGTCATATATCGTCATTCCTCAAACGTGATATGTTCATATATAGTCATTCATCAAACCGGATATGGTCATATATCGTCATTCATCAAACAAGATATGGTCATATATCGTCATTCATCAAACGTGATATGGTCATATATAGTCATTCATCCAACGTTATATGGTCATATATCGTCATTCATCAAACGTGATATGGTCTTATAGCGACAATCTTTAAACGTGATATGGTCATATATCGACAATCTTTGAACGTGATATGGTCATATATCGTCATTCATCAAACGAGATATGGTCATATATCGTCATTCATCAAACGTGATATGGTCATATATAGTCATTCATCAAACGTGATATGGTCATATATCGTCATTCATCAAACGAAATATGGTCAAATATAATCATTCATCAAACGAAATATGGTCATATATAGTCATTCATCAAACGTGATATGATCATATATTTTCAATCATCAAACAGGATATGGTCATATTTCGTCATTCATTAAACGTGATATGGTCAAATATCAGCATTCATCAAACGTGATATGGTCATATATCGTCATTCATCAAACAAGATATTGTCATATATCGTCATTCATCAAACAAGATATGGTCATATATAGTCATTCATCAAACGTGATATGGTCATATATAGTCATTCATCAAACGTGATATGGTCATATATCGTCATTCATTAAACGTGATATGGTCATATATAGTCATTCATCAAACGTGATATGGTGATATATATTCATTTATCAAACGTGATATGGTCATATGTCGTCATTCATCAAACGTGATATGGTCATATATAGTCATTCATCAAACGTGATATGGTCATATATCGTCATTCATCAAACGTGATATGGTCATATATAGTCATTCATCAAACGTGATATGGTCATATATCGTCATTCATCAAACGTGATATGGTCATATATTTTCATTCATAAAACCGGATATGGTCATATATCGTCATTCATTAAACGTGATATGGTCATAAATCGTCATTCATCAAACGTGATATGGTCATATATCGTCATTTATCAAACAAGATATGGTCATATAGAGGTATTTATCAAACGTGATATGGTCATATTTCGTCATTCATCAAACGTGATATGGTGATATATAGTCATTTATCAAACGTAATATGGTCATATATCGTCATTGATCAAACGAGATATGGTCATATGTTGTCATTCATCAAACGTGATATGGTCATATATAGTCATTTATCAAACGTGATATGGTCATATATAGTCATTCATCAAACGTGATATGGTCATATATCGTCATTCGTCAAACTTGATATGGTCATATATCGTCATTCGTCAAACTTGATATGGTCATATATCGTCATTCGTCAAACTTGATATGGTCATATATCGTCATTCGTGAAACTTGATATGGTCATATATCGTCATTAATCAAACACAATATGGTCATATATAGTCATTCATCAAACGTGATATGGTTATTTATCGTCATTCATCAAACGTGATATGGTCATATATCGTCATTCAGCAAAAGATCATATATCGGCATTCATCAAACAAGATATGGTCATATGTCGTCATTCATCAAACGTGATATGGTCATATATAGTCATTCATCAAACGTGATATGGTCATATATAGTCATTTATCAAACGTGATATGGTCATATTTAGTCATTTGTCAAACGTGATATGGTCATATATAGTCATTCATCAAACGTGATATGGTCATATATAGTCATTTATCAAACGTGATATGGTCATATATAGTCATTCATCAAACGTGATATGGTCATATTTAGTCATTTGTCAAACGTGATATGGTCATATATAGTCATTTATCAAACGTGATATAGTCATATATAGTCATTCATCAAACGTGATATGGTCATATTTCGTCATTCATCAAACGTGATATGGTCATATATAGTCATTTATCAAACGTGATATGGTCATATATAGTCATTCATTAAACGTGATATGGTCATATATAGTCATTCATCAAACGTGATATGGTCATATATAGTCATTTATCAAACGTGATATGGTCATATATAGTCATTCATCAAACGTGATATGGTCATATATAGTCATTCATCAAACGTGATATGGTCATATATAGTCATTCATCAAACGTGATATGGTCATATATAGTCATTCATCAAACGTGATATGGTCATATATAGTCATTCATCAATTGTGATATGGTCATATATCGCCATTCATCAAACGTGATATGGTCATATATCGTCATTCATCAAACAAGATATGGGCATATATCGTCATTCATCAAAGGAGATATGGTCATATATAATCATTCATCAAGCGTGATATGGTCACATATCGTCATTTATCAAACAAGATATGGTCATATAGAGGTATTCATCAAACGTGGTATGGTCATATATTTTCATTCCTCAAACCGGATATGGTCATATATCGTCATTCATTAAACGTGATTTGGTCATATATCATCATTCATCAAACGTGATATGGTCATATATCGTCATTCCTCAAACGTGATATGCTCATATATAGTCATGCAACAAACGTGATATGGTCATATATCATCATTCACCAAACGTGATATGCTCATATATAGTCATGCAACAAACGTGATATGGTCATATATCATTCGTCAAAGATAATATGGTCATATATCGTCATTCATCAAACGTGATATGGTCATATATCGTCATTCATCAAACGTGATATGGTCATATATTTTCATTCATCAAACCGGATATGATCATATATCGACATTCATTAAACGTGATATGGTCATATATCGTCATTCATCAAACGTGATATGGTCATATATCGTCATTCATCAAACGTGATATGGTCATACATCGGCATTCATCAAACCGGATATAGTCATATATCGTCATTCATTAAACCTGATATGGTCATATATGTTCACGGAGTTGACCCATGTCTGGAACTCAATATACACGTAGTTGTCCCCTGCCCTGGATTCAATATACACAAAGTTGTCCCCTGCATGCAACTAAATATACACATAGTTGTGCCATGTCTGGGACTCAATATACACATAGTTGTCCGCTGCCTGGCACTCAATATATACATGGTTGACTTCTGTCTGGAACTCAATATACACATAGTTGTCCCCCTGCCTGGGACTCAATATACACATAGTTGTCCCCTGCCTGGGACTCAATATACACCTAGTTGTCCCCTGCCTGGGACTCAATATACACATAGTTGTCCCCTGCCTGGGACTCAATATGCACATAGTTGTCCCATGCCTGGGACTCAATATACACATAGTTGTCCCCTGTCTGGGACTCAATATACACATAGTTGTCCCCTGTCTGGGACTAAATATACACATAGTTGTCCCCTGCCTGGCACTCAATATACACATAGTTGTCCCCTGTCTGGGACTCAATATACACATAGTTGTCCCCTGCCTGGGACTCAATATACACATAGTTGTCGCCTGCCTGCGATTCAATATACACATAGTTTTCCCCTGCCTGGGACTCAATATGCACATAGTTGTCCCATGCCTGGGACTCAATATACACATAGTTGACCCCTACCTGGGACTCAATATACACCTAGTTGTCCCCTACCTGTCACTCAATATACACATAGTTGTCCCCTGCCTGGCTCTCAATATACACATAGTTGTCCCCTGCCTGGCACTCAATATACACATAGTTGTCCCCTGCCTGGCACTCAATATACACATAGTTGTCCGCTGCCTGGGACTCAATATACACATAGTTGTCCGCTGCCTGGGACTCAATATACACCTAGTTGTCCCCTACCTGGGACTCAATATACACATAGTTGTCCCATGTCTGGGACTCAATATACACATAGTTGTCCCCTGCCTGGCACTCAATATACACATAGTTGTCCCCTGCCTGGCACTCAATATACACATAGTTGTCCCCTGTCTGGCACTCAATATACACATATTTGTCCCCTGCCTGGCACTCAATATACACATAGTTGTCCCCTGCCTGGCACTCAATATACACATAGTTGTCCCCTGCCTGGCACTCAATATACACATAGTTGTCCGCTGCCTGGGACTCAATATACACATAGTTGTCCGCTGCCTGGGACTCAATATACACATAGTTGTCCCCTGCCTGGGACTCAATATACACATAGTTGTCCCCTGTCTGGGACTCAATATACACATAGTTGTCCGCTGCCTGGGACTCAATATACACATAGTTGTCCGCTGTCTGGGACTCAATATACACATAGTTGTCCCCTACCTGGCACTCAATATACATATAGTTGTCCGCTGCCTGGGACTCAATATACACCTAGTTGTCCCCTGCCTGGCACTCAATATACACATAGTTGTCCCCTGCCTGGCACTCAATATACACATAGTTGTCCCCTGCCTGGCACTCAATATACACATAGTTGTCCCCTGCCTGGCACTCAATATACACATATTATTATTAGAGAGATTATCCTATATCTAATATTATATATATTTCCAAGGACATTAAACATGTTTGTTTCTTGAAAGTACAATTAAATGTTCGAGATTGTGACAGTTATTTCGAGGTTGAGACCGTTATTTCGAGATTGTGACAGTTATTTCGAGATTGTGACAGTTATGTCGAGATTGTGACAGTTATTTCGAGATTGTGACAGTTATTTCGAGATTGTGACAGTTATTTCGAGACTGAGACAGTTATTTTGAGATTGTGACAGTTATTTCGAGATTGTGACAGTTATTTCGAGATTGTGACAGTTATTTTGAGATTGTGACAGTTATTTTGAACAGGAATATAACTGGAAGCGGGAAATGTGAAGTTCAAATAATATTATAAAAAAATTTCAATAATTCTCAGTTTTAATTTAATTGGCATACATGAATATGAACAATTTACTCTGGCGACATAATTACCAACACTGATGTCAGCACTTTCAAACTGTTCAACATATTATGTTCTTATTTCTCGCCTAGATAAATCGTTTGTATCTATATACAGTCTACATCCGTTATATCAAAGTCGGTTATGTCGAATTCTCTGGTTATCTCGGTCGGATCAAAGTCCCCTTTCAGACACTATCATTTACATATAACTGCTCCGTTTATATCGAATTTCGTTAAAGGCCTGCAGTTTGACCCCGTCCATTTGTAAAGATTTATACTTTACTACCTGTTCCATGTGATTAGTGGCTTGTATCAACAATGTAGCAGTACATTCAGTATAATTTGGCGTATGTAGGTATTTTCTAACGGTTAATATGCACGATCACTCTGTGAGCTGAGAATTAGTCAAAATGAGGCCCTGACAATTTAAGTAAACGTATATTATTGATTGTAAAGAAAATTGATAGTTATGAGTATTCAAACTACATAATCCAGATCAGCCCAGGGACATAGATTACATGTTATGTAGGTTCCTCATCAGCCGTAGCGTAATCACTGAGACTGATAATTTGTATGCATGTATAATGTGCGCTATGGTTGTGATCTGTGCAATCTAATTCAAAATTCAGTTCATGTGTTGACCTAATCAAATATGTATGTATATAATATGTATGTATTTATATGAATAAACTATATGTGTTCGTTATATGGTAACCTTCATACTTCATTTAATTATATATCTACAGTATTATTCGCAAGTTTTCTGTTATATTTTAAATATTTCTCTGTGTCAGTGTGTGTTTACCGATATTGATGCTACATAATAATCACAGTGAATGCTATGAGTACATGTATAATATTATAATTATAATCTCTTGAACATACGAGTATTACACATATTCTGCCGATTTCTACAAGATGCCATTGAGTAAAATAACAATGTATGGAACTGATGAGCAGAGAAAAGAATTGCTGACTTTCTTGCAAAATAAGAACTGGGGACGTAGAGATGGAAATAGAAGAAACAGCCACCGCCATGCCCGTTGCAGAGGCTGCTTACGTACCTCCCCCTATGCCTCAGCATGCTGAATGTGTTGCTGAGTGTCCACTGTGCTTGTGTTCCCCTTGCATAATAAATGAACAGAACAAACAACTTTGGTGGCCTGCTAATAATCGTCCACCGCATAATCTAAATTCACATGAGAGAAAGCTTCTATACAGGAGGTTTTGGGCAATGCTATATAATTGTGGCGCATGGAAAGATGTCAGATATATAGAGAGAAAAGTAGCGGCTAGAAGAGGAGACTGTACTTGGCATAAGAGGGAACTGATGCCTGAATGTGTGGTACAGCAATGCAGGAACTGGCTGCCTAGCCCGCGCAACCAGCCTTATTTGGGCCATAAGTGGAGTTGAATTGTTTATACCAGTTGTAAGTACTATAAAAATACAGAACTTCAATTTCAGCAATTTATAACCTCCGATATGTACGTGGGTCATAATAGATATAAGTGGTGCTCATGTATTAGATGTATACCATGCAGGGCCTCGCATGTGGCAAATACGATGTGCGTCGACCGTCAGATTTGTACCGCTATTCCTCGTGTGTTTAGTGCGTCGACTGTCAGATTTGTACCGCTATTCCTCGTGTGTTTAAGGTCAAATATAGGTCAACCTGCAGGCCTTTAAGTCAAGCTTCGGTTATGTCGCAGTATTTTGTTCGGTCCGATGGAATTCGACATAACGGATGTAGAGTGTACATGTATGTTGCTACAATACTAATTTTAGAAATATTATACAAACATTTTTCTTCTTTGTAGAAAATTCTCCTTCACACGGGGAAAACACGTACAGTGGATTTCGTCAAGATTGTGAATGTACGTACGACGGTTGTCACTTGTATACAGATCACGTGCGATATCCGGCGCATGCGCTATCCGCTGTACATGCTCTACATCCGCCTAAGTACCATACCTCATCCTCAAGCACAGATGTGCTCCCTGGTATGTCGTGTTTTATGTACTGTTGTTATTTCATCTATATATATGTAGATATTCCCCATGTGTATGTAACGTATGTGGACAGAGGTTTCACTACAAAGTTGCACGATGCGTTTACTTTTGTTGAAATAAAGGTTTCACTAGCGGCATATTAATGATATACCATTAAGAACATTAACGCATCCCCAAAAACATGCCGCTAAATCAACCAAATGTCCTGTAAACGGATAGAAGCACTCCAGAGTACGTTGATCCTTTAGTAATCGAATATCATGTTCATCATGGTAGATGGAACGGTTGTGAAGGTAATCGAATACCATGATCACCAGGGTAGCTGGAACGGTCATGTACGCAATCTTATAGCATGTTCAGCGTGGTAGATGGAACGGTCGTGAAGGTAATCGTATAGCATGTTCAGCGTGGTAGACGGAACGGTCGTGAAGGTAATCTTATACAATGTTCATCAGGGTAGACGGAACGGTCGTGAAGGTACTCAGCACAATACATCGATCTAGCTAGCTAAAATGATCGGGATGACCAAAAGACACGCATACCGTAATATTGTCTTGTAATCAACTTGAATAGATCGTTTTGTTTTACAAGGTTGCATCGTCATTGTAATCGGGCAGAATATACTAGTATTATAGACTTGAAATGTACAATAGTAACGTATGTGTGCCCTGTAATGTAATCATATTTCTATAACATACAGGTCCTTATTCCATTTTGAATACTGACGTCAACGTGGCGGGTCATCAATCGAAGAGGAAACGCTCATGGTCCCGTGCTGTGTTTTCCAACTTACAACGCAAAGGTCTAGAGAAGAGATTTGAAGTTCAAAAATACGTTACGAAACCAGACAGAAGACAGCTGGCAGCCATGTTGGGCCTTACAGATGCACAGGTAATATTACTCTTAAAATTAAAAAAGCATGCTAGCCGAAGCTGTTGAATGTTGACCAATGAAACAAGCCAAGAACAGCAATCCAGATTTCAAAGTTGAAAAACGGTTCTAATTTCTGAGTGTAATAAATCAATTTGTGGAAAACGACGACTATATAAGGAAAATAGCAAACACTGTATAATAATGCAGATTTCCACGAGCCGTTTGTATATTTGTACACGCTGGATATACATAGTGCAATTGTTAGTAACTATATTATCATGTAAACTGATTTGTATAACAGTTGCGCATGTATTTTGAGATCCACCCCTGGTTACATGCCCGATACACGAAACCTCGGTTTAGAGGATGCATGACCCCGAGTAGTTTCTAACACAACACTGTATGTTAGAAGATGCATGACCCCGAGTAGTTTCTAACACAACACTGTATGTTAGAAGATGCATGACCCCGAGTAGTTTCTAACACAAAACTATCTGTTAGAAGATGCATGACCCTGAGTAGTTTCTAACACAAAACTATATGTTAGAAGATGCATGACCCTGAGTAGTTTCTAACACAAAACTATATGTTAGAAGATGCATGACCCCGAGTAGTTTCTAACACAAAACCGTATGTTAGACGATGCATGACCCTGAGTAGTTTCTAACACAAAACTGTCTATTAGAAGATGCATGACCCCGAGTAGTTTCTAACACAACACTGTCTGTTAGAAGATGCATGACCCTGAGTAGTTTCTAACACAACACTATCTGTTAGAAGATGCATAACCCCGAGTAGTTTCTAACACAAATTTATCTGTTAGAAGATGCATGACCCTGAGTAGTTTCTAACACAAAACTATATGTTAGAAGATGCATGACCCCGAGTAGTTTCTAACACAAAACCGTATGTTAGACGATGCATGACCCTGAGTAGTTTCTAACACAAAACTGTCTATTAGAAGATGCATGACCCCGAGTAGTTTCTAACACAACACTGTCTGTTAGAAGATGCATGACCCTGAGTAGTTTCTAACACAACACTATCTGTTAGAAGATGCATAACCCCGAGTAGTTTCTAACACAAATTTATCTGTTAGAAGATGCATGACCCTGAGTAGTTTCTAACACAAAACTATATGTTAGAAGATGCATGACCCCGAGTAGTTTCTAACACAAAACTGTATGTTAGACGATGCATGACCCTGAGTAGTTTCTAACACAAAACTGTCTGTTAGAAGATGCATGACCCCGAGTAGTTTCTAACACAACACTGTCTGTTAGAAGATGCATGACCCCGAGTAGTTTCTAACACAAAATTCTCTGTTAGAAGATGCATGACCCCGAGTAGTTTCTAACACAAAACTATCTGTTAGAAGATGCATGACCCCAAGTAGTTTCTAACACAAAACTATCTGTTAGAAGATGCATGACACCGAGTAGTTTCTAGCACAAAACTATCTGTTAGAAGATGCATGACCCCGAGTAGTTTCTAACACAAAACTATCTGTTAGAAGATGCATGACCCCGAGTAGTTTCTAACACAAAACTGTCTGTTAGAAGATGCATGACCCCGAGTAGTTTCTAACACAAAACTATCTGTTAGAAGTTGCATGACCCCGAGTAGTTTCTAACACAAAACTATCTGTTAGAAGATGCATGACCCTGAGTAGTTTCTAACACAACACTATCTGTTAGAAGATGCATAACCCCGAGTAGTTTCTAACACAAATTTATCTGTTAGAAGATGCATGACCCTGAGTAGTTTCTAACACAAAACTATATGTTAGAAGATGCATGACCCCGAGTAGTTTCTAACACAAAAATGTATGTTAGACGATGCATGACCCTGAGTAGTTTCTAACACAAAACTGTCTGTTAGAAGATGCATGACCCCGAGTAGTTTCTAACACAACACTGTCTGTTAGAAGATGCATGACACCGAGTAGTTTCTAACACAAAATTCTCTGTTAGAAGATGCATGACCCTGAGTAGTTTCTAACACAAAACTGTCTGTTAGAAGATGCCTGACCCCGAGTAGTTTCTAACACAAAACTATCTGTTAGAAGATGCATGACCCCGAGTAGTTTCTAACACAAAATTCTCTGTTAGAAGATGCATGACCCTGAGTAGTTTCTAACACAACACTATCTGTTAGAAGATGCATGACCCTGAGTAGTTTCTAACACAAAACTATCTGTTAGAAGATGCATGACCCCGAGTAGTTTCTAACACAACATTCTCTGTTAGAAGATGCATGACCCCGAGTAGTTTCTAACACAAATTTATCTGTTAGAAGATGCATGACCCTGAGTAGTTTCTAACACAAAACTATATGTTAGAAGATGCATGACCCCGAGTAGTTTCTAACACAAAACTGTATGTTAGACGATGCATGACCCTGAGTAGTTTCTAACACAAAACTGTATGTTAGAAGATGCATGACCCTGAGTAGTTTCTAACACAAAACTGTCTGTTAGAAGATGCATGACCCCGAGTAGTTTCTAACACAAAACTATCTGTTAGAAGATGCATGACTCCAAGTAGTTTCTAACACAAAACTATCTGTTAGAAGATGCATGACACCGAGTAGTTTCTAGCACAAAACTATCTGTTAGAAGATGCATGACCCCGAGTAGTTTCTAACACAAAACTATCTGTTAGAAGATGCATGACCCCGAGTAGTTTCTAACACAAACTGTCTGTTAGAAGATGCATGACCCCGAGACCTTTCTAACAAAAAACTATTGGTAGAATATGCATGATCTCGTGTAGTTTCTAGCACACAACTATATGTTAGCAGATGCATGACCCCGAGTAGTTTCTAGTACAAAACTTTCTGTTAGAAGATGCATGACACCGAGTAGTTTCTAACACTAAACTGTCCGTAAGAAGATGCATGACCCCGAGTAGTTTCTAACACAAAACTGTATGTTAGAAGATGCATGACACCGAGTAGTATGTAAGACAAAATTATCTGTTAGAAGATGCATCACCCCGAGTAGTTTCTAACACAACACTGTATGTTAGACGATGCATGACTCCGAGTAGTTTCTAGCACAAAACTGTCTGTAAGAACATGCATGACTCAGAGTAGTTTCTAACACAAAACTGTCTGTTAGAAGATGCATGACCCCGAGTAGTTTCTAATACAAAACTATCTGTTAGACGATGCATGACCCCGAGTAGTTTCTAACACAAAACTATCTGTTAGAAGATGCATGACCCCGAGTAGTTTCTAACACAAAACTATCTGTTAGAAGATGCATGACCCCGAGTAGTTTCTAATACAAAACTATCTGTTAGACGATGCATGACCCCGAGTAGTTTCTAACACAAAACTATCTGTTAGAAGATGCATGACCCCGAGTAGTTTCTAACACAAAACTATCTGTTAGAAGATGCATGACCCCGAGTAGTTTCTAACACAAAATTATCTGTTAGACGATGCATGACCCCGAGTAGTTTCTAACACAAAACTATCTGTTAGAAGATGCATGACCCCGAGTAGTTTCTAACACAAAACTATCTGTTAGAAGATGCATGACCCCGAGTAGTTTCTAACAAAAAAATGTATGTTAGAAGATGCATGACCCCGAGTAGTTTCTAACACAAAACTATCTGTTAGAAGATGCATGACTCCGAGTAGTTTCTAATACAAAACTATCTGTTAGAAGATGCATGACCCCGAGTAGTTTCTAATACAAAACTATCTGTTAGACGATGCATGACCCCGAGTAGTTTCTAACACAAAACTATATGTTAGAAGATGCATGACCCCGAGTAGTTTCTAACACAAAACTATCTGTTAGAAGATGCATGACCCCGAGTAGTTTCTAACACAAAATTATCTGTTAGACGATGCATAACCCCGAGTAGTTTCTAACACAAAACTATCTGTTAGAAGATGCATGACCCCGAGTAGTTTCTAACACAAAACTATCTGTTAGAAGATGCATGACCCCGAGTAGTTTCTAACAAAAAAATGTATGTTAGAAGATGCATGACCCCGAGTAGTTTCTAACACAAAACTATCTGTTAGAAGATGCATGACTCCGAGTAGTTTCTAATACAAAACTATCTGTTAGAAGATGCATGACACCGAGTAGTTTCTAACACAAACTATCTGTTAGAAGATGCATGACCCCGAGTGGTTTCTAACACAAAACTATCTGTTAGAAGATGCATGACCCCGAGTAGTTTCTAACACAAAACTGTCTGTTAGAAGATGCATGACCCCGAGACCTTTCTAACAAAAAACTATCTGTTAGAAGATGCATGATCTCGAGTAGTTTCTAGCACACAACTATATGTTAGCAGATGCATGACCCCGAGTAGTTTCTAACACAAAACTGTCTGTTAGAAGATGCATGACCCCGAGACCTTTCTAACAAAAAACTATCTGTTAGAAGATGCATGATCTCGAGTAGTTTCTAGCACACAACTATATGTTAGCAGATGCATGACCCCGAGTAGTTTCTAACACAAAACTGTCTGTTAGAAGATGCATGACCCCGAGACCTTTCTAACAAAAAACTATCTGTTAGAAGATGCATGATCTCGAGTAGTTTCTAGCACACAACTATATGTTAGCAGATGCATGACCCCGAGTAGTTTCTAACACAAAACTGTCTGTTAGAAGATGCATGACCCCGAGACCTTTCTAACAAAAAACTATCTGTTAGAAGATGCATGATCTCGAGTAGTTTCTAGCACACAACTATATGTTAGCAGATGCATGACCCCGAGTAGTTTCTAGCACAAAACTTTCTGTTAGAAGATGCATGACCCCGAGTAGTTTCTAACACAAAATGATCTGTTAGAAGATGCATGACTCCGAGTAGTATGTAACACAAAAGTATCTGTAAGAAGATGCATGACTCCGAGTAGTTTCCAACACAAAACTGTCTGTTAGAAGATGCATGACCCCGAGTAGTTTCCAACACAAAACTGTCTGTTAGAAGATGCATGACCCCGAGTAGTTTCTAACACAAAACTGTCTGTTAGAAGATGCATTCCCCGAGTAGTTTCTAACACAAAACTGTAAGTTAGAAGATGCATGACCCCGAGTAGTTTCTAACACAAAACTGTATGTTAGAAGATGCATGACCCCGAGTAGTTACTAACACTAAACTTTAAGTTAGACGATGCATGACACCGAGTAGTTTCTAACACAATACTGTATTTTAGACGATGCATGACCCCGAGTAGTTTCTAAAACAAACATATCTGTTAGAAGATGCATGCCCCCGAGTAGTTTCTAATACAATACTGTATGTTAGAAGATGCATGACCCCGAGTAGTTTGTAATACAACACTGTATGTTAAAAGATTGTAACAAAATGAATAGTGACCATTTTAACTAATGTGTAGTTGGGGCCTTTTTATCAATGGATTTCAGAGCATTTTTTCGTACCATTGAAACATTTATTCAGTGATTTTATCATAAATTGGGACGAATTTATCTATACTAGATAAAGGACAATGGTGTATTATTCTATATCAATTATAAGGGAAATTCCCGTTTATTTGATATAAATCCGACTAGTATTAGCAGATTTGGGTTTATTCTTTTCAAATCACTGTTCCTTTTATCAGTGAAATTAACCTCCAGGGCCTGATAAGAACGCTCAGTCAATATGGTATGTTTCATATCGGCTGATAAAATTCATGGAAATATCGTGCGTGTACTCAGGTGAAGGCGCTATAAATTCGACCCCGCACAGTGCACTGACATTGCTTTCGAAACATCACAATTGACTGTTGTGAATTGTACATGCGACATATTTGGGTATGTAACTATATATTATATTGTTCGTAGTTGTCATTAGGTTATTTTATCTGAAACGTCGTCTAAAGTAACTGTCCGAGACATTACCAGAAACATGTTGTAGTAAATCGTTATTAAATGTGGTTCTAGTGATTTACGACGATAGATATCTACTGTTCATTACATACATAAAAATTAACTAATAACTACTGTTGAATCCAGTCTTGAATATATATGGCTGGGGCAGTGTTGTTATCAGCTGTTGTTGAAAGGGGTGTAATGTACGCTCAAATTGCAGGAGCGGAGTAATAGGTATTGAATGGTTCTAAGTTATATATATATATATAGATATACCATATGAGGTCATGATGGGTACGGAGTCGTTGTATATTTAGACCATGAAGGTCACCATGTGTATTGATTCTACATAAACGTGTGTGTATCTATGTTTAAGCATTATGGTAACTATTGTCTTGTTGTTGTACCACAATGTTATAATATAAGGTGGTAAGAAGAGCCGAGTAGATTGACGTAGCACAAGGGTATTATATTTGTTATTGTTGTAGTCGCTTCATGCCTGAACCAGGAGCCGTGAGAGGTGTAGCTCAGGGGCGTAGATCCTGTTCGGAACGATCAAGATAACAAGCTGGGGCACGAGCCGACTGGGATAGTTTGTCGGCGTGAGCTGGTGACGTCCATATACTGGAGAGTGTCAGCGATTAGCGGTAGCTGTACAGCATCGGGTCCGCCGTCAGTGGACAGGGTCCTTAGGACGCAGGGAGTTAATGATCTTGTGTATTGCAAATCTTTAAAATGTGCATTATAGCACTGTGATGGCCATACGTGCCAATGTTTAAATAGGTGTATTATAGCCTCAAGTTAAAGCCGAGTGTGGAACGGCAGATAGTTAGATCTCGAAACTGTTACATAAATTAACGGCATTGCCAGCCGAAGACCGGGCTCTATACCGGAAGTGAAGCCATCATCGGTGAAGAGCCAAACTACGGACAAACATACGTCTCCTACTATACATTGTCTTTGTTGCTAGTGTTCTTTGATGTATATTAAAATTTGTATATCTACGTAGTCTTTATGCATACACTTGATCCTGGTATCCGTGACCCTGAGATAAGCTGGCCCTCGTGTCATTCTGTGACAAAGATGCATGCCTCCGAGTAGTTACTAACACCAAAATGTATGTTAGACGATGCATGACCCCGAGTAGTTTCTAACATAATACTGTATATTAGAAGATGCCTGACCCCGAGTTGTTTCTAACACAACACTGTATGTTAAAAGATGCATGACCCGAGCAGTTTCTACCACAAAACTATCTGTTAGAAGATGCATGACCCCTAGTAGTTTCTAACACAAAATTATCTCTTAGAAGATGCATGACTACGAGTAGTTTCTACCATAATACTGTATGTTAGAAGATGCACGACCCGAGTACTTTATATCACACAACTGTATGCTAGAGGATGCATGACACCGAGTAGTTTCTACAACAATACTGTATGTTAGAAGATGCATGACACCGAGTAGTTTCTAACACAAAACTATAGGTTAGAAGATGCACGACCCCGAGAGGTTTCTAACACAAAACTATAGGTTAGAAGATGCACGACCCGAGTACTTTATATCACACAACTGTATGCTAGAGGATGCATGACACCGAGTAGTTTCTACAACAATACTGTATGTTAGAAGATGCATGACACCGAGTAGTTTCTACAACAATACTGTATGTTAGAAGATGCATGACACTGAGTAGTTTCTACAACAATACTGTATGTTAGAAGATGCATGACCGCGAGAGGTTTCTAACACAAAACTATAGGTTAGAAGATGCACGACCCCGAGAGGTTTCTAACACAAAACTATAGGTTAGAAGATGCATGACCCCGAGTAGTTTCTAACACAAAACTATATGTTAGAAGATGCATGACCCCGAGTAGTTTCTAACACAAAACTATAGGTTAGAAGATGCACGACCCCGAGGTTTCTAACACAAAACTATAGGTTAGAAGATGCACGACCCGAGTACTTTATATCACACAACTGTATGCTAGAGGATGCATCACACCGAGTAGTTTCTACAACAATACTGTATGTTAGAAGATGCATGACACCGAGTAGTTTCTACAACAATACTGTATGTTAGAAGATGCATGACCCCGAGAGGTTTCTAACACAAAACTATAGGTTAGAAGATGCACGACCCGAGTACTTTATATCACACAACTGTATGCTAGAAGATGCATCACACCGAGTAGTTTCTACAACAATACTGTATGTTAGAAGATGCATGACACCGAGTAGTTTCTACAACAATACTGTATGTTAGAAGATGCATGACCCCGAGAGGTTTCTAACACAAAACTATAGGTTAGAAGATGCACGACCCGAGTACTTTATATCACACAACTGTATGCTAGAAGATGCATCACACCGAGTAGTTTCTACAACAATACTGTATGTTAGAAGATGCATGACACCGAGTAGTTTCTACAACAATACTGTATGTTAGAAGATGCATGACCCCGAGAGGTTTCTAACACAAAACTATAGGTTAGAAGATGCATGACCCCGAGTAGTTCCTAACAAAAACTATCGATTTGAAGATGCATGACCCCGATTAGTATCTAGCACACAACTATAGGTTAGCAGATGCATGACCCCAAGTAGTTTCTAGCACAAAACTGTCTACTAGAAGCTGCATGACTCCGAGGAGTTTCTAGCACAATACCGTATGTTAGAAGATGTATGACCCCGAGTAGTTTCTAACACAAAACAGTATGTTAAAAGATGCATGACTCCGAGGAGTTTCTAACACAATACTGTATGTTAGCAGATGCATGACCCAGAGTAGTTTCCAGCACAATACTGTATGCTAGAAGATGCATGATCCCGAGTAGGTTCTAACACAAAACTATAGGTTAGAAGATGCATACCCCGAGTAGCTTCTAACACAAATCTATATGGTAAAAGATGCATGCCCCACCCCCGAGTAGTGTCTAACACAAAACTGTCTGCTAGAAGATGCATGACCCCGTGTTGTTTCTAACACAACTGTCTGTTAGAAGATGCATGACCCCGAGTAGTTCCTAACACAAAACTATATGTTAGAAGATGCATGACCTCGAGTAGTTTCTAGCAAACAAATGTCTGTTAGAAGATGCATGACACCGAGTAGTTTCTAACACAAAACTGTATGTTAGAAGATGCATGACCCCGAGTAGTTTCTAACACAAAACTCTCTGTTAGAAGGTGCATGATCTAGAGTAGTTTCAAGCACAAAACTGTATGTTAGAAGACGCATGACACCGAGTAGTTTCTAACACAAAACTATAGGTTAGAAGATGCATACCACGAGTAGCTTCTAACACAAATCTATATGTTAAAAGATGCATGCCCCCCCCCCGAGTAGTGTCTAACACAAATCTGTCTGCTAGAAGATGCATGACCCCGTGTTGTTTCTAACACAACTGCCTGTTAGAAGATGCATGACCCCGAGTAGTTCCTAACAAAAAACTGTCTGTTATAAGATGCATGACCTCGAGTAGTTTCTAACAAACAAATGTCTGTTAGAAGATGCATGACACCGAGTAGTTTCTAACACAAAACTGTATGTTAGAATATGCATGACCCCGAGTAGTTTCCAACACAAAACGCTCTGTTAGAAGGTGTATAATCTAGAGTAGTTTCGAACACAAAACTGTATGTTAAAAGATGCATAACACCGAGTAGTTTCTAACACAAAACTGTAGGCTAGAAGATGCATGACCCCGCGTAGTTTCTAACACAATACTCTATGTTAGAAGATGCATCACCCCGAGTAATTTCTAACACAATACTGTATGTTAGAAGATGCAAGACCGCGAGTAGTTTCTAATATAAAACTATATGTTAGAAGATGCATGACCCCGAGTAGTTCCTAGCACAATACTCTATGTTAGAAGATGCATGACCCCGTGTAGTTTCTAACACTACTGTCTGCTAGAAAATGCATGGCCCCGAGTAGTTCCTAACACAAAACTGTATGTTAGAAGATGCATGACCTCGAGTAATTTCTAACAAACAAATGGCTGTTAGACGATGCATGACACCGAGTAGTTTCAAACATCAAACTATATCTTAGAAGATACATAACCCCGAGTAGTTTCTAACACAAAACTCACTGTTAGAAGATGCATCACCCCGAATAGTTTCTAACACAACACTCTATGTTAGAAGATGCATGACCCAGAGTAGTTTCTAACACAAACCTATATGTTAGAAGATGCATAACCTCTAGTAATTTCTAACAATAAACTGTCTGTTAGAAGATGCATGACCCAGAGTAGTTTCTAACACAAACCTATATGTTAGAAGATGCATAACCTCTAGTAATTTCTAACAATAAACTGTCTGTTAGAAGATGCATGACCCAGAATAGTTTCTAACATAAACCTATCTGTTAGAAGATGCACAACCTACAGTAGTTTCTAACAAAAAACTGTCTGTTAGAAGATGCATGATATAGAGTAGTTTCTAACACAAACTTATATGTTAGAAGATGCATGATCCCGATTAGTTTCTAACACAATACTGGATGTTAGAAGATGCATGATCCCGATTAGTTTCTAACACAATACTGGATGTTAGAAGATGCATGACCCATAGTAGTTTAAAACATACAACTCTCAGCTAAAAGATGCATGCCTCCGAGTAGTTTCTAACACAAAACTATAGGTTCGAAGATGCATGGCCCCCGAGTAGTTTCTAACACAAAACTATCTGTTAGAAGATGCATGACCCCGAGTAGTTTCCAACTCAAACTATAGGTTCGAAGATGCATGATCCCGATTAGTTTCTAACACAATACTGGATGTTAGAAGATGCATGATCCCGATTAGTTTCTAACACAATACTGGATGTTAGAAGATGCATGACCCCGAGTATTTAGTATCTAACACAAAACTATCTTTTAGAAGATGCACGACCCCGAATAGTTTCTAACACAAAACTATCTGTTAGAAGATGCATGACCTCGAGTAATTTCTAACAAACAAATGGCTGTTAGACGATGCATGACACCGAGTAGTTTCAAACATCAAACTATATGTTGGAAGATACATAACCCCGAGTAGTTTCTAACACAAAACTCACTGTTAGAAGATGCATCACCCGCGAGTAGTTTCCAACACAAAACTATATGTTTGAAGATGCATGACCCAGAGTAGTTTCTAACACAAACCTATATGTTAGAAGATGCATAACCTCTAGTAATTTCTAACAATAAACTGTCTGTTAGAAAATGCATGACCCAGAGTAGTTTCTAACACAAACCTATATGTTAGAAGATGCATAACCTCTAGTAATTTCTAACAATAAACTGTCTGTTAGAATATGCATGACCCAGAATAGTTTCTAACATAAACCTATCTGTTAGAAGATGCACAACCTACAGTAGTTTCTAACAAAAAACTGTCTGTTAAAAGATGCATGACCCCGAATAATTTCTAACACAAAACTATCTGTTAGAAGATGCATGACCCCGAGTAGTTTCCAACTCAAACTATAGGTTCGAAGATGCATGACCCCGAGTAGTTTCTAACACAAACCTATATGTTAGAAGATGCATGACCCACGAGTAGTTTCCAACACAAACCTATATGTTAGAAGATGCATGACCCCGAGTAGTTTCTAACACAAACCTATATGTTAGAAGATGCATGACCCACGAGTAGTTTCCAACACAAACCTATATGTTAGAAGATGCATGACCCCGAGTAGTTTCCAACACAAACCTATATGTTAGAAGATGCATGACCCCGAGTAGTTTCTAACACAAACCTATATGTTAGAAGATGCATGACCCAGAGTAGTTTCTAACACAAACCTATATGTTAGACGATGCATGACCCCGAGTAGTTTCTAACACAAACCTATATGTTAGAAGATGCATGACCCCGAGTAGTTTCTAACACAAACCTATATGTTAGAAGATGCATGACCCAGAGTAGTTTATAACACAAACCTATATGTTAGAAGATGCATGACCCAGAGTAGTTTCTAGCACAAACCTATATGTTAGAAGATGCATGACCCCGAGTAGTTTCCAACATTTAGCCTGGGAGTTGAAAGGCTTCTCTAAGACTGTGGATGACAACAACAACAACAAACAACAACAACAACAACAACAACAACATTGTTAATTTGAACATAGCCAAATACGAACATTACACTTACTGTGTTACGCTCCTCATTTTGTTGTTATCTTGTTACTTTCAGGTGAAGGTCTGGTTTCAGAATCGCCGGATGAAATGGCGTCACGCCCAGCAGCAAATGCATGTGGATGGTGAATCAAGCGAGCACATAGCAGACGATTTGACTACGTCCGGTGACAACAAAGAAAGCGCTAGAAATGCTGGTATTGAGATGGATTGCGAACACTCTATGAACATATTTGAAGAATCGGTGGATATCAAAGATTTATCAGAGGTCGACGAAGACATAGTCATACACACATACAAAGATTCCTCTCCCAGTGTACACTCTCTTGACGTCTGTAACGACTAAAATAAATAACTCGACAGTGGAAATGAAGTGTTTCGAACTCAATGCAGTGCATGATATTCTTTGCCTGTGCCTTACTGTTCCAATGAACATATTACACGTACATGACACGCATGCGTATTCTCCGGATTTAACAGGAATCACACATACACAACATGCATGCATGATGTATTTATTATTACAAGAAAACTTTGTTTATTGATACATCTCCGTGTGTTCCTTTATACATCTCCATGTGTTCCTTTATACATCTCCGTGTGTTCCTTTATACATCTCCATGTGTTCATTTATACAACTCCATGTGTTCATTTATACATCTCCATGTGTTCATTTATACAACTCCATGTGTTCATTTATATATCTCCGTGTGTTCATTTATATATATCCATGTGTTCATATATATAACTCCATGTGTTCATTTATACATCTCCATGTGTTCATATATACATCTCCATGTGTTCATTTATATATCTCCATGTGTTCATATATACATCTCCATCATGTGTTCATATATATATCTCCATGTGTTCATATATACATCTCCATGTGTTCATTTATATATCTCCATGTGTTCATATATATATCTCCGTGTGTTCATTTATATATCTCCATGTGTTCATATATACATCTCCATGTGTTCATTTATATATCTCCATGTGTTCATATATACATCTCCATCATGTGTTCATTTATATACCTCCATGTGTGCATATATACATCTCCATCATGTGTTCATTTATATACCTCCATGTGTTCATATATACATCTCCATGTGTTCATTTATATACCTCCATGTGTGCATATATACATCTCCATCATGTGTTCATTTATATACCTCCATGTGTGCATATATACATCTCCATCATGTGTTCATTTATATATCTCCATGTGTTCATTTATACATCTCCATGTGTTCATTTATATATATCCGTGTGTTCATTTATACATCTCCATGTGTTCATTTATATATATCCGTGTGTTCATTTATACATCTCCATGTGTTCATTTATATATCTCCGTGTGTTCATTTATATATCTCCATGTGTTCATTTATATATATCCGTGTGTTCATTTATACATCTCCATGTGTTCATTTATATATCTCCGTGTGTTCATTTATATATATCCGTGTGTTCATTTATACATCTCCATGTGTTCATTTATATATCTCCGTGTGTTCATTTATATATCTCCGTGTGTTCATTTATACATCGCCATGTGTTCATTTATTTACTCTTTTCAAAATACAAATGTTTTACGATGGATCAATTGATTTTCTGTATGGAGTTGTATAATATGTACGCATCACATGAGCTATATTCGGACAGATATTAAAAACTATAATCACATATGTTCACTTTAATTGGAAAGGTACTCTAGATTGCACTGACGACAACATACCCCTACACTAGACAGAACTGATGAAAAACATACCCCTACTCTGGACTGAACTGACGACAACATACCTCTACACTAGACAGAACTGACGACAACATACCCCTACACTAGACAGAACTGACGACAACATACCCCTACACTAGACAGAACTGATGAATAACATACCCTTACACTAGACAGAACTGACGACAACATACCCCTACACTAGACAGAACTGATGAAAAACATACCCTTATTCTAGATTGAACTAATGAAAAACATACCCCTACTCTAGACTGCACTGACGACAACATACCCCTACACTAGACAGAACTGATGAAAAACATACCCTTATTCTAGACTGAACTAATGAAAAACATACCGCTACTCTAGACTGAATTGATGAAAAACATACCCTTACACTAGACTGAACTGATGAAAAACATACCCCTACACTAGACATGTAGCAGGTCGGTTCTGGGGTGATAAGTGCCCCATTACCAGTTAGCAGAAGAAAATAAACTCGGGGTAGGTTCTCTATCCACTTTATTGTATGTTTCGTGTCATAATACGGTTATTAACCAATTAATAACCAACCAAGCGATGTGACCTGAAAATATATAACAAGCCAGCTTAAATATAAATAATAGTAATCTGGTCCTTCTTCTGAAAACAAATATATAAATACTTGTTTGCACTTCCAAAATGTATATGATATCTGGCATACACATAGCATAACCGTTACTAAATAACACGTTTACTCTTTCACAATTTACTAGTGACCGACTGATTGTATAGAACCATAATAGTAAAGTAGTACAAAGGTGAAACTAATAAAATCAACAATAGCACATCACAATAGTGCCATATATAAAAACAACAATAGCATATGTACATTCCATTTTCATTATTCTACACTTACCAGTATAAGGTACTGACCACCTTTCTTCCTCGCACACACACACACCAGTGCCACTCCTAGTTGTTAGTTAGATCTGCAAGTTTATCCAGTACTATTGTACAAATGTATTAATTTAAAAGATTTAACAAGACTGAATTTGAAGCTCACTTCAAATTTTCCACAACTCAGTGACGTGATATCATGAAACGAGCACCAACCAATCAAAGAGCTAGAATCCCATATTCCAGGTAAGAAGGTCAACAAGGTCATTAAAACATATATGCGGTCTCACATAGACCAAACAGAGAGGTCTCACATAACCCAAAATATGAGCCTGCCACAGACAGAACTGATGAAAAACATACCCCTACTCTGGACTGAACTGATGAAAAACATACCCTTACTCTAGACTGAAATAGTGAATCTCATACCCCTACTCTAGACTGAACTGATGAAAAACATACCCTTACTCTAGACAGAACTGATGAAAAACATAACCCTACTCTAGACTGCACTGACGACAACATACCCCTACACTAAACAGAACTGATGAAAACATACCCCTACTCTAGACAGAACTGATGAAAAACATAACCCTACTCTAGACTGCACTGACGACAACATACCCCTACACTAAACAGAACTGATGAAAACATACCCCTACTCTAGACAGAACTGATGAAAAACATACCCTACTCTAGACTGAACTGATGAAAAACATACCCTTACTCTAGACTGAATTGATGAAAAACATACCTTTACTCTAGACTGAACTGATAAAAAACATACCCTTACTCTAGACTGAACTGATGAAAAACATACCCTTACTCTAGACTGAACTGATGAAAAACATACCTTTACTCTAGACTGAAATTATGAATCTCATACCCCTACTCTAGACTGAACTGATGAAAAACACACCCATACTCTAGACTGAACTTATGAAAAACACACCCATACTCTAGACTGAACTTATGAAAAATATACTCCTACACTAGACAGAACTGATGAAAAACATACCCCTACTCTAGACTGAACTGATGAAAAACATAACCCTACTCTAGACTGAACTGATGAAAACATACCCTTACTCTAGACTGAACTGGTGAAAAACATGCCCCTACTCTAGACTGAACTGGTGAAAAACATACCCCTACTCTAGACTGAAATAGTGAAAAGCATACCCTTAATCTAGACAGAAATGGTGAAACACATGCCCCTACTCTAGACTGAACTTGCGAAAAACATACCCCTACTCTAGACTGAAACATACCCCTACTCTAGACTGAAACATACCCCTACTCTAGACTGAAACATACCCCTACTCTAGACTGAAACATACCCCTACTCTAGACTGAAACATACCCCTACTCTAGACTGAAACATACCCAATCGGCAGAATATTCAAACTAAGCATTATTCTAGAAGAAGAAGACAGATGTTGGTTTCTGTCTACATACACAGATACATCCAACGAGTGCTACACACCAATTCCATTCCATTCTATCCAACGAGTGCTACACACCAATTCCATTCCATTCTATCCAACGAGTGCTACACACCAATTCCATTATATTCTATCCAACGAGTGCTACACACCAATTCCATTCTATTCTATCCAACGAGTGCTACACACCAAGTCCATTCTATTCTATCCAACGAGTGCTACACACCAAGTCCATTCTATTCTATCCAACGAGTGCTACACACCAATTCCATTCTATTCTATCCAACGAGTGCTACACACCAATTCCATTCCATTCTATCCAACGAGTGCTACACACCAATTCCATTCCATTCTATCCAACGAGTGCTACACACCAATTCCATTCTATTCTATCCAACGAGTGCTACACACCAATTCCATTCCATTCTATCCAACGAGTGCTACACACCAATTCCATTCTATTCTATCCAACGAATGCTACACACCAATTCCATTCCATTCTATCCAACGAGTGCTACACACCAATTCCATTCCATTCTATCCAACGAGTGCTACACACCAATTCCATTCCATTCTATCCAACGAGTGCTACACACCAATTCCATTCCATTCTATCCAACGAGTGCTACACACCAATTCCATTCCATTCTATCCAACGAGTGCTACACACCAATTCCATTCTATTCTATCCAACGAGTGCTACACACCAATTCCATTCTATTCTATCCAACGAGTGCTACACACCAATTCCATTCCATTCTATCCAACGAGTGCTACACACCAATTCCATTCCATTCTATCCAACGAGTGCTACACACCAATTCCATTCCATTCTATCCAACGAGTGCTACACACCAATTCCATTCTATTCTATCCAACGAGTGCTACACACCAATTCCATTCCATTCTATCCAACGAGTGCTACACACCAATTCCATTCCATTCTATCCAACGAGTGTTACACACCAATTCCATTCCATTCTATCCAATGAGTGCTACACACCAATTCCATTCCATTCTATCCAACGAGTGCTACACACCAATTCCATTCCATTCTATCCAACGAGTGCTACACACCAATTCCATTCCATTCTATCCAACGAGTGCTATACACCAATTCCATTCTATTCTATCCAACGAGTGCTACACACCAATTCCATTCCATTCTATCCAACGAGTGCTACACACCAATTCCATTCCATTCTATCCAACGAGTGCTACACACCAATTCCATTCCATTCTATCCAACGAGTGCTACACACCAATTCCATTCTATTCTATCCAACGACTGCTACACACCAATTCCATTCTATTCTATCCAACGAGTGCTACACACCAAGTCCATTCTATTCCATTTCTGTGGGTGGTGTTCATAGGCAGTTTGTTTGTTTTTGAGTTTAAAGTGCACAAACAACTTAGGTTATATGGCGACTCTCCAGCTAGAATTGTTGGATGAAGTCAACTGGTGCCATTCTGAGCACGGACGGTCACCCGCAACAACTCGCTCACACTGACCCCCTGTTCATGCACAGATGAACATGCGGTTGTGTGGAACAGAGTGGGCAGTGATAATAATCGTAGTCGAGGTCATGCATCCACCGGTAACCGTCGCGGCCATGCATCCACCGGTAACCGTCGCGGTCATGCATCCACCGGTAACCGTCGCGGTCATGGATGCACAGGTAACCGTGGCGGTCATGCATCCACCGTTAACCGTCGCGGCCATGCATCCACCGGTAACCGTCGCGGTCATGGATGCACAGGTTACCGTCGCGGCCATGCATCCACCGGTAACCGTCGCGGCCATGCATCCACCGGTAACCGTCGCGGTCATGCATCCACCGGTAACCGTCGCGGCCATGGATGCACAGGTAACCGTCGCGGCCATGGATGCACAGGTAACCGTCGCGGTCATGCATCCACATGTAACCGTCGCGGCCATGCATCCACAGGTAACGGTCGCGGTCATGCATGCACAGGTAACCGTCGCGGCCATGGATGCACAGGTAACGGTCGCGGTCATGCATCCACCGGTAACCGTCGCGGCCATGGATGCACAGGTAACCGTCGCGGCCATGCATCCACAGGTAACCGTCACGGTCATGCATCCACAGGTAACCGTCGCGGCAATGCATTCCCAGGTAACCGTCGCGGTCATGCATCCACAGGTAACCGTCGCGGCAATGCATTCCCAGGTAACCGTCGCGGTCATGCATCCACAGGTAACCGTCGCGGCAATGCATTCCCAGGTAACCGTCGCGGTCATGCATCCACAGGAAACCGTCGCGGCAATGCATTCCCAGGTAACCGTCGCGGTCATGCATCCACCGGTAACCGTCGCGGCCATGCATCCACAGGTAACCCTCGCGGCCATGCATCCACAGGTAACCGTCGCGGCCATGGATGCACAGGTAACCGTCGCGCCATGCATCCACAGGTAACCGTCGCGGCCATGCATACACAGGTAACCGTCGCGGCCATGCATCCACAGGTTACCGTCGCGGCCATGCATCCACAGGTAACCGTCGCGTCCATGCATCCACCGGTAACCGTCGCGTCCATGCATCCACAGGTAACAGTCCCGGCCATGCATCCACCGGTAACCGTCGCGGCCATGCATCCACAGGTAACCGTCGCGGCCATGCATCGACAGGTAACCGTTCTGGCAATGCATTCCCAGGTAACCGTCGCGGCCATGCATCCACAGGTAACCGTCGCGTCCATGCATCCACCGGTAACCGTCGCGTCCATGCATCCACAGGTAACAGTCCCGGCCATGCATCCACCGGTAACCGTCGCGGCCATGCATCCACAGGTAACCGTCGCGGCCATGCATCGACAGGTAACCGTTCTGGCAATGCATTCCCAGGTAACCATCGCGGCCATGCATCCACATGTAACCGTCGCGGCCATGCATCCACAGGTATCCGCAACGGCCATGCGTCCACAGGTAACCGTCGCGGCCATACATACACAGGTAACCGTCGCGGCCATGCATCCACAGGTAACCGTCGCGGCCATACATCCACAGGTAACCGTCGCGGCCATGCATCCACAGGTAACCGTCGCGGCCATACATCCACAGGTAACCGTCGCGGCCATGCATCCACAGGTAACCGTCGCGGTCATGCATCCACAGGTAACCGTCGCGGCCATGCATCCACAGGTAACCGTCGCGGCCATACATCCACAGGTAACCGTCGCGGCCATACATCCACAGGTAACCGTCGCGGCCATGCATCCACAGGTAACCGGCGCGGTCATGCATCCACAGGTAACCGTCGCGGCCATGCATACACAGGTAACCGTCGCGGCCATGCATCCACAGGTAACCGTCGCGACCACACATTCCCAGGTAACCGTCGCGGCCATGCATCAACAGGTAACCGTCGCGGCCATGCATCCACAGGTAACCGTCGCGGCCATGCATCCACAGGTAACAGTCGCGGCCATGCATCCACAGGTAACCGTCGCGGCCATGCATACACCGGTAACCGTCGCGGCCATGCATCCACAGGTAACAGTCCCGGCATGCATCCACCGGTAACCGTCGCGGCCATGCATCCACAGGTAACCGTCGCGACCATGCATTCCAAACCGTCGCGGCCATGCATCCACAGGTAACCGTCGCGACCATGCATTCCCAGGTAACCGTCGCGGCCATGCATCCACAGGTAACAGTCATGGCCATGCATTCACAGGTAACCGTCGCGGCCATGCATCCACAGGTAACCGTCGCGGCCATGCATCCACAGGTAACCGTCGCGGCCATGCATCCACAGGTATCCGCCACGGCCATGAATCCACAGGTAACCGTCGCGGCCATGCATCCACAGGTAACCGTCGCGGCCATGCATCCACAGGTATCCGCCACGGCCATGTATCTACAGGTAACTGTCGCGGCCATGCATCCACAGGTAACCGTCGCGGCCATGCATCCATAGGTAACCGTCAAGGCTATCCATTCAAAAGGGTAATCGTCATGGCCACGCATCCAAAGGTAAACTTCGCGGCCATGCATTCACAGGTAATCGTCGCGGCCATGCATTCACAGGTAACCGTCGCGGTCATACATCCAAAGGTAACCGTCGCTGCCATGCATCCATAGGTAACCGTCGCGGCCATGCATTCCTAGGTAACTGTCGCGGCCATGCATTCACAGGTAACCGTCGCGGCCATGGATGCACAGGTAACCGTCGCGGCCATGCATTCACAGGTAACCGTCACGGCCATCCATTCAAAAGGGTATCCGTCGCGGCCATGCATTCACAGGTAATCGTCGCGGCCATATGCATGCATAGACAACCGTAGCCGCCATATGCATGCATAGACAACCGTCGCGGCCATATGCATGCATAAACAACCGTCGCGGTCATTCATTCAAGGTCACCATCGCGGCTATGCATCCACAGGTAAACGTCGCGACCATAATTCAGAGGGAACCGTCGATGCCATTAATTCACAGGTAACCAGGCATTCACAGGTAACCGTATAATGCAAGAAAAGATTATATGCAACATATATATAACACACATCCACAATGTTATATGCAACCTATATATAATGCACGTCTCACAAGGTTATATGCAACCTATATATAATGCACGTCTCACAAGGTTATATGCAACCTATATATAAAGCACGTCTCACACTGTTATATGCAACCTATATATAATGCACGTCTCACAAGGTTATATGCAACCTATATATAACGCACGTCTCACAAGGTTATATGCAACCTATATATAATGCACGTCTCACAAGGTTATATGCAACCTATATATAACGCACGTCTCCCAATATTATATGCAACCTATATATAATGCACGTCTCACATGGTTATTCGTAACCTATATATAACGCACGTCTCCCAATGTTATATGCAACCTATATATAACGCACGTCCATAAGGTTTTATGCAACCTATATATAACGCACAATCAAAAGGTTATACGTAACCTATATATAATGCACGTCTCCCAATGTTATATGTAACCTATATATAACGCACGTCTCACATGGTTATATGTAACCTATATATAACGCACGTCTCACAAGGTTATATGTAACCTATATATAACGCACGACTCACAAGGTTATATGTAACCTATATATAACGCACGTCCACAAGGTTAAATGCAACCTATATATAACGCACGTCTCACAAGGTTATATGCAACATATATATAATGCACGTCTCACATGGTTATATGCAACCTATATATAGCGCACGTCTCACAAGGTTATATGCAACCTATATATAACGCAGGTCCACAAGGTTAAATGCAACCTATATATAACGCACGTCTCCCAATGTTATATGTAACCTATATATAACGCACGTCTCACAAGGTTATATGTAACCTATATATAACGCACATCCACAAGGTTATATGTAACCTATATATATGCACGTCTCCAATGTTATATGTAACCTATATATAATGCACGTCTCACAAGGTTATATGCAACCATAAAACCGTCCGTTATATGCAACAAAAAGCACGTCCCAATGTTATATGCAACCATATATAAAAAAACACCCACAAAAACCAAAACACCCACAAAAACCAAAAAGCACGTCCACAAGGTTAAATGCAACCTATATATAACGCACGTCTCCCAATGTTATATGCAACCTATATATAATGCACGTCTCCCAATGTTATATGCAACCTATATATAATGCACGTCTCACAAGGTTATACGTAACCTATATATAACGCACGTCTCCCAATGTTATATGCAACCTATATATAACGCACGTCCACAAGATTATATGCAACCTATATATAACGCACATCTCACATGGTTATATGTAACCTATATATAACGCACGTCCACAAGGTTAAATGCAACCTATATATAACGCACGTCTCCCAATGTTATATGCAACCTATATATAATGCACGTCTCCCAATGTTATATGCAACCTATATATAATGCACGTCTCACAAGGTTATACGTAACCTATATATAACGCACGTCTCCCAATGTTATATGCAACCTATATATAACGCACGTCCACAAGATTATATGCAACCTATATATAACGCACGTCTCACATGGTTATATGTAACCTATATATAACGCACGTCTCACAAGGTTATATGTAACCTATATATAACGCACGTCTCACAAGATTATATGCAACCTATATATAACGCACGTCTCACAAGGTTATATGCAACCTATATATAATGCACGCCTCACATGGTTATATGCAACCTATATATAATGCACGTCTCACATGGTTATATGTAACCTATATATAATGCATGTCCACACGGTTATATGCAACCTATATATAATGCACGTCTCACATGGTTATATGTAACCTATATATAATGCACGTCCACACGGTTATATGCAACCTATATATAATGCATGTCTCACATGGTTATATGTAACCTATATATAATGCACGTCCACACGGTTATATGCAACCTATATATAATGCACGTCCACACGGTTATATGCAACCTATATATAATGCACGTCTCACATGGTTATATGTAACCTATATATAACGCACGTCTCACAAGGTTATATGCAACCTATATATAGCGCAGGTCCACAAGGTTAAATGCAAACTATATATAACGCACGTCTCCCAATGTTATATGCAACCTATATATAGCGCACGTCTCACAAGGATATATGCAACCTATATATAACGCAGGTCCACAAGGTTAAATGCAACCTATATATAATGCACGTCTCCCAATGTTATATGCAACCTATATATAATGCACGTCTCACAAGGTTATATGCAACCTATATATAACGCACGTCTCCCAATGTTATATGCAACCTATATATAATGCAGGTCTCCCAATGTTATATGCAACCTATATATAATGCACGTCTCACAAGGTTATACGTAACTTATATATAACGCACGTCTCCCAATGTTATATGCAACCTATATATATCGCACGTCCACAATGTTATATGTAACCTATATATAACGCACGTCCACAAGGTTATATGTAACCTATATATAACGCACGTCTCCAAGGTTATATGTAACCTATATATAACCCACGTCTCCAAGGTTATATGTAACCTATATATAACGCACGTTCACAAGGTTATATGTAACCTATATATAATGCACGTCTCACAAGGTTATACGTAACTTATATATAACGCACGTCTCCCAATGTTATATGCAACCTATATATAACGCACGTCCACAATGTTATATGCAACCTATATATAACGCACGTCCACAAGATTATATGCAACCTATATATAACGCACATCTCACATGGTTATATGTAACCTATATATAACGCACGTCCACAAGGTTAAATGCAACCTATATATAACGCACGTCTCCCAATGTTATATGCAACCTATATATAATGCACGTCTCCCAATGTTATATGCAACCTATATATAATGCACGTCTCACAAGGTTATACGTAACCTATATATAACGCACGTCTCCCAATGTTATATGCAACCTATATATAACGCACGTCCACAAGATTATATGCAACCTATATATAACGCACATCTCACATGGTTATATGTAACCTATATATAACGCACGTCCACAAGGTTAAATGCAACCTATATATAACGCACGTCTCCCAATGTTATATGCAACCTATATATAATGCACGTCTCCCAATGTTATATGCAACCTATATATAATGCACGTCTCACAAGGTTATACGTAACCTATATATAACGCACGTCTCCCAATGTTATATGCAACCTATATATAACGCACGTCTCACAAGGTTATATGCAACCTATATATAATGCACGTCTCACATGGTTATATGTAACCTATATATAATGCACGTCCACAAGGTTATATGCAACCTATATATAACGCACGTCTCACAGGGTTATATGCAACCTATATATAATGCACGTCTCACAAGGTTATATGCAACCTATATATAGCGCAGGTCCACAAGGTTAAATGCAACCTATATATAACGCACGTCTCCCAATGTTATATGCAACCTATATATAGCGCACGTCTCACAAGGTTATATGCAACCTATATATAACGCAGGTCCACAAGGTTAAATGCAACCTATATATAACGCACATCTCCCAATGTTATATGCAACCTATATATAATGCACGTCTCCCAATGTTATATGCAACCTATATATAATGCACGTCTCACAAGGTTATATGCAACCTATATATAACGCACGTCTCCCAATGTTATATGCAACCTATATATAATGCACGTCTCCCAATGTTATATGCAACCTATATATAATGCACGTCTCACAAGGTTATATGCAACATATATATAACGCACGTCTCACAAGGTTATATGCAACCTATATATAATGCACGTCTCACAATGTTATATGCAACCTATATATAATGCACGTCTCCCAATGTTATATGCAACCTATATATAATGCACGTCTCACAAGGTTATATGTAACCTATATATAATGCACGTCTCACAAGGTTATATGCAACCTATATATAACGCACGTCTCACAAGGTTATATGTAACCTATATATAATGCACGTCTCACAAGGTTATATGCAACCTATATATAACGCACGTCTCCAAACGTTATATGTAACCTATATATAACGCACGTCTCCAAAGGTTATATGTAACCTATATATAATGCACGTCTCACAAGGTTATATGTAACCTATATATAATGCACGTCTCACAAGGTTATATGCAACCTATATATAACGCACGTCTCCCAATGTTATATGCAACCATTATATAATGCACGTCTCACAAGGTTATATGCAACCTATATATAACGCACGTCTCCCAATGTTATATGCAACCTATATATAATGCACGTCTCACAAGGTTATATGCAACCTATATATAATGCACATCTCACAAGGTTATATGCAACCTATATATAACGTACGTCTCCCAATGTTATATGCAACCTATATATAATGCACGTCTCCCAATGTTATATGCAACCTATATATAATGCACGTCTCCCAATGTTATATGCAACCTATATATAATGCACGTCTCACAAGGTTATATGTAACCTATATATAATGCACGTCTCACAAGGTTATATGCAACCTATATATAACGCACGTCTCACAAGGTTATATGTAACCTATATATAATGCACGTCTCACAAGGTTATATGCAACCTATATATAACGCACGTCTCCAAACGTTATATGTAACCTATATATAACGCACGTCTCCAAAGGTTATATGTAACCTATATATAATGCACGTCTCACAAGGTTATATGTAACCTATATATAATGCACGTCTCACAAGGTTATATGCAACCTATATATAACGCACGTCTCCCAATGTTATATGCAACCATTATATAATGCACGTCTCACAAGGTTATATGCAACCTATATATAACGCACGTCTCCCAATGTTATATGCAACCTATATATAATGCACGTCTCACAAGGTTATATGCAACCTATATATAATGCACATCTCACAAGGTTATATGCAACCTATATATAACGTACGTCTCCCAATGTTATATGCAACCTATATATAATGCACGTCTCCCAATGTTATATGCAACCTATATATAATGCACGTCTCACAAGGTTATATGCAACCTATATATAATGCACGTCTCACAAGGTTATATGCAACCTATATATAACGCACGTCTCACAAGGTTATATGCAACCTATATATAATGCACGTCTCCCAATGTTATATGCAACCTATATATAATGCACGTCTCACAAGGTTATATGCAACCTATATATAACGCACGTCTCCCAATGTTATATGCAACCTATATATAATGCACGTCTCCCAATGTTATATGCAACCTATATATAATGCACGTCTCACAAGGTTATACGTAACCTATATATAACGCACGTCTCCCAATGTTATATGCAACCTATATATAACGCACGTCCACAAGATTATATGCAACCTATATATAACGCACATCTCACATGGTTATATGTAACCTATATATAACGCACGTCTCACAAGGTTATATGTAACCTATATATAACGCACGTCTCACAAGGTTATATGTAACCTATATATAACGCACGTCCACAAGGTTAAATGCAACCTATATATAACGCACGTCTCACAAGGTTATATGCAACATATATATAATGCACGTCTCACATGGTTATATGCAACCTATATATAGCGCACGTCCACAAGATTATATGCAACCTATATATAACGCACGTCTCACAAGGTTATATGCAACCTATATATAACGCAGGTCCACAAGATTAAATGCAACCTATATATAACGCATGTCTCCCAATGTTATATGTAACCTATATATAACGCACGTCTCACAAGATTATATGCAACCTATATATAGCGCACGTCCACAAGATTATATGCAACCTATATATAACGCACGTCTCACAAGGTTATATGCAACCTATATATAGCGCAGGTCCACAAGGTTATATGCAACCTATATATAACGCACGTCTCCCAATGTTATATGCAACCTATATATAATGCACGTCTCCCAATGTTATATGCAACCTATATATAACGCACGTCTCCCAATGTTATATGCAACCTATATATAGCGCACGTCTCACAAGGTTATATGTAACCTATATATAACGCAGTTCCACAAGGTTAAATGCAACCTATATATAACGCACGTCTCCCAATGTTATATGCAACCTATATATAATGCACGTCTCCCAATGTTATATGCAACCTATATATAATGCACGTCTCACAAGGTTATATGCAACCTATATATAACGCATGTCTCCCAATGTTATATGCAACCTATATATAATGCACATCTCCCAATGTTATATGCAACCTATATATAACGCACGTCTCACAATGTTATATGCAACCTATATATAATGCACGTCTCACAAGATTATATGCAACCTATATATAATGCACGTCTCACAAGGTTATATGCAACCTATATATAATGCACGTCTCACAATGTTATATGTAACCTATATATAATGCACGTCTCACAAGGTTATATGTAACCTATATATAATGCACGTCTCACAAGGTTATATGCAACCTATATATAACGCACGTCTCACAAGGTTATATGTAACCTATATATAATGCACGTCTCAAAAGGTTATATGTAACCTATATATAATGCACGTCTCACAAGGTTATATGCAACCTATATATAACGCACGTCTCACAAGGTTATATGTAACCTATATATAATGCACGTCTCACAAGGTTATATGCAACCTATATATAACGCACGTCTCACAAGGTTATATGTAACCTATATATAATGCACGTCTC
>CM026404.1:41595567-41638016 GCA_014843695.1 Archivesica marissinica | reverse complement strand
GTCTGCATGGTAATATATACAGTAAATAAGCAGTTAGTCTGCATGGTAATATATACAGTAAATAAGCAGTTAGTCTGCATGGTAATATATACAGTAAATAAGCAGTTAGTCTGCATGGTAATATTTACAGTAAATAAGCAGTTAGTCTGCATGGTAATATTTACAGTAAATAAGCAGTTAGTCTTGGCATGGTAATATTTACAGTAAATAGCAGTTAGTCTGCATGGTAATATTTACAGTAAATAAGCAGTTAGTCTGCATGGTAATATTTACAGTAAATAAGCAGTTAGTCTGCATGGTAATATTTACAGTAAATAAGCAGTTAGTCGCATGGTAATATTTACAGTAAATAAGCAGTAGTCTGCATGGTAATATTTACAGAAAAGTGTCTGTGGTAATTTACAGTAAATAGCAGTTAGTCTGCATGGTAATATTTACAGTAAATAAGCAGTTAGTCTGCATGGTAATATTTACAGTAAATAAGCAGTTAGTCTGCATGGTAATATATACAGTAAATAAGCAGTTAGTCTGCATGGTAATATTTACAGTAAATAAGCAGTTAGTCTGCATGGTAATATTTACAGTAAATAAGCAGTTAGTCTGCATGGTAATATTTACAGTAAATAAGCAGTTAGTCTGCATGGTAATATATACAGTAAATAAGCAGTTAGTCTGCGTGGTAATATATACAGTAAATAAGCAGTTAGTCTGCATGGTAATATATACAGTAAATAAGCAGTTAGTCTGCATGGTAATATATACAGTAAATAAGTAGTTAGTCTGCGTGGTAATATATACAGTAAATAAGTAGTTAGTCTGCGTGGTAATATATACAGTAAATAAGCAGTTAGTCTGCGTGGTAATATATACAGTAAATAAGCAGTTAGTCTGCATGGTAATATATACAGTAAATAAGTAGTTAGTCTGCGTGGTAATATATACAGTAAATAAGTAGTTAGTCTGCGTGGTAATATATACAGTAAATAAGTAGTTAGTCTGCGTGGTAATATATACAGTAAATAAGTAGTTAGTCTGCGTGGTAATATATACAGTAAATAAGTAGTTAGTCTGCATGGTAATAGTTACAGTAAATAAGCAGTTAGTCTGCGTGGTAATAGTTACAGTACATAAGCAGTTAGTCTGCATGGTAATAGTTACAGTAAATAAGCAGTTAGTCTGCATGGTAATATTTACAGTAAATAAGCAGTCTGCATGGTAATATTTACAGTAAATAAGCAGTTAGTCTGCATGGTAATATTTACAGTAAATAAGCAGTTAGTCTGCATGGTAATATTTACAGTAAATAAGCAGTTAGTCTGCATGGTAATATTTACAGTAAATAAGCAGTTAGTCTGCATGGTAATATATACAGTAAATAAGCAGTTAGTCTGCATGGTAATATATACAGTAAATAAGCAGTTAGTCTGCATGGTAATAGTTACAGTAAATAAGCAGTTAGTCTGCATGGTAATAGTTACAGTAAATAAGCAGTTAGTCTGCGTGGTAATAGATACAGTAAATAAGCAGTTAGTCTGCATGGTAATAGTTACAGTAAATAAGCAGTTAGTCTGCATGGTAATATTTACAGTAAATAAGCAGTTAGTCTCTGGTAATATTTACAGTAAATAGCGTTAGTCTGCATGGTAATATTTACAGTAAATAAGCAGTTAGTCTGCATGGTAATATTTACAGTAAATAAATTAGTTGCATGGTAATATTTACAGTAAATAAGCAGTTAGTCTGCATGGTAATATTTACAGTAAATAAGCAGTTAGTCTGCATGGTAATATTTACAGTAAATAAGCAGTTAGTCTGCATGGTAATATTTACAGTAAATAAGCAGTTAGTCTGCATGGTAATATTTACAGTAAATAAGCAGTTAGTCTGCATGGTAATATTTACAGTAAATAAGCAGTTAGTCTGCATGGTAATATTTACAGTAAATAAGCAGTTAGTCTGCATGGTAATATTTACAGTAAATAAGCAGTTAGTCTGCATGGTAATATTTACAGTAAATAAGCAGTTAGTCTGCATGGTAATATTTACAGTAAATAAGCAGTTAGTCTGCATGGTAATATTTACAGTAAATAAGCAGTTAGTCTGCATGGTAATATTTACAGTAAATAAGCAGTTAGTCTTCGTGGTAATATTTACAGTAAATAAGCAGTTAGTCTGCATGGTAATATTTACAGTAAATAAGCAGTTAGTCTTCGTGGTAATATTTACAGTAAATAAGCAGTTAGTCTTCATGGTAATATTTACAGTAAATAAGCAGTTAGTCTTCATGGTAATATTTACAGTAAATAAGCATTAGGTCTGCATGGTAATATTTACAGTAAATAAGCAGTTAGTCTGCATGGTAATATTTACAGTAAATAAGCAGTTAGTCTGCATGGTAATATTTACAGTAAATACGCAGTTAGTCTGCGTGGTAATATTTACAGTAAATAAGCAGTTAGTCTGCATGGTAATATTTCCAGTATATAAGCAGTTAGTCTGCATGGTAATATTTACAGTAAATACGCAGTTAATCTTCGTGGTAATATTTAAAGTAAATTAGCAGTTAGTCTGCATGGTAATATTTACAGTATATAAGCAGTTAGTCTGAATGGTAATATTTACACGAAATACGCGTTAGTCTTCGTGGTAATATTTACAGTAAATAAGCAGTTCGTCTGCATGGAAAGATTTGCATAAATAAGCAGTTAGTTTGCATGGTAATATTTACAGTAAATAAGCAGTTCGTCTGCATGGTAATATTTACAGTAAATAAACAGTTAGTCTGCGTGGTAATATTTACAGTAAATAAGCAGTTAGTCTGCGTGGTAATATTTGCAGTAAATAAGCAGTTAGTCTGCGTGGTAATATTTACAGTAAATAAGCAGTTAGTCTGCGTGGTAATATTTACAGTAAATAAGCAGTTAGTCTTCATGGTAATATTTACAGTAAATAAGCAGTTAGTCTGCGTGGTAATATTTGCAGTTGATAAGCAGTTAGTCTGCGTGGTAATATTTACAGTAAATAAGCAGTTAGTCTGCGTGGTAATATTTACAGTAAATAAGCAGTTAGTCTTCGTGGTAATATTTACAGTAAATACGCAATTAGTCTGCATGGTAATATTTACAGTAAATAAGCAGTTAGTCTTCGTGGTAATATTTACAGTAAATAAGCAGTTAGTCTTCATGGTAATATTTACAGTAAATAAGCAGTTAGTCTTCATGGTAATATTTACAGTAAATAAGCATTAGGTCTGCATGGTAATATTTACAGTAAATAAGCATTTAGTCTGCATGGTAATATTTACAGTAAATAAGCAGTTAATCTGCATGGTAATATTTACAGTAAATACGCAGTTAGTCTGCGTGGTAATATTTACAGTAAATAAGCAGTTAGTATGCGTGGTAATATTTACAATAAATAAGCAGTTCGTCTGCATGGAAAGATTTGCATAAATAAGCAGTTAGTTTGCATGGTAATATTTACAGTAAATAAACAGTTAGTCTGCGTGATAATATTTACAGTAAATAAGCAGTTAGTCTGCATGGTAAATAAGCAGTTAGTCTTCATGGTAATATTTACAGTAAATAAGCAGTTAGTGTTCATGGTAATATTTACAATAAATACGCAGTTAGTCTTCGTGGTAATATTTACAGTAAATAAGCAGTTAGTCTGCGTGGTAATATTTACAGTAAATAAGCAGTTAGTCTGCGTGGTAATATTTACAGTAATTAAGCAGTTAGTCTTCCTGGTAATATTTAGAGTAAATAAGCAGTTAATCTGCATAGTAATATTTACAGTAAATAAACAGTTAATCTGCATGGTAATATTTACAGTAAATAAGCAGTTAGTTTGCATGGTAATATTTACAGTCAATAAGCAGTTAGTCTGCATGGTAATATTACACTAAATACGAAGTTAGTCTGCATGGTTATATTTACAGTAAATAAGCAGTTAGTCTGCGTGGTAATATTTACAGTAAATAAGCAGTTAGTTTGCATGTTAATATTTACCGTAAATAAGCAGTTAGTCTGCGTGGTAATATTTACAGTAAATAAGCAGTTAGTCTGCATGGTAATATTTACAGTAAATAAGCAGATAGTCTTCATGGTAATATTTACAGTAAATAAGCAGTTAGTCTGCATGGTAATATTTACAGTATATTAGCAGTTAGTCTGCATGGTAATATTTACAGTAAATAAGCAGTTAGTCTGCATGGTAATATTTCCAGTATATAAGCAGTTAGTCTGCATGGTAATATTTACAGTAAATACGCAGTTAGTCTTCGTGGTAATATTTAAAGTAAATTAGCAGTTAGTCTGCATGGTAATATTTACAGTATATAAGCAGTTAGTCTGAATGGTAATATTTACACTAAATACGCCGTTAGTCTTCGTGGTAATATTTACAGTAAATAAGCAGTTCGTCTGCATGGAAAGATTTGCATAAATAAGCAGTTAGTTTGCATGGTAATATTTACAGTAAATAAGCAGTTCGTCTGCATGGTAATATTTACAGTAAATACGCAGTTAGTCTGCATGGTAATATTTTGCAGTAAATAAGCAGTTAGTCTGCGTGGTAATATTTACAGTAAATAAACAGTTAGTCTGCGTGATAATATTTACAGTAAATAAGCAGTTAGTCTGCATGGTAATATTTACAGTAAATAAGCAGTTAGTCTTCGTGGTAATATTTACTGTAAATAAGCAGTTAGTCTGCGTGGTAATATTTACAGTAAATAAGCAGTTAGTCTTCATGGTAATATTTACAGTAAATAAGCAGTTAGTCTGCATGGTAATATTTACAGTAAATAAGCAGTTAGTCTGCGTGGTAATATTTACAGTAAATAAGCAGTTAGTCTGCGTGGTAATATTTACAGTAAATAAGCAGTTAGTCTTCGTGGTAATATTTACAGTAAATAAGCAGTTAGTCTGCATGGTAATATTTACAGTAAATAAGCAGTAGTCTGCATGGTAATATTTACAGTAAATAAGCAGTTAGTCTGCATGGTAATATTTACAGTAAATAAGCAGTTAGTCTGCATGGTAATATTTACAGTAAATAAGCAGTTAGTCTGCGTGGTAATATTTACAGTAAATAAGCAGTTAGTCTGCGTGGTAATATTTACAGTAAATAAGCAGTTAGTCTGCGTGGTAATATTTACAGTAAATAAGCAGTTAGTCTGCGTGGTAATATTTACAGTAAATAAGCAGTTAGTCTGCATGGTAATATTTACAGTAAATAAGCAGTTAGTCTGCATGGTAATATTTACAGTAAATAAGCAGTTAGTCTGCATGGTAATATTTACAGTAAATAAGCAGTTAGTCTGCATGGTAATATTTACAGTAAATAAGCAGTTAGTCTGCATGGTAATATTTACAGTAAATAAGCAGTTAGTCTGCATGGTAATATTTACAGTAAATAAGCAGTTAGTCTGCGTGGTAATATTTACAGTAAATAAGTTAGTCTGCATGGTAATATTTACAGTATATTAGCAGTTAGTCTGCATGGTAATATTTACAGTAAATAAGCAGTTAGTCTGCATGGTAATATTTACAGTATATTAGCAGTTAGTCTGCATGGTAATATTTACAGTAAATAAGCAGTTAGTCTGCATGGTAATATTTCCAGTATATAAGCAGTTAGTCTGCATGGTAATATTTACAGTAAATACGCAGTTAGTCTTCGTGGTAATATTTACAGTAAATTAGCAGTTAGTCTGCATGGTAATATTTACAGTATATAAGCAGTTAGTCTGAATGGTAATATTTACACTAAATACGCCGTTAGTCTTCGTGGTAATATTTACAGTAAATAAGCAGTTCGTCTGCATGGAAAGATTTGCATAAATAAGCAGTTAGTTTGCATGGTAATATTTACAGTAAATAAGCAGTTCGTCTGCATGGTAATATTTACAGTAAATACGCAGTTAGTCTGCATGGTAATATTTTGCAGTAAATAAGCAGTTAGTCTGCGTGGTAATATTTACAGTAAATAAACAGTTAGTCTGCGTGATAATATTTACAGTAAATAAGCAGTTAGTCTGCATGGTAATATTTACAGTAAATAAGCAGTTAGTCTTCGTGGTAATATTTACTGTAAATAAGCAGTTAGTCTTCGTGGTAATATTTACAGTAAATAAGCAGTTCGTCTGCATGGTAATATTTGCATAAATGAGCATTTAGTTTGCATGGTAATATTTACAGTAAATACGCAGTTAGTCTGCATGGTAATATTTACAGTAAATAAGCATTTAGTCTGCGTGGTAATATTTACAGTAAATAAGCAGTTAGTCTGCGTGGTAATATTTACAGTAAATAAGCAGTTAGTCTGCGTGGTAATATTTGCAGTAAATAAGCAGTTAGTCTGCGTGGTAATATTTACAGTAAATAAGCAGTTAGTCTGCGTGGTAATATTTACAGTAAATAAGCAGTTAGTCTTCATGGTAATATTTACAGTAAATAAGCAGTTAGTCTGCGTGGTAATATTTGCAGTTAATAAGCAGTTAGTCTGCGTGGTAATATTTACAGTAAATAAGCAGTTAGTCTGCGTGGTAATATTTACAGTAAATAAGCAGTTAGTCTTCGTGGTAATATTTACAGTAAATACGCAGTTAGTCTGCATGGTAATATTTACAGTAAATAAGCAGTAGGTCTGCATGGTAATATTTACAGTAAATAAGCAGTTAGTTTGCATGGTAATATTTACAGTAAATAAGCAGTAGGTCTGCATGGTAATATTTACAGTAAATAAGCAGTTAGTCTGCATGGTAATATTTACAGTAAATAAGCAGTAGGTCTGCATGGTAATATTTACAGTAAATAAGCAGTAGGTCTGCATGGTAATATTTACAGTAAATAAGCAGTTAGTCTGCATGGTAATATTTACAGTAAATAAGCAGTAGGTCTGCATGGTAATATTTACAGTAAATAAGCAGTTAGTCTGCATGGTAATATTTACAGTACATAAGCAGTAGGTCTGCATGGTAATATTTACAGTAAATAAGCAGTTAGTCTGCATGGTAATATTTACAGTAAATAAGCAGTTAGTCTGCATGGTAATATTTACAGTAAATAAGCAGTTAGTCTGCATGGTAATATTTACAGTAAATAAGCAGTTAGTTTGCATGGTAATATTTACAGTAAATAAGCAGTTAGTCTTCATGGTAATATTTACAGTAAATACGAAGTTAGTCTGCATGGTAATATTTACAGTAAATAAGCAGTTAGTCTGCGTGGTAATATTTACAGTAAATAAGCAGTTAGTTTGCATGGTAATATTTACAGTAAATAAGCAGTTAGTCTGCGTGGTAATATTTACAGTAAATAAGCAGTTAGTCTGCATGGTAATATTTACAGTAAATAAGCAGTTAGTCTTCGTGGTAATATTTACAGTAAATAAGCAGTTAGTCTGCATGGTAATATTTACAGTAAATAAGCAGTTAGTCTGCATGGTAATATTTACAGTAAATAAGCAGTTAGTCTGCATGGTAATATTTACAGTAAATAAGCAGTTAGTCTGCGTGGTAATATTTACAGTAAATAAGCAGTTAGTCTGCATGGTAATATTTACAGTAAATAAGCAGTTAGTCTGTGGTAATATTTACATAAATAGCGTTAGTCTCGTGGTAATATTTACAGTAAATAAGCAGTTAGTCTGCGTGGTAATATTTGCAGTAAATAAGCAGTTAGTCTGCGTGGTAATATTTACAGTAAATAAGCAGTTAGTCTGCGTGGTAATATTTACAGTAAATAAGCAGTTAGTCTTCATGGTAATATTTACAGTAAATAAGCAGTTAGTCTGCGTGGTAATATTTGCAGTTAATAAGCAGTTAGTCTGCGTGGTAATATTTACAGTAAATAAGCAGTTAGTCTGCGTGGTAATATTTACAGTAAATAAGCAGTTAGTCTTCGTGGTAATATTTACAGTAAATACGCAGTTAGTCTGCATGGTAATATTTACAGTAAATAAGCAGTAGGTCTGCATGGTAATATTTACAGTAAATAAGCAGTTAGTTTGCATGGTAATATTTACAGTAAATAAGCAGTAGGTCTGCATGGTAATATTTACAGTAAATAAGCAGTTAGTCTGCATGGTAATATTTACAGTAAATAAGCAGTAGGTCTGCATGGTAATATTTACAGTAAATAAGCAGTAGGTCTGCATGGTAATATTTACAGTAAATAAGCAGTTAGTCTGCATGGTAATATTTACAGTAAATAAGCAGTAGGTCTGCATGGTAATATTTACAGTAAATAAGCTGTTAGTCTGCATGGTAATATTTACAGTACATAAGCAGTAGGTCTGCATGGTAATATTTACAGTAAATAAGCAGTAGGTCTGCATGGTAATATTTACAGTAAATACGCAGTTAGTCTGCATGGTAATATTTACAGTAAATAAGCAGTAGGTCTGCATGGTAATATTTACAGTAAATAAGCAGTTAGTCTGCATGGTAATATTTACAGTAAATAAGCAGTAGGTCTGCATGGTAATATTTAGAGTAAATAAGCAGTTAGTCTTCGTGGTAATATTTACAGTAAATACGCAGTTAGTCTGCATGGTAATATTTACAGTAAATAAGCAGTTAGTCTTCGTGGTAATATTTACAGTAAATACGCAGTTAGTCTGCATGGTAATATTTACAGTAAATAAGCAGTTAGTCTTCGTGGTAATATTTACAGTAAATAAGCAGTTTGTTTGCATGGTAATATTTACAGTAAATAAGCAGTTAGTCTTCATGGTTATATTTACAGTAAATAAGCAGTAGGTCTGCATGGTAATATTTACAGTAAATAAGCAGTTAGTCTTCGTGGTAATATTTACAGTAAATACGCAATTAGTCTGCATGGTAATATTTACAGTAAATAAGCAGTTAGTCTTCGTGGTAATATTTACAGTAAATAAGCAGTTAGTCTTCATGGTAATATTTACAGTAAATAAGCAGTTAGTCTTCATGGTAATATTTACAGTAAATAAGCATTAGGTCTGCATGGTAATATTTACAGTAAATAAGCAGTTAGTTTGCATGGTAATACTTACAGTAAATAAGCAGTAGGTCTGCATGGTAATATTTACAGTAAATAAGCAGTTATTCTGCATGGTAATATTTACAGTAAATAAGCAGTTAGTTTGCATGGTAATATTTACAGTAAATAAGCAGTTAGTCTTCGTGGTAATATTTCCAGTAAATAAGCAGTAGGTCTGCATGGTAATATTTATAGTAAATAAGCATGTGTTTGTTTATTTGGATGTATACATGTTAATGTCAATACTATGAAATTATACTGTTAGTTAATTATTGATATATTGACATGTCACTTTATGAATTATGCCATATTATGTTGTAACTGTATATATACCAGCTTGACTGCAGATCTAGATTTTATATTTATTCTGACGTCCTTTCTACTATTCAAGAAATTAATACATGCGTCAGCATGCGGTGTAAAATATGCCACACATATTCTGGAACATTAATATTGAAGTGTTTACATATTTAATCTTCATTATATCCATATATATTTTTTAATGTTGAGGCCGTTTTATTTCTGCTTTGTGTATACATAAAATGCATGTACACAGTAATATAATATCTAACTATTATATACAATATAAATGATCTAACAATGTTTGCCTTCCGTAAATATAAACACAAACCAATGCTTTGTGGAGAAGTTTCCCTAGTTTGAATAGCAAATTTAACGAAAAACATTATTCAGTTATTTATTTTACCAAAGCAAAAATTATTTCAACATTTATATACACATCAATGTTTTTGGTTTTAGAAATATGCTTAGTTTGTTCCACATTCATATTACAGAAATTACATAGACTTGTCGCAATTATTTTGCATTTTAATAATTATGTATTTGTTTGTATAATATGCTTCAATAATATGCTTCTTAATTTAGTATCTATTGTCGCAAAATACAGAGTAAATATGCCTCCATTTAAAACTTTGTTTTTATCTAGTATGAGTGTCTAGCTATGTTCTCCAATCTCGGAATATGTGTTTTATTTAGTTTTGATTGAGGCATTTAGAGGTTCATAGTTTATGTTCTTATATCTGTATGGGTGCTTTGGTTCATTTTATTCATGTATGATTGTGGTATACTTTTTCAGTTTATGAGAGGTTAAGACATTCTTTTCATTTAAAGACATGATCGAGCTATGGGGCAATATTGTTCAGATGTAAAGTGAGAATATCCAAGCGTTTCATTTGGTCTACACTATTTCTTCCTTTAATGAACCAATCATTATAGAAAACAATGTTTCCCTCCGCCTTAAGTTCGAGATAATAGGTTGTTTAAAAGAATCACTTGTATGATTTTAAAATCTGATTAATCTTAAACCATGACTTTAAAATATCATTTAGAAAAATATTACATTGCGAATAGCATTATGAGAGAGATTACACATCTAATAACACCTCATCCACATAGTTCCACATACGCATACAACATGTTTGTTAACTTTCACCACCACTTTCATAATTTGATAAATATTTCTAAATTTATTATTTGTTTCTTGTTTATGGTCCCACACAAAGAAACATACTGATTTCGTTATATCACTAATTATATGAGCTGGTAGATTAGGTAAAAGAGTAAATGGATAAATAAGATTTTGTAATGAATGTTAATAAATGTCAATCCCCCCACCAAAGTAAGCTTTAAGCATTAAAGCTTTAAAATTCTTGCAATTATGGTCCTACGTTTGTTGTAAGATTTAATTATTTCACACTATTAAAAAAGTGTTATTGCATTCTTTGGGGTCCGGGTAAATGTTCTTATCATGACAAAACTGAAATTTGAATTTCCTAATGAGCCTATTCTGAGTATAAAGTTTTTGATGTATTTAATTTCAGTCCTGAAATATTGCCAAATTCACCTATAACACGAATAAAACGTTGAAAAGAAGCGTTATTACCATTATTTATATATTATTATTTATATTGTATATGTTCCGTCGTATGTTTCTACCTTGTATGTTCGGACCCCTTGCTATTGTATTTGATCATACATGTAGTTGCATACATATGATAAGAGGACAGCCTTGTTTTATCTATGTTATGATGTTGAAAGCTTCAAACGCCCTCTCATAATCTGAAAACAATAATAATCCAAGATTTTTTAAAAAAATCGTTATAATATTCTATAATTTTGAAAACGTAACTGAATATCCCTTCACCAATATATCAAACCTTCATGAACACTTATACAGTACAGTACACCATACAGTACATATGGTGTACTTTGTGGTGTACTGTATGGTGTACTATATGATGTACTGCATGGTGTACTGTGTAGTGTACGGTGTACTGTATGATATACTGTATGGTGTACTGTATGAGGTACTGTATGATGTACTCTATGATGTACTGTATGATGTACTGTATGATACACTGTATGGTGTACTGTGTGGTGTACTGTGTGATGCTTATATCCTAGCAACAGGAAGGCAAGTTAGTCAATTATTATTATTATTATTATTTATGTCATTTTTAAAATATTTCCGTCAGTAATCGTAATTCCTTTAGTTTCTCCATATTGAGTTTCTAGCACTGAAACATCGTGTTGCAAATACTGCACATGGGGCAACATCGGGTAGCTTTACTTCCAAATGAAACAATACAATATCTCCTCTAGTGATGCAGTTACTATGGTGTACTGTATGGGTATGTTGTACTGTATGGTGTACTGTATGATGTACTGTATGATGTACTATATAGTGCACTGTATGGTGTACTGTATGGTGTACTGTATGGTGTATTGTATGATGTACTATATGGTGTACTGTATGGTGTACTGTATGGTATACTGTAATGTGTACTGTATGATGTACTGTATGGTGTACTGTGTGGTGTACTGTATGATGTATTGTATGGTGTACTATATGGTGTACTGTATGGTGTACTGTATGGTGTACTGTATGATGTACTATATGGTGTACTTTGTGGTGTATGGTGTACTGTATGGTGTACTGTACGGTGTACTGTGTGGTGTACTGTATGATGCACTGTATGGTGTACTGTGTGGTGTACTGTATGATGTACTGTATGGTGTACTATATGATGTACTGTGTAATATACTGTGTTGTGTACTGTATGGTGTACTGTATAATGTACTGTGTGGTGTACTGTATGGTGTACTATATGGTGTACTATATGGTGTACTGTATGGTGTACTATATGATGTACTATATGGTGTACTGTGTGATGTACTGTATAATGTACTTTATGGTGTACTCTATGATGTACTATATGATGTACTATATGATGTACTATGTGGTGTACTATATGGTGTACTATATGGTGTACTGTATGATGTATTATATGGTGTACTGTATGGTGTACTATATGGTGTACTGTATGGTGTACTGTATGGTGTACTGTATGATGTACTATATGGTGTACTATATGGTGTACTATATGGTGTACTATATGGTGTACTGTATGATGTATTATATGGTGTACTATATGGGGTACTATATGGTGTATTATATGCTGTACTGTGTGGTGTACTATATGGGGTACTATATGGTGTACTATATGGTGTACTATATGGTGTACTGTATGATGTACTATATGGTGTACTATATGGTGTACTATATGGTGTACTATATGGTGTACTGTATGATGTACTATATGGTGTACTATATGGTGTACTATATGGTGTACAATATGGTGTACTATATGGTGTACTATATGGTGTACAATATGGTGTACTATATGGTGTACTATATGGTGTACTATATGGTGTACAATATGGTGTACTATATGGTGTACTATATGGTGTACAATATGGTGTACTATATGGTGTACTATATGGTGTACTATATGATGTACAATATGATGTACTATATGATGTACTATATGGTGTACTATATGAGGTACTATATGATGTACTATATGGTGTACTATATGAGGTACTGTGTGGTGTACTGTATGGTGTACTATATGGATTACTGTATGGTGAAATGTATGGTGTACTGTTTTGTGTACTGTTTGGTGTACTGTACGGTGTACTATATGGTGTACTGTATGGTGTACTGTATGGTGTACTGTATGGTGTACTGTATGGTGTACTATATGGTGTACTATATGGTGTACTGTATGGTGTACTATATGAGGTACTATATGATTGTACTAAATGATGTACTATATGGTGTACTATATGATGTACTGTGTGGTGTACTGTATGGTGTACTATTTGGTATACTGTATGGTGTACTATATTGTGTACTCTATGGTGTACTGTATGGTGTAGTGTATGGTGTACTCTATGGTGTACTGTATGGTGTAATGTATGGTGTACTGTGTAGTGTACTGTATCGTGTAATGTATGGTGTACTGTATGGTGTACTGTATGGTGTACTGTATGGTGTACTATATGGTGTACTATATGATGTACTATATGGTGTACTGTATGGTGTACTGCATGGTGTACTATATGGTGTACTGTATGGTGTACTGTATGGTGTACTGTATGGTGTAATGTATGGTGTGCTGTGTAGTGTACTGTATCGTGTAATGTATGGTGTACTGTATGATGTACTGTATGGTGTACTGTATGGTGTACTGTATGGTGTACTATATGATGTACTATATGGTGTAGTGTATGTTGTACTGTATGGTGTATTGTATGATGTACTGTATAATGTACTGTATGGTGTACTGTATGATGTACTGTATGGTGTACTGTGTGGTGTACTGTTTGGTGTACTGTATGGTGTACTATATGGTGTACTGTATGGTGTAGTGTATGGTGTACTATATGTTTTACTGTATGGTGTATTATATGGTGTAATGTATGGTGTAATGTATGGTGTACTGTGTAGTGTACTGTATCGTGTAATATATGGTGTACTGATTGGTGTACTATATGGTGTACTATATGGTGTACTGTATGGTGTACTGTGTGATGTACTGTATGGTGTACTGTATTGTGTACTGTATGATGTACTGTGTGGTGTACTGTATGGTGTACTGTATGGTGTACTGTATGATGTACTGTATGGTGAACTGTATGATGTACTATATGGTATAATTTGTGGTGTACGGTGTACTGTGCGGTGTATTGTATGATGTACTGTGTGGTGTACTGTATGGTGTACTGCGTGGTGTACTGTGTGGTGTACTGTGTGATGTACATTGTGATGTACTGTATGATGTACTGTGTGGTGTATTGTATGGTGTACTGCTTGGTGTACTGTATGACGTACTGTGTTGTACTTCGTGGTGTACTGTATGATCTACTGTGTGGTGTACTGTGTGGTGTACTGTGTGATGTACTGTATGATGTACTGTATGATGTACTGCGTGGTGTACTGTATGGTGTAATGTTTGATGTACTGTATGCTGTACTGTATGGTGTACTATATGCTGTACTGTATGGTGTACTGTATGGTGTACTATATGGTGTAATGTATGGTGTATTGTATGATGTACTGTATAATGTACTGTATGGTGTACTGTATGATGTACTGTATTGTGTACTGTGTGGTGTACTGTTTGGTGTACTGTATGGTGTACTAAATGGTGTACTGTATGGTGTACTGTATGGTGTACTGTATGTTGTACTGTATGGTGTACTATATGGTGTACTGTATGGTGTAATGTATGGTGTACTGTGTAGTGTACTGTATCGTGTAATGTATTGTGTACTGTATGTTGTACTATATGGTGTACTATATGGTGTACTGTATAGTGTACTGTATGATGTACTGTATGGTGTACAGTACCATGTACTGTATGGTGTACTGTATGATGTACTGTATGATGTACTGTATGATGTACGGTATGGTGCACTGTGTGGTGTACTCTGTGGTGTACTGTATGATGTACTGTATGGTGTACTGTATGATGTACTATATGGTATAATTTGTGGTGTACGGTTTACTGTGCGGTGTATTGTATGATTTACTGTGTGGTGTACTGTATGGTGTACTGCGTGGTGTACTGTGTGGTGTACTGTGTGATGTACATTGTGATGTACTGTATGATGTACTGTGTGGTGTATTGTATGATGTACGGTATGGTGTACTGTATGATGTATTGTGTGGTGTACTGTGTGGTGTACTGTATGATGTACTGTATCGTGTACTGTATGGTGTACTGTATGATGTACTATATGGTATACTTTGTGGTGTACGGTGTACTGTGCGGTGTACTGTATGGTGTACTGTGTTGTGTACTGAATGGTGTTCTGTATGGTGTACTGTATGGTGTACTGTTTGGTGTACTGTATGGTGTACTGTATGGTGTACTATATGGTGTACTGTATGGTGTACTGTATGGTGTTATATATGGTGTACTATATGGTGTATTGTATGGTGTACTGTATGAGGTACTGTATGGTGTACTGTATGATGTACTCTATGGTGTACTGTATGATGTACTCTATGGTATACTTTGTGGTGTACGGTGTACTGTGCGGTGTATTGTATGATGTACTGTGTGGTGTACTGTATGGTGTACTGCGTGGTGTACTGTATGACGTACTGTGTGGTGTACTGCGTGGTGTACTGTATGATCTACTCTGTGGTGTACTGTGTGGTGTACAGTGTGATGTACTGTGTGATGTACTGTATGATGTACTGTGTGGTGTACTGTATGATGTACTGTGTGATGTACTGTATGATGTACTGTGTGGTATACTGTATGATGTACTGTATGATGTACTGTATGATGTACTGCGTGGTGTACTGTATGATGTACTGTATGGTGTACTGCGTGGTGTACTGTATGATCTACTGTGTGGTGTACTGTGTGGTGTACTGTGTGATGTACTGTGTGATGTACTGTATGATATACTGTGTAGGGTACTGTATGATATACGGTATGGTGTACTGTATGATGTACTGTGTGGTGTACTGTGTGGTGTACTGTATGATGTACTGTATCGTGTACTGTATGATGTACTGTGTGGTGTACTGTATGGTGTACTGTATGATGTACTGTGTGGTGTACTCTGTGGTGTACTGTATGATGTACTGTGTGGTGTACTGTATGATGTACTGTATGGTGTACTGTGTGGTGTACTGTATGTTGTACTGTATGATGTACTCTGTGGTGTACTGTATGGTGTACTGTTTGATGTACTGTATGGTGTACTGTATGGTGTACTGTATGATGTACTATATGGTATACTTTGTGGTGTACGGTGTACTATATGGTGTACTGTATGGTGTACTGTATGGTGTACTGTCTGGTGTAATGTATGCTGTACTGTGTAGTGTACTGTATCGTGTAATGTATGGTGTACTGTATGATGTACTGTATGGTGTACTGTATGGTGTACTGTATGGTGTACTATATGATGTAATATATGGTGTACTGTATGTTATACTGTATGGTGTATTGTATGATGTACTGTATAATGTACTGTATGGTGTACTCTATGATGTACTGTATGGTGTACTGTGTGGTGTACTGTTTGGTGTACTGTATGGTGTACTATATGGTGTACTCTATGGTGTACTGTATGGTGTACTGTATGGTGTACTGTATGGTGGGCTATATGGTGTACTGTATGGTATAATGTATGGTATACTGTGTAGTGTACTGTATCGTGTAATGTATGGTGTACTGTATGGTGTACTATATGGTGTACTATATGGTGTACTGTATGGTGTACTGTATGATGTACTTTATAGTATACTTTGTCGAGTACGGTGTAATGTGTGGTGTACTGTATGGTTTACTGTGTTGTGTACTGTATGGTGTACTGTATGGTGTACTGTATGGTGTACTGTTTGGTGTACTGTATGGTGTACTATATGGTGTACTGTATGGTGTACTGTATGGTGTACTATATGGTGTACTATATGGTGTACTGTATGGTGTACTGTATGATGTACTGTATGGTGTACTGTATGATGTACTGGATGGTGTACTGTATGATGTACTGTATGATGTACTGTATGATGTACTGTATGATGTACTGTATGATGTACGGTATGGTGTGCTGTATGGTGTACTGTGTGCTGTACACTATGGTGTACTCTATGGTGTGCTGTATGATGTACTGTATGGTGTACTGTATAATGTACTATATGGTATACTTTGTGGTGTACGGTGTACTGTGCGGTGTATTGTATGATGTACTGTGTGGTGTACTGTATGGTGTACTGCGTGGTGTACTGTGTGGAGTACTGTATGGTGTACTGTATGATGTACTGTGTGGTGTACTGTATGATGTACGGAATGGTGTACTGTATGATATACTGTGTGGTGTACTGTGTGGTGTACTGTATGATGTACTGTATCGTGTACTTTATGATGTACTGTGTGGTGTACTATGTGGGGTACTGTATTATTTACTGTGTGGTGTACTGTATGATGTACTGTATGGTGTACTCTGTGTTGTACTGTATGTTGTACTGTATGATGTACTGTGTGGTGTACTGTATGGTGTACTGTTTGATGTACTTTATGGTGTACTGTATGGTGTACTGTATGATGTACTATATGGTATACATTGTGGTGTACGGTATACTGTGCGGTGTACTGTATTATGTACTGTGTGTTGAACTCTGTGGTGTACTATATGATGTACTGTGTGGTGCACTGTATGATGTACTGTATGGTGTACTGTGTTGTGTACTCTATGGTGTACTGTATGATGTACTGTATGGTATACTGTTTGGTGTACTGTATGGTGTACTATATGGTATACTGTTTGGTGTACTGTATGGTGTACTATATAGTGTACTGTATGGTGTACTGTATGATGTAGTGTATGGTGTACTGTCTGATGTACTGTATGGTGTACTGTATGATGTACTGTATGATGTACTGTATGATATAAGGTATGGTGTATTGTGTGGTGTACTGTGTGGTGTACTGTATGGTGTACTGTATGGTGTACTCTATGATGTACTGTATGATGTACTCTATGGTGTACTGTATGATGTACTATATGGTATACTTTGTGGTGTACGGTGTACTGTGCGGTGTATTTTATGATGTACTGTGTGGTGTAATGTATGGTATGCTGCGTGGTGTACTGTATGATGTACTATGTTGTGTACTGCGTGGAGTACTGTATGATATATATACTGTGTGATGTACTGTGTGGTGTACTTTGTCATGTACTTTGTGATGTAATCTATGATGTACTGTATGATGTACTGTATGATGTACTGTATGATGTACTGTATGATGTACTGTGTGGTGTACTGTATGATGTACTGTGTGATGTACTGTATGATGTACTGTGTGGTGTACTCTATGATGTACTGTATGATGTACTGTATGATGTACTGCGTGGTGTACTGTATGATGTACTGTATGGTGTACTGCGTGGTGTACTCTATGATCTACTGTGTGGTGTACTGTGTGGTGTACTGGGTGATGTACTGTGTGAGGTACTGTATGATGTACTGTATGATGTACTGTGTGATGTACTGTATGATGTACTGTGTGGTGTACTCTATGATGTACTGTATGATGTACTGTATGATGTACTGCGTGGTGTACTGTATGATGTACTGTATGGTGTACTGCGTGGTGTACTCTATGATCTACTGTGTGGTGTACTGTGTGGTGTACTGGGTGATGTACTGTGTGAGGTACTGTATGATGTACTGTATGATGTACTGTGTGATGTACTGTATGATGTACTGTGTGGTGTACTCTATGATGTACTGTATGATGTACTGTATGATGTACTGCGTGGTGTACTGTATGATGTACTGTATGGTGTACTGCGTGGTGTACTGTATGATTTACTGTGTGGTGTACTCTGTGGTGTACTGTATGATGTACTGTGTGGTGTACTCTGTGGTGTACTGTATGATTTACTGTGTGGTGTACTGTATGATTTACTGTGTGGTGTACTCTGTGGTGTACTGTATGATTTACTGTGTGGTGTACTCTGTGGTGTACTGTATGATTTACTGTGTGGTGTACTCTGTGGTGTACTGTATGATGTACTGTGTGGTGTACTCTGTGGTGTACTATATGATGTACTGTATGGTGTACTGTGTGGTGTACTGTATGTTGTAGTGTATGATGTACTGTGTGGTGTACTGTATGGTGTAATGTTTGATGTACTGTATGCTGTACTGTATGGTGTACTGTATGATGTACTATATGGTATACTTTGTGGTGTACGGTGTACTGTATGGTTTACTGTATGGTGTACTGTGTGGTGTACTGTGTGGAGTACTGTATGATGTACGGTATGGTGTACTGTATGATGTACTGTATGATGTACTGTGTGGTGTACTTTGTGGTGTACTGTATGATGTACTGTATCGTGTACTTTATGATTTACTGTGTGGTGTACTCTGTGGTGTACTGTATTATGTACTGTGTGGTGTACTCTGTGGTGTACTGTGTGGTGTACTGTATGGTGTACTGTTTGATGTACTGTATGGTGTACTGTATGGTGTACTGTATGATGTACTGTGTGGTATACTTTGTGGTGTACGGTATACTGTGCGGTGTACTGTATGATGTACTGTGTGGTGAACTCTGTGGTGTACTGTATGATGTACTGTGTGGTGTACTGTATGATGTACTGTATGGTATACTGTTTGGTGTACTGTATGGTGTACTATATGGTGTACTGTATGGTGTACTGTATGATGTAGTGTATGGTGTACTGTCTGATGTACTGTATGGTGTACTGTATGATGTACTGTATGATGTACTGTATGATATAACGTATGGTGTATTGTGTGGTGTACTGTGTGGTGTACTGTATGGTGTACTGTATGGTGTATTGTATGATGTACTGTATGGTGTACTGTATGGTGTACTGTATGATGTACTATATGGTATACTTTGTGGTGTACGGTGTACTGTGCGGTGTATTGTATGATGTACTGTGTGGTGTAATGTATGGTATACTGCGTGGTGTACTGTATGATGTACTATGTTGTGTACTGCCTGGAGTACTGTATGATATACTGTGTGGTGTACTGTGTGGTGTACTTTGTCATGTACTTTGTGATGTACTCTATGATGTACTGTGTGGTGTACTGTATGATGTACTGTATGATGTACTGTATGATGTACTGTATGATGTACTTTGTGGTGTACTGTATGATGTATTGTGTGATGTACTGTATGATGTACTGTGTGGTGTACTCTATGATGTACTGTATGATGTACTGTATGATGTACTGCGTGGTGTACTGTATGATGTACTGTATGGTGTACTGCGTGGTGTACTCCACGATCTACTGTGTGGTGTACTGTGTGGTGTACTGTGTGATGTACTGTGTGATGTACTGTATGGTGTACTGTATGAGATACTGTGTGGTGTACTGTTTGGTGTACTGTATGATGTACTGTATCGTGTACTCTATGATATACTGTGTGGTGTACTGTGTGGTGTACTGTATGATGTACTGTGTGGTGTACTCTGTGGTGTACTGTATGATGTACTGTGTGGTGTACTATATGATGTACTGTATGGTGTACTGTGTGGTGTACTGTATGTTGTAGTGTATGATGTACTCTATGCTGTACTGTATGGTGTACTGTATGATGTACTATATGGTATACTTTGTGGTGTACTGTGTACTGTATGGTTTACTGTATGGTGTACTGTGTGGTGTACTGTGTGGAGTACAGTATGATGTACGGTATGGTGTACTGTATGATGTACTGTATGATGTACTGTGTGGTGTACTGTATGATGTACTGTATGATGTACTGTGTGGTGTACTGTGTGGTGTACTGTATGGTGTACTGTGTGTTGTACTGTGTGGTGTACTGTATGGTGTACTGTATGGTGTACGGTATGGTGTACTATGTGGTGTACTGTGTGGTGTACTGTGTGGTGTACGGTATGGTGTACTGTATGGTGTACTGTGTGGTGTACTGTGTGGTGTACTGTATGGTGTACTGTGTGGTGTACTGTATGGTGTACTGTGTGGTGTACTGTGTGGTGTACTGTATGGTGTACTGTGTGGTGTACTGTGTGGTGTACTGTATGGTGTACTGTGTGGTGTACTGTGTGGTGTACTGTATGATGTACTGTATGGTGTACTGTATGGTGTACTGTGTGGTGTACTGTATGGTGTACTGTGTGGTGTACTGTATGGTGTACGGTGTGGTGTACTGTGTGGTGTACGGTATGGTGTACGGTGTGGTGTACGGTGTGGTGTACTGTATGGTGTACGGTGTGGTGTACTGTGTGGTGTACTGTATGGTGTACGGTGTGGTGTACTGTGTGGTGTACGGTATGGTGTACGGTGTGGTGTACTGTGTGGTGTACGGTATGGTATACGGTGTGGTTGTGTGTACTGTGGGTGTACTGTGTGGTGTACTGTGTGGTGTACTGTTGGTGTACTGTGTGGTGTACTGTGTGGTGTACTGTATGGTGTACTGTATGGTGTACGGTACGGTGTACTGTATGGTGTACTGTGTGGTGTACTGTGTGGTGTACTGTATGGAGTACTGTATGATGTATAGTATGGTGTACTGTGTGGTGTACTGTGTGATGTACTGTATGGTGTACTGTATGGTGTACGGTATGGTTTACTGTATGGTGTACTGTGTGGTGTACTGTGTGGTGTACTGTATGGTGTACTCCATGGTGTACTGTGTGGTGTACTGTATGGTGTACTGTATGGTGTACTCCATGGTGTACTGTGTGGTGTACTGTGTGGTGTACTGTATGGTGTACTGTATGGTGTACTGTATGGTGTACTGTATGGTGTACTGTATGGTGTACTGTGTGGTGTACTGTGTGGTGTACTGTATGGTGTACTGTGTGGTGTACTTTATGGTGTACTGTGTGGTGTACTGTATGGTGTACTGTGTGGTGTACTGTGTGGTGTACTGTGTGGTGTACTGTGTGGTGTACTGTATGGTGTACTGTATGGTGTACTGTATGGTGTACTGTGTGGTGTACTGTGTGGTGTACTGTGTGGTGTACTGTATGGTGTACTGTATGGTGTACTGTATGGTGTACTGTATGGTGTACTATATGGTGTACTGTGTGGTGTACTGTGTGGTGTACTGTATGGTGTACTGTATGATGTACTGTGTGGTGTACTGTGTGGTGTACTGTGTGGTGTACTGTATGGTGTACGGTATGGTGTACTGTATGGTGTACTGTATGGTGTACTGTATGGTGTACTGTGTGGTGTACTGTGTGTTGTACTGTATGGTGTAATGTATGGTGTACTGTATGGTGTACTTATGGTGTACTGTGTGGTGTACTGTATGGTGTACTGTATGGTGTACTGTATGGTATACTGTATGGTGTACTGTATGGTGTACTGTGTGGTGTACTGCGTGGTGTACTGAATGGTGTACTCTATGTTGTACTGTATGGTGTACTGTATGGTGTACTGTATGGTGTACTGTATGGTGTACTATATGGTGTACTGTGTGGTGTACTGTGTGGTGTACTGTATGGTGTACTGTATGTGTACTGTATGGTGTACTGTATGGTGTACTGTAGGGTGTACTGTATGGTGTACTGTATGGTGTACTGTGTGGTGTACTGTGTGGTGTACTGTGTGGTGTACTGTGTGGTGTACTTTATGGTGTACTGTGTGGTGTACTGTATGGTGTACTGTGTGGTGTACTGTGTGGTGTACTGTGTGGTGTACTGTATGGTGTACTGTATGGTGTACTATATGGTGTACTGTGTGGTGTACTGTGTGGTGTACTGTGTGGTGTACTGTATGGTGTACTGTATGGTGTACTGTATGGTGTAATGTATGGTGTACTATATGGTGTACTGTGTGGTGTACTGTGTGGTGTACTGTATGGTGTACTGTATGATGTACTGTGTGGTGTACTGTGTGGTGTACTGTGTGGTGTACTGTATGGTGTACTGTATGGTGTACTGTATGTTGTACTGTATGGTGTACTGTATGGTGTACTGTGTGGTGTACTGTGTGTTGTACTGTATGGTGTACTGTATGGTGTACTGTATGGTGTACTGTGTGGTGTACTGTGTGGTGTACTGTATGGTGTACTGTATGGTGTACTGTATGGTATACTGTATGGTGTACTGTATGGTGTACTGTGTGGTGTACTGCGTGGTGTACTGAATGGTGTACTCTATGTTGTACTGTATGGTGTACTGTATGGTGTACTGTATGGTGTACTGTATGGTGTACTATATGGTGTACTGTGTGGTGTACTGTGTGGTGTACTGTGTGGTGTACTGTATGGTGTACTGTGTGTTGTACTGTGTGGTGTACTGTATGGTGTACTGTATGGTGTACGGTATGGTGTACTATGTGGTGTACTGTGCGGTGTACTGTGTGGTGTACGGTATGGTGTACTGTATGGTGTACTGTGTGGTGTACTGTGTGGTGTACTGTATGGTGTACTGTGTGGTGTACTGTATGGTGACCTGTGTGGTGTACTGTGTGGTGTACTGTATGGTGTACTGTGTGGTGTACTGTGTGGTGTATTGTATGGTGTACTGTGTGGTGTACTGAGTGGTGTACTGTATGATGTACTGTATGGTGTACTGTATGGTGTACTGTGTGGTGTACTGTATGGTGTACTGTGTGGTGTACTGTATGGTGTACGGTGTGGTGTACTGTGTGGTGTACGGTATGGTGTACGGTGTGGTGTACGGTGTGGTGTACTGTATGGTGTACGGTGTGGTGTACTGTGTGGTGTACTGTATGGTGTACGGTGTGGTGTACTGTGTGGTGTACGGTATTGTGTACGGTGTGGTGTACTGTGTGGTGTACGGTATGGTATACGGTGTGATGTACTGTGTGGTGTACTGTATGGTGTACGGTGTGGTGTACTGTGTGGTGTACTGTGTGGTGTACTGTGTGGTGTACTGTATGGTGTACTGTGTGGTGTACTGTGTGGTGTACTGTATGGTGTACTGTATGGTGTACGGTACGGTGTACTGTATGGTGTACTGTGTGGTGTACTGTGTGGTGTACTGTATGGTGTACTGTATGATGTACAGTATGGTGTACTGTGTGGTGTACTGTGTGATGTACTGTATGGTGTACTGTATGGTGTACGGTATGGTGTACTGTATGGTGTACTGTGTGGTGTACTGTGTGGTGTACTGTATGGTGTACTCCATGGTGTACTGTGTGGTGTACTGTATGGTGTACTGTATGGTGTACTCCATGGTGTACTGTGTGGTGTACTGTGTGGTGTACTGTATGGTGTACTGTATGGTGTACTGTATGGTGTACTGTATGGTGTACTGTATGGTGTACTGTGTGGTGTACTGTGTGGTGTACTGTATGGTGTACTGTGTGGTGTACTTTATTGTGTACTGTGTGGTGTACTGTATGGTGTACGGTATGGTGTACGGTGTGGTGTACTGTATGGTGTACTGTGTGGTGTACTGTGTGGTGTACTGTATGTTGTACTGTATGGTGTACTGTGTGGTGTACTGTGTGGTGTACTGTAGGGTGTACTGTATGTTGTACTGTGTGGTGTACTGTATGGTGTACTGTGTGGTGTACTGTGTGGTGTACTGTGTGGTGTACTGTATGGTGTGCGGTATGGTGTACTGTGTGGTGTACAGTGTGGTGTACTGTGTGGTGTACTGTATGGTGTACGGTATGGTGTACTGTGTGGTGTACTGTGTGGTGTACTGTATGGTGTACGGTATGGTGTACTGTGTGGTGTACTGTGTGGTGTACTGTATGGTGTACTGTATTGTGTACTGTATGGTGTACTGTATGGTGTACTGTATGGTGTACTGTGTGGTGTACTGTATGGTGTACTGTATGGTGTACTGTATGGTGTACTGTGTGGTGTACTGTGTGGTGTACTGTGTGGTGTACGGTATGGTGTACTGTGTGGTGTACTGTGTGGTGTACTGTATGGTGTACGGTATGGTGTACTGTATGGTGTACTGTATGGTGTACTGTATGGTGTACTGTGTGGTGTACTGTGTGTTGTACTGTATGGTGTAATGTATGGTGTACTGTATGGTGTACTTATGGTGTACTGTGTGGTGTACTGTATGGTGTACTGTATGGTGTACTGTATGGTATACTGTATGGTGTACTGTATGGTGTACTGTGTGGTGTACTGCGTGGTGTACTGAATGGTGTACTCTATGTTGTACTGTATGGTGTACTGTATGGTGTACTGTATGGTGTACTATATGGTGTACTGTGTGGTGTACTGTGTGGTGTACTGTATGGTGTACTGTATGATGTACTGTATGGTGTACTGTATGGTGTACTGTAGGGTGTACTGTATGGTGTACTGTATGGTGTACTCTGTGGTGTACTGTGTGGTGTACTGTATGGTGTACTGTGTGGTGTACTTTATGGTGTACTGTGTGGTGTACTGTATGGTGTACTGTGTGGTGTACTGTGTGGTGTACTGTGTGGTGTACTGTATGGTGTACTGTATGGTGTACTATATGGTGTACTGTGTGGTGTACTGTGTGGTGTACTGTGTGGTGTACCGTATGGTGTACTGTATGGTGTACTGTATGGTGTAATGTATGGTGTACTATATGGTGTACTGTGTGGTGTACTGTGTGGTGTACTGTATGGTGTACTGTATGATGTACTGTGTGGTGTACTGTGTGGTGTACTGTGTGGTGTACTGTATGGTGTACTGTATGGTGTACTGTATGGTGTACTGTATGGTGTACTGTATGGTGTACTGTGTGGTGTACTGTGTGTTGTACTGTATGGTGTACTGTATGGTGTACTGTATGGTGTACTGTGTGGTGTACTGTGTGCTGTACTGTATGGTGTACTGTATGGTGTACTGTATGGTATACTGTATGGTGTACTGTATGGTGTACTGTGTGGTGTACTGCGTGGTGTACTGAATGGTGTACTCTATGTTGTACTGTATGGTGTACTGTATGGTGTACTGTATGGTGTACTATATGGTGTACTGTGTGGTGTACTGTGTGGTGTACTGTGTGGTGTACTGTATGGTGTACTGTGTGTTGTACTGTGTGGTGTACTGTATGGTGTACTGTATGGTGTACGGTATGGTGTACTATGTGGTGTACTGTGCGGTGTACTGTGTGGTGTACGGTATGGTGTACTGTATGGTGTACTGTGTGGTGTACTGTGTGGTGTACTGTATGGTGTACTGTGTGGTGTACTGTATGGTGACCTGTGTGGTGTACTGTGTGGTGTACTGTATGGTGTACTGTGTGGTGTACTGTGTGGTGTATTGTATGGTGTACTGTGTGGTGTACTGAGTGGTGTACTGTATGATGTACTGTATGGTGTACTGTATGGTGTACTGTGTGGTGTACTGTATGGTGTACTGTGTGGTGTACTGTATGGTGTACGGTGTGGTGTACTGTGTGGTGTACGGTATGGTGTACGGTGTGGTGTACGGTGTGGTGTACTGTATGGTGTACGGTGTGGTGTACTGTGTGGTGTACTGTATGGTGTACGGTGTGGTGTACTGTGTGGTGTACGGTATTGTGTACGGTGTGGTGTACTGTGTGGTGTACGGTATGGTATACGGTGTGATGTACTGTGTGGTGTACTGTATGGTGTACGGTGTGGTGTACTGTGTGGTGTACTGTGTGGTGTACTGTGTGGTGTACTGTATGGTGTACTGTGTGGTGTACTGTGTGGTGTACTGTATGGTGTACTGTATGGTGTACGGTACGGTGTACTGTATGGTGTACTGTGTGGTGTACTGTGTGGTGTACTGTATGGTGTACTGTATGATGTACAGTATGGTGTACTGTGTGGTGTACTGTGTGATGTACTGTATGGTGTACTGTATGGTGTACGGTATGGTGTACTGTATGGTGTACTGTGTGGTGTACTGTGTGGTGTACTGTATGGTGTACTCCATGGTGTACTGTGTGGTGTACTGTATGGTGTACTGTATGGTGTACTCCATGGTGTACTGTGTGGTGTACTGTGTGGTGTACTGTATGGTGTACTGTATGGTGTACTGTATGGTGTACTGTATGGTGTACTGTATGGTGTACTGTGTGGTGTACTGTGTGGTGTACTGTATGGTGTACTGTGTGGTGTACTTTATTGTGTACTGTGTGGTGTACTGTATGGTGTACGGTATGGTGTACGGTGTGGTGTACTGTATGGTGTACTGTGTGGTGTACTGTGTGGTGTACTGTATGTTGTACTGTATGGTGTACTGTGTGGTGTACTGTGTGGTGTACTGTAGGGTGTACTGTATGTTGTACTGTGTGGTGTACTGTATGGTGTACTGTGTGGTGTACTGTGTGGTGTACTGTGTGGTGTACTGTATGGTGTGCGGTATGGTGTACTGTGTGGTGTACAGTGTGGTGTACTGTGTGGTGTACTGTATGGTGTACGGTATGGTGTACTGTGTGGTGTACTGTGTGGTGTACTGTATGGTGTACGGTATGGTGTACTGTGTGGTGTACTGTGTGGTGTACTGTATGGTGTACTGTATTGTGTACTGTATGGTGTACTGTATGGTGTACTGTATGGTGTACTGTGTGGTGTACTGTATGGTGTACTGTATGGTGTACTGTATGGTGTACTGTGTGGTGTACTGTGTGGTGTACTGTGTGGTGTACGGTATGGTGTACTGTGTGGTGTACTGTGTGGTGTACTGTATGGTGTACGGTATGGTGTACTGTGTGGTGTACTGTGTGGTGTACGGTATGGTGTACTGTGTGGTGTACTGTGTGGTGTACTGTATGGTGTACGGTATGGTGTACAGTATGGTGTACTGTGTGGTGTACTGTGTGGTGTACTGTATGGTGTACTGTATGGTGTACTGTATGGTGTACTGTATGGTGTACTGTATGGTGTATTGTATGGTGTACTGTATGGTGTACTGTGTGGTGTACGGTATGATGTACTTTATGGTGTACGGTGTGGTGTACTGTATGATGTACTGTATGGTGTACTGTGTGGTGTACTGTGTGGTGTACCGTATGGTGTACTGTGTGGTGTACGGTATGGTGTACGGTATGGTGTACTGTATGGTGTACTGTATGGTGTACTGTATGGTGTACGGTATGGTGTACTGTATGGTGTACTGTGTGGTGTACTGTAAGGTGTACGGTATGGTGTACTGTATGGTGTACGGTATGGTGTACGGTATGGTGTACTTTTGTGGTGTACTGTATGGTGTACGGTATGGTGTACTGTATGGTGTACGGTATGGTGTACGGTATGGTGTACTGTATGGTGTACTGTATGGTGTACTATATGGTGTACGGTATGTTGTACTGTATGGTGTACTGTATGGTGTACTGTATGGTGTACTGTATGGTGTACTGTATGGTGTACGGTATGGTGTACTCTATGATGTACTGTATGGTGTACTGTGTGGTGTACTGTATGGTGTACGGTATGGTGTACGGTATGGTGTACTGTGTGGTGTACTCTATGGTGTACTGTGTGGTGTACTGTATGGTGTACGGTATGGTTTACTTTATGGTGTACTGTATGGTGTACGGTATGGTGTACAGTATGGTGTACGGTATGGTGTACTGTATGGTGTACTGTATGGTGTACTGTGTGGTGTACTGTATGGTGTACGGTATGGTGTACGGTATGGTGTACTGTGTGGTGTACTGTATGGTGTACTATTATATTGCTTATATAATTATGTTGGTTAAAACTGAGGATCCATGGACATGATAGATTTGCCAAACTGCAATATTTAATTAATAATATCCATACACGATTTGTGTTACCTAAGTATACATGATGTTCAAGTAATCTTTAAGAAACTGCACTACATGACGTTTATTCATCATCTTCTCTTTATTCTGTAAATAAAACATGTTAATATGGCGATCAGGTTTTGTTTTATGTAAAACAGATATATACAGAAACTATTTACAACCGCAGATGAGACAGTGTGTTTGATTTCCCGCAAGATAAATGGCAGAACCAACCCCACATCCTCATACATGTCGTTATTCAGTCGTAAAAACGTCACATTGATTAGCTCATCGTTCATGGAATCGAACAAACATACAGACACAATTATATATGAAAAATTATGGTCAGGACAGATTTCAGAAGATTTTGAAAAACAAGTGCATTAGCACAATCATTGAAATGATAAAGTGATGTATACTTAACTTACTAGACAATCAATCAACCATTGTTATTGTTCATTGGATTTGAAATGGAAGTAGACCTATGGGCAAATATTTCAGCAAACCTGGTAACATTACGTATACTTTTTATTCTCATAAATAACCATTATTATATTTTCTATTATTCTAAAACGTTTTCAATTTTAATTTCTGCTATTCTAAAAATCTAACGAAATGTTTTCAAAAATATCTGGAAAGTATTTTATACAGCAACACTATAGTCGGTGTGCTATCGTAAATTTCGCATAAAGTCAAAGATAAGTTTCAATTTTTAGTCAACGTTGTTCGCCAAACTAGAATAATACGAGTACATACGTTATAAAACACTTTGAACTAATTTTATGCAGCAATTCGATATTATACCAGCCGAAAATACCCTCGTGGAACTCGTGAGTTTTGACATACCTAGGTGTATTATCAAGTGGCCGAGCTGTACACTAAGCTTGCATGTCCTTTCATGTGGGTTAACTATTGTGAGTAATGGCCCATTCATGCTAAATTATACTTAACTATTCATGTATTGTAGCATGCATGTTTGATTAATAGCATAATCTATGTGTAGTATGCGTAACCAAAATGTCTGTTTATGGTCTTACACGGGATTGTCCGTAAACGCCAAGCTACGAAACGTGTCTTCCCGTACAGATGTATGGTCTTACACGGGATTGTCCGTAAACGCCAAGCTACGAAACGTGTCTTCCCGTACAGATGTATGGTCTTACACGGGATTGTCCGTAAACGCCAAGCTACGAAACGTGTCTTCCCGTACAGATGTATGGTCTTACACGGGATTGTCCGTAAACGCCAAGCTACGAAACGTGTCTTCCCGTACAGATGTATGGTCTTACACGGGATTGTCCGTAAACGCCAAGCTACGAAACGTGTCTTCCCGTACAGATGTATGGTCTTACACGGGATTGTCCGTAAACGCCAAGCTACGAAACGTGTCTTCCCGTACAGATGTATGGTCTTACACGGGATTGTCCGTAAACGCCAAGCTACGAAACGTGTCTTCCCGTACAGATGTATGGTCTTACACGGGATTGTCCGTAAACGCCAAGCTACGAAACGTGTCTTCCCGTACAGATGTATGGTCTTACACGGGATTGTCCGTAAACGCCAAGCTACGAAACGTGTCTTCCCGTACAGATGTATGGTCTTACACGGGATTGTCCGTAAACGCCAAGCTACGAAACGTGTCTTCCCGTACAGATGTATGGTCTTACACGGGATTGTCCGTAAACGCCAAGCTACGAAACGTGTCTTCCCGTGCAGATTTATGGTCTTACACGGGATTGTCCGTAAACGCCAAGCTACGAAACGTGTCTTCCCGTGCAGATTTATGGTCTTACACGGGATTGTCCGTAAACGCCAAGCTACGAAACGTGTCTTCCCGTGCAGATTTATGGTCTTACACGGGATTGTCCGTAAACGCCAAGCTACGAAACGTGTCTTCCCGTGCAGATTTATGGTCTTACACGGGATTGTCCGTAAACGCCAAGCTACGAAACGTGTCTTCCCGTGCAGATTTATGGTCTTACACGGGATTGTCCGTAAACGCCAAGCTACGAAACGTGTCTTCCCGTGCAGATTTATGGTCTTACACGGGATTGTCCGTAAACGCCAAGCTACGAAACGTGTCTTCCCGTGCAGATTTATGGTCTTACACGGGATTGTCCGTAAACGCCAAGCTACGAAACGTGTCTTCCCGTGCAGATTTATGGTCTTACACGGGATTGTCCGTAAACGCCAAGCTACGAAACGTGTCTTCCCGTGCAGATTTATGGTCTTACACGGGATTGTCCGTAAACGCCAAGCTACGAAACGTGTCTTCCCGTGCAGATTTATGGTCTTACACGGGATTGTCCGTAAACGCCAAGCTACGAAACGTGTCTTCCCGTGCAGATTTATGGTCTTACACGGGATTGTCCATAAACGCCAAGCTACGAAACGTGTCTTCCCGTGCAGATTTATGGTCTTACACGGGATTGTCCGTAAACGCCAAGCTACGAAACGTGTCTTCCCGTGCAGATTTATGGTCTTACACGGGATTGTCCGTAAACGCCAAGCTACGAAACGTGTCTTCCCGTGCAGATTTATGGTCTTACACGGGATTGTCCATAAACGCCAAGCTACGAAACGTGTCTTCCCGTGCAGATTTATGGTCTTACACGGGATTGTCCGTAAACGCCAAGCTACGAAACGTGTCTTCCCGTGCAGATTTATGGTCTTACACGGGATTGTCCGTAAACGCCAAGCTACGAAACGTGTCTTCCCGTGCAGATTTATGGTCTTACACGGGATTGTCCATAAACGCCAAGCTACGAAACGTGTCTTCCCGTGCAGATTTATGGTCTTACACGGGATTGTCCATAAACGCCAAGCTACGAAACGTGTCTTCCCGTGCAGATTTATGGTCTTACACGGGATTGTCCGTAAACGCCAAGCTACGAAACGTGTCTTCCCGTGCAGATTTATGGTCTTACACGGGATTGTCCGTAAACGCCAAGCTACGAAACGTGTCTTCCCGTGCAGATTTATGGTCTTACACGGGATTGTCCATAAACGCCAAGCTACGAAACGTGTCTTCCCGTGCAGATTTATGGTCTTACACGGGATTGTCCATAAACGCCAAGCTACGAAACGTGTCTTCCCGTGCAGATTTATGGTCTTACACGGGATTGTCCATAACGCCAAGCTACGAAACGTGTCTTCCCGTGCAGATTTGTGGTCTTACACGGGATTGTCCATAAACGCCAAGCTACGAAACGTGTCTTCCCGTGCAGATTTGTGGTCTTACACGGGATTGTCCATAAACGCCAAGCTACGAAACGTGTCTTCCCGTGCAGATTTGTGGTCTTACACGGGATTGTCCATCAACGCCAAGCTACGAAACGTGTCTTCCCGTGCAGATGTATGGTCTTACACGGGATTGTCCATAAACGCCAAGCTACGAAACGTGTCTTCCCGTGCAGATTTATGGTCTTACACGGGATTGTCCATAAACGCCAAGCTACGAAACGTGTCTTCCCGTGCAGATTTATGGTCTTACACGGGATTGTCCGTAAACGCCAAGCTACGAAACGTGTCGTCCCGTGCAGATTTATGGTCTTACACGGGATTGTCCATAAACGCCAAGCTACGAAACGTGTCTTCCCGTGCAGATTTATGGTCTTACACGGGATTGTCCATAAACGCCAAGCTTCGAAACGTGTCTTCCCGTGCAGATTTATGGTCTTACACGGGATTGTCCATAAACGCCAAGCTACGAAACGTGTCTTCCCGTGCAGATTTGTGGTCTTACACGGGATTGTCCGTAAACGCCAAGCTACGAAACGTGTCTTCCCGTGCAGATTTATGGTCTTACACGGGATTGTCCGTAAACGCCAAGCTACGAAACGTGTCTTCCCGTGCAGATTTATGGTCTTACACGGGATTGTCCATAAACGCCAAGCTACGAAACGTGTCTTCCCGTGCAGATTTATGGTCTTACACGGGATTGTCCATAAACGCCAAGCTACGAAACGTGTCTTCCCGTGCAGATTTATGGTCTTACACGGGATTGTCCGTAACGCCAAGCTACGAAACGTGTCTTCCCGTGCAGATTTATGGTCTTACACGGGATTGTCCGTAAACGCCAAGCTACGAAACGTGTCTTCCCGTGCAGATTTATGGTCTTACACGGGATTGTCCGTAAACGCCAAGCTACGAAACGTGTCTTCCCGTGCAGATTTATGGTCTTACACGGGATTGTCCATAAACGCCAAGCTACGAAACGTGTCTTCCCGTGCAGATTTATGGTCTTACACGGGATTGTCCGTAAACGCCAAGCTACGAAACGTGTCTTCCCGTGCAGATTTATGGTCTTACACGGGATTGTCCGTAAACGCCAAGCTACGAAACGTGTCTTCCCGTGCAGATTTATGGTCTTACACGGGATTGTCCGTAAACGCCAAGCTACGAAACGTGTCTTCCCGTGCAGATTATGGTCTTACACGGGATTGTCCATAAACGCCAAGCTACGAAACGTGTCTTCCCGTGCAGATTTATGGTCTTACACGGGATTGTCCGTAAACGCCAAGCTACGAAACGTGTCTTCCCGTGCATATTTATGGTCTTACACGGGATTGTCCGTAAACGCCAAGCTACGAAACGTGTCTTCCCGTGCAGATTTATGGTCTTACACGGGATTGTCCATCAACGCCAAGCTACGAAACGTGTCTTCCCGTGCAGATTGTGGTCTTACACGGGATTGTCCATAAACGCCAAGCTACGAAACGTGTCTTCCCGTGCAGATTTATGGTCTTACACGGGATTGTCCATAAACGCCAAGCTACGAAACGTGTCTTCCCGTGCAGATTTGTGGTCTTACACGGGATTGTCCATAAACGCCAAGCTATGAAACGTGTCTTCCCGTGCAGATTTGTGGTCTTACACGGGATTGTCCATCAACGCCAAGCTACGAAACGTGTCTTCCCGTGCAGATGTATGGTCTTACACGGGATTGTCCATAAACGCCAAGCTACGAAACGTGTCTTCCCGTGCAGATTTATGGTCTTACACGGGATTGTCCATAAACGCCAAGCTACGAAACGTGTCTTCCCGTGCAAATTTATGGTCTTACACGGGATTGTCCGTAAACGCCAAGCTACGAAACGTGTCTTCCCGTGCAGATTTATGGTCTTACACGGGATTGTCCATAAACGCCAAGCTACGAAACGTGTCTTCCCGTGCAGATTTATGGTCTTACACGGGATTGTCCATAAACGCCAAGCTTCGAAACGTGTCTTCCCGTGCAGATGTATGGTCTTACACGGGATTGTCCATAAACGCCAAGCTACGAAACGTGTCTTCCCGTGCAGATTTATGGTCTTACACGGGATTGTCCGTAAACGCCAAGCTACGAAACGTGTCTTCCCGTGCAGATTTATGGTCTTACACGGGATTGTCCGTAAACGCCAAGCTACGAAACGTGTCTTCCCGTGCAGATTTATGGTCTTACACGGGATTGTCCATAAACGCCAAGCTACGAAACGTGTCTTCCCGTGCAGATTTATGGTCTTACACGGGATTGTCCATCAACGCCAAGCTACGAAACGTGTCTTCCCGTGCAGATTTATGGTCTTACACGGGATTGTCCATAAACGCCAAGCTACGAAACGTGTCTTCCCGTGCAGATTTGAGATATTGATGAAGATTTTTTTTGAATGATGGTGATACATATACAGTTCTCATAAAATACAAATATATTACTTGACCATTGTTACTGCTATATTATACATCCCATGCATATGCTATACAATAATGCCATGTTGTTAGCAATGGATAATTCATGTATTGATAAAAACAATTACCATGTCGAATACACTAAATATTTCTCATTTGAATATTTGTAAAACATTGTGGACTATTGTTGAAAGACGTTGATCATGATAATAACCTGCAATTAATACACAATGAATAACCTGCAATTAATACACAATGAATAACCTGCAATTAATACACAATGAATAACCTGCAATTAATACACAATGAATAACCTGCAATTAATACACAATGAATAACCTGCAATTAATACAAATATAGCAAAGTATAATATACGTCTAAAACATATTCAAATAAAAATAAGATTATATCTAGTAAGTACAAACAAAATGTAGTCAAAACATTATGCAAACACAAACATGTATAACCATTGTTATGCACACACAAACATGTATAGCAATTGTTATGCACACACAAACATGTATAGCAATTGTTATGCACACACAAACATGCATACCAATTGTTATGCACACACACACATGCATAACAATTGTTAAGCACACACAAACATGCATAACAATTGTTAAGCACACACAAACATGCATACCAATTGTTAAGCACACACAAACATGCATACCAATTGATAAGCACACACAAACATGCATATCAATTGTTATGCACACACAAACATGCATAACAATTGTTATGTAATGTACTAGTAATGTAGTTCCGTCATTCATTGTATGTGGGTACTAGTAATGTAGTTCCGTCATTCATTGTATGTGGGTACTAGTAATGCAGTCCCGTCATTCATTGTATGTGGGTACTAGTAATGTAGTTTCGTCATTCATTGTATGTGGGTACTAGTAATGTAGTTCCGTCATTCATTGTATGTGGGTACTAGTAATGCAGTCCCGTCATTCATTGTATGTGGGTACTAGTAATGTAGTTCCGTCATTCATTGTATGTGGGTACTAGTAATGTAGTTCCGTTATTCATTGTATGTGGGTACTAGTAATGTAGTTCCGTCATTCATTGTATGTGGGTACTAGTAATGCAGTCCCGTCATTCATTGTATGTGGGTACTAGTAATATAGTTCCGTCATTCATTGTATGTGGGTACTAGTAATGTAGTTTCGTCATTCATTGTATGTGGGTACTAGTAATGTAGTTCCGTCATTCATTGTATGTGGGTACTAGTATTGCAGTCCCGTCATTCATTGTATGTGGGTACTAGTAATATAGTTCCGTCATTCATTGTATGTGGGTACTAGTAATGTAGTTTCGTCATTCATTGTATGTGGGGTACTAATAATGCAGTCCCGTCATTCATTTTATGTGGGTACTAGTAATGCAGTCCCGTCATTCATTGTATGTGGGTACTAGTAATGTAGTTCCGTCATTCATTGTATGTGGGTACTAGTAATGTAGTCCCGTCATTCATTGTATGTGGGTACTAGTAATGTAGTTTCGTCATTCATTGTATGTGGGGTACTAGTAATGTAGTCCCGTCATTCATTGTATGTGGGGTACTAGTAATGTAGTTTCGTCATTCATTGTATGTGGGTACTAGTAATGTAGTTCCGTCATTCATTGTATGTGGGTACTAGTAATGTAGTTCCGTCATTCATTGTATGTGGGGTACTAGTAATGTAGTTCCGTCATTCATTGTATGTGGGTACTAGTAATGTAGTTCCGTCATTCATTGTATGTGGGTACTAGTAATGTAGTTCCGTCATTCATTGTATGTGGGGTACTAGTAATGTAGTTCCGTCATTCATTGTATGTGGGGTACTAGTAATGTAGTTTCGTCATTCATTGTATGTGGGTACTAGTAATGTAGTTTCGTCATTCATTGTATGTGGGTACTAGTAATGTAGTTTCGTCATTCATTGTATGTGGGTACTAGTAATGTAGTTCCGTCATTCATTGTATGTGGGTACTAGTAATGTAGTTTCGTCATTCATTGTATGTGGGGTACTAGTAATGTAGTTTCGTCATTCATTGTATGTGGGGTACTAGTAATGTAGTCCCGTCATTCATTGTATGTGGGTACTAGTAATGTAGTTCCGTCATTCATTGTATGTGGGGTACTAGTAATGTAGTTCCGTCATTCATTTTGTGTGGGGTACTAGTAATGTAGTTCCGTCATTCATTGTATATGGGTACTAGTAATGTAGTTTCGTCATTCATTGTATGTGGGGTACTAGTAATGTAGTTTCGTCATTCATTGTATGTGGGGTACTAGTAATATAGTTTCGTCATTCATTGTATGTGGGTACTAGTAATGTAGTCCCTTTATACATTGCATGTGGGTACTAGTAATGTAGTTCAATCATTCATTGTATGTGGGGTACTAGTAATGTAGTTCCGTCATTCATTGTATGTGGGTACTAGTAATGTAGTTCAATCATTCATTGTATGTGGGGTACTAATAATGTAGTCCCGTCATTCATTGTATGTGGGTACTAGTAATGTAGTTCCGTCATTCATTGTATGTGGGGTACTAGTAATGTAGTTCCGTCATTCATTGTATGTGGGTACTAGTAATGTAGTTCCGTCATTCATTGTATGTGGGTACTAGTAATGTAGTTCCGTCATTCATTGTATGTGGGTACTAGTAATGTAGTTCCGTCATTCATTGTATGTGGGGTACTAGTAATGTAGTTTCGTCATTCATTGTATGTGGGGTACTAGTAATGTAGTTCCGTCATTCATTGTATGTGGGTACTAGTAATGTAGTTTCGTCATTCATTGTATGTGGGTACTAGTAATGTAGTTCCGTCATTCATTGTATGTGGGGTACTAGTAATGTAGTTCCGTCATTCATTGTATGTGGGTACTAGTAATGTAGTTCCGTCATTCATTGTATGTGGGGTACTAGTAATGTAGTTCCGTCATTCATTGTATGTGGGTACTAGTAATGTAGTTCCGTCATTCATTGTATGTGGGTACTAGTAATGTAGTTCCGTCATTCATTGTATGTGGGGTACTAGTAATGTAGTTCCGTCATTCATTGTATGTGGGTACTAGTAATGTAGTTCCGTCATTCATTGTATGTGGGGTACTAGTAATGTAGTTTCGTCATTCATTGTATGTGGGGTACTAGTAATGTAGTTCCGTCATTCATTGTATGTGGGGTACTAGTAATGTAGTTCCGTCATTCATTGTATGTGGGGTACTAGTAATGTAGTTCCGTCATTCATTGTATGTGGGTACTAGTAATGTAGTTCCGTCATTCATTGTATGTGGGTACTAGTAATGTAGTTTCGTCATTCATTGTATGTGGGTACTAGTAATGTAGTTCAATCATTCATTGTATGTGGGTACTAGTAATGTAGTTCCGTCATTCATTGTATGTGGGGTACTAGTAATGTAGTTTCGTCATTCATTGTATGTGGGGTACTAGTAATGTAGTTCCGTCATTCATTGTATGTGGGTACTAGTAATGTAGTTCCGTCATTCATTGTATGTGGGGTACTAGTAATGTAGTTTCGTCATTCATTGTATGTGGGGTACTAGTAATGTAGTTCCGTCATTCATTGTATGTGGGGTACTAGTAATGTAGTTCCGTCATTCATTGTATGTGGGGTACTAGTAATGTAGTTCCGTCATTCATTGTATGTGGGTACTAGTAATGTAGTTCCGTCATTCATTGTATGTGGGTACTAGTAATGTAGTTTCGTCATTCATTGTATGTGGGTACTAGTAATGTAGTTCAATCATTCATTGTATGTGGGTACTAGTAATGTAGTTCCGTCATTCATTGTATGTGGGGTGCTAGTAATGTAGTTTCGTCATTCATTGTATGTGGGGTACTAGTAATGTAGTTTCGTCATTCATTGTATGTGGGGTACTAGTAATGTAGTTCCGTCATTCATTGTATGTGGGTACTAGTAATGTAGTTCCGTCATTCATTGTATGTGGGGTACTAGTAATGTAGTTTCGTCATTCATTGTATGTGGTACTAGTAATGTAGTTCGTCATTCATTGTATGTGGGGTACTAGTAATGTAGTCCCGTCATTCATTGTATGTGGGTACTAGTAATGTAGTTCCGTCATTCATTGTATGTGGGTACTAGTAATGTAGTTCCGTCATTCATTGTATGTGGGTACTAGTAATGTAGTTCCGTCATTCATTGTATGTGGGTACTAGTAATTTAGTTCCGTCATTCATTGTATGTAGTGTACTAGTAATGTAGTTCCGTCATTCATTGTATGTGGGGTACTAGTAATGTAGTTCCGTCATTCATTGTATGTTGGTACTAGTAATGTAGTTCCGTCATTCATTGTATGTGGGGTACTAGTAATGTAGTTTCGTCATTCATTGTATGTGGGTACTAGTAATGTAGTTCCGTCATTCATTGTATGTGGGGTACTAGTAATGTAATTCCGTCATTCATTTTATGTGGGGTACTAGTAATGTAGTTACGTCATTCATTGTATGTGGGTACTAGTAATGTAGTTCCGTCATTCATTGTATGTGGGGTACTAGTAATGTAGTTTCGTCATTCATTGTATGTGGGTACTAGTAATGTAGTTCAATCATTCATTGTATGTGGGTACTAGTAATGTAGTTCAATCATTCATTGTATGTGGGGTGCTAGTAATGTAGTTTCGTCATTCATTGTATGTGGGGTACTAGTAATGTAGTTTCGTCATTCATTGTATGTGGGTACTAGTAATGTAGTTCCGTCATTCATTGTATGTGGGTACTAGTAATGTAGTTCCGTCATTCATTGTATGTGGGTACTAGTAATGTAGTTCCGTCATTCATTGTATGTGGGTACTAGTAATGTAGTTCCGTCATTCATTGTATGTGGGTACTAGTAATGTAGTTCCGTCATTCATTGTATGTGGGTACTAGTAATGTAGTTCCGTCATTCATTGTATGTGGGGTACTAGTAATGTAGTTCCGTCATTCATTGTATGTGGGGTACTAGTAATGTAGTTTCGTCATTCATTGTATGTGGGTACTAGTAATGTAGTTCAATCATTCATTGTATGTGGGTACTAGTAATGTAGTTCCGTCATTCATTGTATGTGGGGTGCTAGTAATGTAGTTTCGTCATTCATTGTATGTGGGGTACTAGTAATGTAGTTCCGTCATTCATTGTATGTGGGTACTAGTAATGTAGTTTCGTCATTCATTGTATGTGGGGTACTAGTAATGTAGTTCGTCATTCATTGTATGTGGGTACTAGTAATGTAGTTCCGTCATTCATTGTATGTGGGTACTAGTAATGTAGTTCCGTCATTCATTGTATGTGGGGTACTAGTAATGTAGTTCCGTCATTCATTGTATGTGGGGTACTAGTAATGTAGTTTCGTCATTCATTGTATGTGGGGTACTAGTAATGTAGTTCCGTCATTCATTGTATGTGGGGTACTAGTAATGTAGTTTCGTCATTCATTGTATGTGGGGTACTAGTAATGTAGTTCCGTCATTCATTGTATGTGGGTACTAGTAATGTAGTTCCGTCATTCATTGTATGTGGGTACTAGTAATGTAGTTTCGTCATTCATTGTATGTGTGTACTAGTAATGTAGTATCGTCATTCATTGTATGTGGGTACTAGTAATGTAGTTCCGTCATTCATTGTATGTGGGTACTAGTAATGTAGTTCCGTCATTCATTGTATGTGGGTACTAGTAATGTAGTTCCGTCATTCATTGTATGTGGGTACTAGTAATGTAGTTCCGTCATTCATTGTATGTGGGGTACTAGTAATGTAGTTTCGTCATTCATTGTATGTGGGGTACTAGTAATGTAGTTCCGTCATTCATTGTATGTGGGTACTAGTAATGTAGTTCCGTCATTCATTGTATGTGGGGTACTAGTAATGTAGTTTCGTCATTCATTGTATGTGGGGTACTAGTAATGTAGTTCCGTCATTCATTGTATGTGGGTACTAGTAATGTAGTTCCGTCATTCATTGTATGTGGGTACTAGTAATGTAGTTCCGTCATTCATTGTATGTGGGGTACTAGTAATGTAGTTCCGTCATTCATTGTATGTGGGTACTAGTAATGTAGTTTCGTCATTCATTGTATGTGGGTACTAGTAATGTAGTTCCGTCATTCATTGTATGTGGGGTACTAGTAATGTAGTTCCGTCATTCATTGTATGTGGGGTACTAGTAATGTAGTTCCGTCATTCATTGTATGTGGGTACTAGTAATGTAGTTCGTCATTCATTGTATGTGGGTACTAGTAATGTAGTTCCGTCATTCATTGTATGGGTACTAGTAATGTAGTTCCATGTAGTCGTCATTCATTGTATGTGGGGTACTAGTAATGTAGTTCCGTCATTCATTGTATGTGGGTACTAGTAATGTAGTTCCGTCATTCATTGTATGTGGGTACTAGTAATGTAGTTCCGTCATTCATTGTATGTGGGGTACTAGTAATGTAGTTCCGTCATTCATTGTATGTGGGTACTAGTAATGTAGTTCCGTCATTCATTGTATGTGGGTACTAGTAATGTAGTTCCGTCATTCATTGTATGTGGGGTACTAGTAATGTAGTTCCGTCATTCATTGTATGTGGGTACTAGTAATGTAGTTCCGTCATTCATTGTATGTGGGGTACTAGTAATGTAGTTCCGTCATTCATTGTATGTGGGTACTAGTAATGTAGTTCCGTCATTCATTGTATGTGGGTACTAGTAATGTAGTTCCGTCATTCATTGTATGTGGGGTACTAGTAATGTAGTTCCGTCATTCATTGTATGTGGGGTACTAGTAATGTAGTTCCGTCATTCATTGTATGTGGGGTACTAGTAATGTAGTTTCGTCATTCATTGTATGTGGGGTACTAGTAATGTAGTTCCGTCATTCATTGTATGTGGGTACTAGTAATGTAGTTTCGTCATTCATTGTATGTGGGGTACTAGTAATGTAGTTTCGTCATTCATTGTATGTGGGGTACTAGTAATGTAGTTCCGTCATTCATTGTATGTGGGGACTAGTAATGTAGTTCCGTCATTCATTGTATGTGGGGTACTAGTAATGTAGTTCCGTCATTCATTGTATGTGGGGTACTAGTAATGTAGTTCCGTCATTCATTGTATGTGGGGTACTAGTAATGTAGTTTCATCATTCATTGTATGTGGGGTACTGGTAATGTAGTCCCGTTATTCATTGTATGTGGGTACTAGTAATGTAGTTTCGTCATTCATTGTATGTGGGGTACTAGTAATGTAGTTCCGTCATTCATTGTATGTGGGGTACTAGTAATGTAGTTTCGTCATTCATTGTATGTGGGGTACTAGTAATGCAGTCCCGTTATTCATTGTATGTGGGTACTAGTAATGTAGTTCCGTCATTCATTGTATGTGGGGTACTAGTAATGTAGTTTCGTCATTCATTGTATGTGGGGTACTAGTAATGTAGTTCCGTCATTCATTGTATGTGGGTACTAGTAATGTAGTTTCGTCATTCATTGTATGTGGGGTACTAGTAATGTAGTTCCGTCATTCATTGTATGTGGGTACTAGTAATGTAGTTCCGTCATTCATTGTATGTGGGGTACTAGTAATGTAGTTCCGTCATTCATTGTATGTGGGTACTAGTAATGTAGTTCCGTCATTCATTGTATGTGGGTACTAGTAATGTAGTTTCGTCATTCATTGTATGTGGGTACTAGTAATGTAGTTCCGTCATTCATTGTATGTGGGTACTAGTAATGTAGTTCCGTCATTCATTGTATGTGGGGTACTAGTAATGTAGTTTCGTCATTCATTGTATGTGGGTACTAGTAATGTAGTTCCGTCATTCATTGTATGTGGGTACTAGTAATGTAGTTCCGTCATTCATTGTATGTGGGGTACTAGTAATGTAGTTTCGTCATTCATTGTATGTGGGGTACTAGTAATGTAGTTCCGTCATTCATTGTATGTGGGGTACTAGTAATGTAGTTTCGTCATTCATTGTATGTGGGTACTAGTAATGTAGTTCCGTCATTCATTGTATGTGGGTACTAGTAATGTAGTTCCGTCATTCATTGTATGTGGGGTACTAGTAATGTAGTTTCGTCATTCATTGTATGTGGTGTACTAGTAATGTAGTTTCGTCATTCATTGTATGTGGGGTACTAGTAATGTAGTTCCGTCATTCATTGTATGTGGGTACTAGTAATGTAGTTCCGTCATTCATTGTATGTGGGGTA
>CM026404.1:41562842-41594567 GCA_014843695.1 Archivesica marissinica | reverse complement strand
ACCACAACCAAATCAACCCTAACATATTCTAGCATGAAACCTGCTAAAGTAGTCACTACAGGACCAGGGAACTTACCTATCGCTACTCTTAACCAGGATAAATACGCCTTATCAGTCGTGTTGTCAGAGCGTGTGTGGCGTTCTTACTTGGTCGCACCGTTTCTCAGAATGCCTCACTTCCGGTCCAGACGGTGTCTCAATCTTCCGCGTCAGACTATGGCTCTTAATGAACCAAATTGCCATTTACTACACTGCAAACAGTCTACCGGTATCTAATACAAATGCTTAACAGCTCGATTCCAGAACGTATTCTAGCATAAAACCTCCAAACAGTCTACCACAAACAGTCTAATACAACCGCCGCTTATCAACTCGGTTCCAGAACATATTCTAACATGAAACCTGCAAACAGATTAAGAATACAGTCGCTTAACAGCTCTGTTCAGGAAGGTGGAGTTTGAAATAATCTTGCATGGAGGCATTTTGAGAATGGGATGTGTTCAATATAGTTTATTTATTGTTGGTAGTTGGAGTAGAAAGCATTTTAGGTTGCATAGAACTCGAGACATTTAGGCTCGAGCAGTGATATTAAAAGTTATGGAGAGAAATGTGTGACCAATATGGCATGTTATAAAATATAAGTCTTGTTAATGGAACCAGAAACACATACACGTCTTGTTAATGGAACCAGAAACACACACACGTCTTGTTAATGGAATCAGAAACACACACACGTCTTGTTAATGGAACCAGAAACACACACACGTCTTGTTAATGGAACCAGAAACACACACACGTCTTGTTAATGGAACCAGAAACACACACACGTCTTGTTAATGGAACCAGAAACACACACACGTCTTGTTAATGGAACCAGAAACACACACACGTCTTGGTAATGGAACCAGAAACACACACACGTCTTGTTAATGTAACCAGAAACACACACGTCTTGTTAATGGAACCAGAAACACACACACGTCTTGTTAATGGAACCAGAAACACACACACTGTCATAATGAATCTGTTCACATATATTATGAACTAATGTTTTTACAATTTATTATTTTCACAATTTAAATAAAATCATTTATTATGTTTGTATTTTGAGATAGAAGGTGGTGATTAACCGGATATCTGAACCGGCACTCACAATGTGTTGATGGTCATGCACCAGACGGCAACGATTTGAGCATCGGTTGTTCCGATTGCTAGGAAAATACAATACTAGTTTGAATTTGGTTTTTATTAAGTGAGGAAATACATGTGCATGATATATTTTGTAGATGTTTAATTTTGACAATACCATGAAGTTAATGAAACACTGAAATGTAGATTGATGGGTTCATATTTTTCATGTCGCATTCTGGGGAACCGACAAACATGCATGTATAGGTACATGTGCCTGATGTGTCTTTATAATATTGTTACAGCATTGATTGAATCATTGAATAGATGGAAGATTTGTGTATTTAGAGTGTTCATGTCACAATAGTAGAGTTTATAAGTTGTAAGAATTTATAAGAAATAATGCTAGTGTTATACTTATACAATGATGTTAGGATATATATTTATAATTGTTAATACTAGGAAACTGATATTAAGTTTGACTGACGTGTTAGAATTATTGACCAATGATAGGTGGATACTTGTTGATGGATATATAATTAGTTTAAGCATTATGTATTTCAGTACGTTTACATGTAAACAGAATGAACGAAATAAAACATATATTGTCCTTCTCCGTGTCAGTTGGATGATATGTATACACTAGGCAGGAGAATAATATATTTAACATAGGTTTAGACAATTAGAGTGGAACGTGTAAAATGTATCTAGTTCGAAATGTAAATTGAATTAGTTCTAGCGAACACTTAAGTCGGATTGCATCAACTTTATGTTTAATAAGAGACATTTGTTGTCTTTATTATAATGAAGTAAATGAATTCATTGAAGAGAACTAATGTTCATGTACTCTATAGAATATCTTGAATGCATACTTATATCAGCACTGTAATGCCGGGTCTCAGACATTACCCGTAGTCACATGTATATATAGACATTTATTATTAAGAATAATTGATCTACATTCTTGTCGTGAAAGTTACGTATTCATACATATTTGCATTTCATATCTGTGGATTCGGTTTATATGCATTGTAAATTGTATGTATGTTGCAAGGAAATAAGCGTTCTAGCAGTAGCTACAGTAACTAGCTACAGTAAACTAGCTACAGTAACTAGGCCTAGCTACAGTTTACAGTAAAAATGAGTATGAATGTATTATAGTTTTGTAAATATTTTAATATACAAACAACATGTGAGATACATTGGATGCAGTTTTCCAGAGTTTTTTACATTATATACACGATTATTAGTGAATTTTTACCTCTGGTTTTTACTCTGGTCCCGTGTATCTCACCGTCTGTCCGGGGTTATGTTTCATATATTCCACAATATATTACAGCCAAAGATATCTCAGAACATTGGTTGTGTGCATGTAATTTGTTTCGAAATTGCAATGAATAAACATGCAGTATTAGATAGTATGTGTTTAAATAAAATAAAAGGTCGTGTAGGAGTGTACGCTACAGGCCAAACATATATTTTGTTTGCTTTGTGTGTTGAAATGTGTTTATTTTCCAAAATGTATCATTTGTCAGGAGTTACAATGTTTTTGGGATATACAAACTTTCAAACGTGAAAGTAGGATTTCATATAACGGTCATCCAGGCTCCTGAATTGGCATTTGTTGGCATTGAAGTCGCTACTAAACACGCGATACTTTCGTTTAGAGATAATTTAATTAAGATAAATATGCATAGGCACACATGTGAGATATCACGGTAAATATGTAGCATAACTCGTGTTATTCAGGATAGACGCTTTGTATTACGCATGAATGTCGACCCTATTTACATTATTTTGTTATGTCAACAAACTGCGTTTGTTTATTTGTTGAAATACAGTTTTTGAAGCAAATATTTGGAAATCAATTATACCATATAATAGCAAATTGCATTCTGCAGACATTTGCATTTTCACCGATATAGTAAAACGTAAAGTGCAGTAATGCCGACCCGACTCTCGGGACGATTTTATATGGTGTATAATTATGTATGTAGATGTCTGTATTGGTGAACTTGGCGTGAGGTACCGGGGAGGGTGGGGCTGTATTTAAAAGGTCCAATCCACCATTTAAATTTACGAAAATTTCGTTTTTATTTATTTAGTTTTATTTATTTCAGAATTCTGGAGTTAAGTGTCATTAGTATAACGAAAGCCTAAACACACAATAACACGTATGTGATAATAACAATTTGGATATATCGTGCATATGTATCACACAAATTATTCCAATGTTAATCATTCGTACATAGATAAAACATTCTTATAATATATAATGTTGCATGTTTCTGTCTTCCAAATTATACGTATTATCTGACTGTATGCTAAATTACTGTAGTTCAAATTATCACAAATGTCAACATGAATAATTCATTAACTCATCACATCGAGTGAGCCAATCAAAATCCATCCACATATAGCATCATCTCATAAACAAAATGGTGTCGAATCACCGAATCAGGTTTGGAAATGTTTGTCAATGTTATGTTAATATGTTATATTTCGGGTTTTACGCCTGTATCAGCACCATTTCGGGCTATATCGCCGGCAGGCAGTTTACCTAACAACACCTTTCCTGGGAAGGCTCCAGCGGTTAACCAGTACTTGGGTGCACCAACCTACGTAAGAAACTGCCAACTTTGTCAATGTAATAATGTTCAATTCAAAGATTACGCTAATTAACTAAATTACAACTGGTCCGCCTCGTGGTCGAGTGGTTAAGGTTGCTGACTTGTATACCACTGTAACCTATCATCACTGATGGTCACGGGTTCGAGCCCCGCTCAGACCGTGTTCATATATGAAAAAGTTGGCAGTTTCTTACGGAGTTGGGCCACCAAGTACGGTGAACCGCTGGAGCCTGCCCAGAAAGGGTGTTGTTAGGTAAACGGCCCGCCGGCGATATAAGCCCAAAATGTGTGATGCGCGTAAAACCCGAATATAACATAAAATAACATAAGCATTACAACTGACCAGATTTGAAACGTTGCCATTTTGACTTCTTCGAGATAGAATGGAACCGAGTTTATATTTTTGGAACTTGATGAACGGCCCCTGGGCCCCTAAATAGGGAATGTGACACCAGTGACTACCCATAGTCAGGGACCCACAACCAATATAAACATAACTCATACACGGATAAGTTTCTACCTTGGGGATGGATACCCAAAATATGGGCTTCTCTAATACCACTATTTGCAGTAAAAAATATATATGAAACAAACAGCCGACATTTATTCACCAGCCCACTAGGCCTTAAATAAGGGAATGTGACACCACTGACTACCCATAGTCAAGGACCCACAACCAATACAAACATAACCCATACACGGATACGTTTCTACCTTGGGGATGAATACCCAAAATATGGGCTCTTCCATATTGCTATGTAGTTTCAGAAATAAAAGTCGAACTTTGAACTTGATGAACCGCCCCTGGACCCCTAAATAGGGAATATGACACCAGTGACTACCCATAGTCAGGGACCCACAACCAATACAAACATAACCCATACACGGATACGTTTCTACCTTGGGGATGGATACCCAAAATATGGGCTCTTCCATCTTGCTATGTAGTTTCAGAAATGATATTAACTAAAGTGATATTAACTACATGAACTAAAATATGGGATACAACCGTATTATAAACCATTACAAAGCATACATGTTTTACCACGAAAACGTATTCAGTCATGATACAACTTCAAATTAAGGACAATGAATTTTTCTAAGTGATAAAAAAAGGTTTTACTATATGCAATATTCATTATACGCAAACTATCTTAATACACTATAATGTGTTAAGATTTCGTAATTAACTTTTGCGCACATATACAACAGACCAAATACTTTGACCTGTTGTATTTGTTATTCAAATAAATTCAATATTGTGGATGAAATAAGCATGTACAGCTACTGTTCTTGAACTTGCCCATTTACTGTGCACCAGACCAGCTATACGTTTTTAACCTCGGCTGGCCACACAACGTACATGTCCCGGCCGAGGCCACATCTCACAGCGGCTGACCGCACGGCGTGCATGTCCCGAGGCAACATCTCACAGCGGCTGACCACACGGCGCGCATGTCCCGAGGCAACATCTCACAGCGGCTGACCGCACGGCGTGCATATCCCGGCATAGGCCACATCTCACAGCGGCTGACCGCACGGCGTGCATATCCCGGCATAGGCCACATCTCACAGCGGCTGACCGCACAACGTGCATGTCCCGGCCGAGGCCACATCTCACAGCCTTTGACCGCACGGCGTGCATGTCACGGCCGAGGCAACATCTCACAGCCTCTGACCGCACGGCGTGCATATCCCGGCTTAGGCCACATCTCACAGCGGCTGACCGCACGGCGTGCATATCCCGGCATAGGCCACATCTCACAGCGGCTGACCGCACAACGTGCATGTCCCGGCCGAGGCCACATCTCACAGCCTTTGACCGCACGGCGTGCATGTCCCGGCCGAGGCAACATCTCACAGCCTCTGACTGCACGGCGTGCATGTCCCGGCCAAGGCAACATCTCACAGCCTCTGACCGCACGGCGTGCATGTCCCGGCCGAGGCCACATCTCACAACCTCTTACCGCATGGCGTGCATGTCCCGGCCGAGGCCACACCTCACAGCGACTGACCGCACGGCGTGCATGTCCCGGCCACATCTCACAGTAGCACTTAGTTTAAAGAAGAAAAGAACCTGTGTAAAACATATCCCAGATGTCTGTATTTCGCTGGAGATGATTTTCCAAGTTAAAGTAATGGCGCTACATCCCGGAATATTTGTCTTACTTCATTATGCCGGTTTTGGAAGTGGTCTTTTGTGCATAGGTTTAACTATAAGCTAATACTAATTGATGATGTACCTTTTGCAACTTCTCATTAATGGCATCATGATTCTAGTCTACATAGTTATCTCTTTGGGTAATACGCACACTAGTCGATCGCACTGATACTGCAGTATCCATTTGCATTGAAGAACTTGCTGCAGAAGCTTGTATAAATTGCATAGACATGTGCCAAGCTTTCCGTGATAAGGATGGCAATCCCATCAATTATTTCTTTAACTTTAAGGATAACATCCACCTATCCCGATCTGGTATAAAAAGACTATTAGGTACAATAAATAACTTCACCCAGGTTTGTGGTGACTTTAATAGATGTGTATTTGTACCACGAAGAACATCGCTTGAAAATGGAAACAACAACTATGGCACCAGTGAAACGGACATATGGAAATCGACGTGGGCTAATCTAAATCAACATGGGGATACTCATAGACATCTTCAGTGGAAAGTCTCGGGAAGGTGTTTTAACTGTGACCGTCTTGGCCACAAGGCCATACATTGCTATAAGCAATAGAAATCAGGCCATGTTGCCAATGCTGACGTGTCTGGAAATGACTTTGATGTCACTACATCCAATAGATTTAATCTTTTGCAAACAATATGTTCACAATGTGAATTATCAAACTGTATTTGTAATGCTTTAGACATTAGTTTAGCTAATCATCCTGACTCGACCAACAGCTTTAATGGTATTGTAATTGATACCACAGACATCGGTCTGCATAAAAATGGCATGAATATCGGTCATTTAAATGTTCAAGGTCTTAATAATTTAGACACATTTGAAGAGGTAAAGCTACTTATGACCTCTGATAAAAATAAAATTGATATTATGGGGCTGAGTGAAACAAAATTTAAAGATGATGTAAATACAAATGCTTATTTAATAAAAGGATTTTTACCTCCATTTCGTAGAGACCAAAATAACAGAAATGGTGGTGGCGGAATTTTAGTTTATGTTAAAGATGGGTTAAATGTGAAACGCAGTTATGATTTAGAAACGCATGATATTGAGGTTGTTGTTCTTGAAATATATTGTAAATATTGTAAACCATTTTTTGTTTGCAATGTGTATAGGCATCCTCACTCTAAAATAGAGTGGAAAGACAGATTTGAATTGTTTATCGAAAATATGTTCTATGAAGATAAAGAAATAATTTTATTAGGTGATTTCAATAGAAACCTCACTGATTGTTATACAAATGATGAATGGGCAAATTTGTATATCCCACTAGGTCTTACACAGTTAGTAACGGAACCTACTAGGGTAACTAGATCATCTGCATCTTTGATTGATCACATATATACTAACATGGAAGAAAACATTGCCAATATGTATGTACCAAAGCTTTATATCAGTGATCATTACCCAGTATTCTGTAATCGTAAAGTCAACTTTTCAAATAATAAAAGTATGCATGAACAATATCATATAGATCATTTAAAAACTTCAATGAGGTGTCCTTTTGCGAAGATTTACGTATTGCAGACTGGACCTTTGTTTATATATATGATGATCCAAATGAAATATTAAATATGTGGTGTAAACTATATTTAGAAATTGTACATAAGCATATTCCAATAAAAGCTCAGCGAGTGAAACGGAAATATCAACCAGACTGGATAACAACAGAAATCTTAGATACTATGATAGAACGCGATAAAAATGAAGCAAGATTAATCAGAGCAAGGTGTTAATCAATATAAACTACTTAGAAACAAAGTGTCGGCAATGATTAATACAGCAAGGAAAGAGTCATGTGAAAGAAAACTAGAGTCTGGTAAAGATAACCCACGTACTGTCTGGAAGATTTTTAAAGAGTTTGGTTCAGGAAAATCAACACAATCTGGAAACAATATTAACTCAATATACCATCAAGGATCTGATTACTCTCAAAATGTTGAAATGGCAAATATATTTAATGAATTCTTTGTCAATGTTGCATCTAATATCAAAGATCCAGTCCCTCATCACTTAAACTTTGACTATATAAAAGATTTTATTAATGAACATGTACCTGTTGATGTAGTGTTTGAAATACCAGAAGTTACACAGAGTAATATCAGAAAACAATTACTGGAACTTAATGTTTCTAAAGCTACTGGAATCGATAATATTGAACCAAAGCTGTTAACACTTTCAGCTGATATCATTGTACAACATTTAACTGTTATAATAAATAAGAGTTTGAAAACATCAACTTTCCCTGAAGCTTGGAAATTTGCAAAAGTCAAACCATTATTCAAAAGTGGAAAAACCAATGACGTCAATAACTATAAACCTATTTCAATTTTACCATCTTTGTCGAAACTTTTTGAAAGACACGTGCATAAATCGCTGCAGACTTTTTTGGATCACTTCAATTTACTTCACAAAACACAAAGTGGTTTCAGAACTGGCCACTCAACTGAATCAGCTTTACTTTATATGATAGATAAATGGATTCGAGCAATGAATGAAGGAAACTTGATTGGAATTGTAATGGTCGATTTTCGAAAAGCTTTTGATCTTGTCGATCATACTGTTTTGTTAAAGAAATTATCATTATACAAATGTAGCAACAATACTTTGAAGCTTTTTCAATCATATCTTTGTGATAGAAAGCAAACTGTTTCTATAAATGACGTTTTATCTGAAAATAGAACTGTTAATTGTGGAGTCCCGCAGTGCTCAATATTAGGACCTCTTTTATTCTTACTTTTTATCAATGACTTACCACTAATGTTTTCAAATAAAATCACCGGTAGTGATTTATATGCAGATGATACTACATTATATGATATCCATAATAAGAAAGAAGTGTTGGAAACAAGATTACAACAAGCTTTGGAAGACTTGAAATACTGGTGTTTCCAAAATGGAATGAAGATTAATACAGACAAAACGAAAGTTCTATTTATGATGACAGCCCAGCGAAAATGTGCTTTCCCTAACCCTACACTCTCTTAAATATGAAAATATATTATTGAAAACCAGCAAATCAGAGAAGTTGCTTGGAGTACACATTCAGGATTCATTAAAATGGGACTCACATATCAAATATATTGTGAAAAAGATTTCAACTAACATTTGGCTATTAGGTAAAATACGGTATATTGTGAATCTGAACTACATAATACTTTATTACAAGGCATATATCCAACCACATTTTGATTATTGTTGTATCATATGGGGAAACACCACACAACAAAATATCAACACATTATTAAGATTGCAGAGACGAGCTTGTAAATTCATTCTGGGCTAAGATTATATTTCTTTGCGTGAATCAATGTCTGAAATTAATATAATGACTTTTGACCAACGGATTATTTTTCAAAAAGCAGTAACAATGTACAAAATTATGAACAATCTTGTACCGAATTATTTGAATGAACATGTTCAATTAAGACATTGCAATTCAGTTACTTCAGATATGACATTGAGAAATGTTTCAAATATGGATCTCTATATTCCAAGACCTAGATGTGAAATGTATAAGAAATCATTAGAATACTCTGGTCCAAAGATATGGAATTGTCTACCATTTGAAATTAAGACATCCAGATCTTTAAATATATTCAGGACAAAATGTAAAGTATGGATACAACGTTTTAATTGGTAGACACTAGACAGTTATATATATATAATGATTGTAAATCAATATGCTTATGTCGTTTTGTATTTCTATCAAAGTACCTGATTTACTTAGGCTGTTGTTTAAGTTACATTGTACAACAATATGCATGTATATTGTACGGCATAACTATGTTATAATTATTGTGTATGTACATTTATTCTATAGTGTTAACAAATTGAAGAGGGCCCTAAGGAGGATTAGTTCAAAACTAATTAGGTCACCCTCTATAAATAAAGAAATCTATCTATCTATCTATCTATCTATCTAAAGGATATCTTAGTTATGAAGAAATGTTATGTAGTCATAAAAACATGTCAGATTCTTCGTCCCCCTGGTAGCAGTGATTTTATAGCATTGTTTTATAAATGTTTGAACAAATTAAAATGTGCATCACTACAAACATATATCAAGCAAAACATGCTCTCTCATTGAATCAATTCCAAATGTTATGGAGTGACATTGCAAATCATGTATACATGTAAGCAACAGGCTATTGGTCTATATAGCTCAACATCCCCACCTTTTATTTTCTTTGGTTTTTATCTACAAATACTTTAATTAAAAATAATAAGATTTTATATTCAAAAACACCCACCCTGTACCTTTAAATTAAAATAGCTATGTTTTATAACTATTTACAACAGTTGTGTGACAATACAAAATATAGAAGATTGAGCATTCACCCATATTTCTGCTATAGAAATTCCTGTTTCAACTGTAATTTGTATTATTGTATAGGGTGTAACATTTTTCAAGCATTATGTAGTTGTTATTTTAGTCTATCAAACTATCTGGAATCACAATTCCAAATCCTAATGATATAGCATAGTATTGTTTTTCAAATTTCACGAATATCCGTTCTTGATTATTTTGTAACAATAAATTACTATACATGAATACCATATTATAAATAATCGATATACTGTTGTTCTTTCCCTAATAGGTGATGCAATATTGGCAGTATGGCGAGTGGATGACGTCAATAGGCGTGAATGTGAGCTTGCAAAGGTGCTGAGATGTTGTCATACTATTCAGCGGAAATATGGAGAGTGGACCAATGAAGATGGCGTGACACTCACTGTGAAAATAGGTATGTTAGCGTCATTAGAGTTATTGACAGGAAAACTGACAGTCGAAATAGGTATGTTAGTGTTATGGATAGATAGGAAAACTGACATTAAAAATAGGTACGTTATCGTTATTGACAGGAAAACTGACAGTCGAAATAGGTATGTTAGTGTTATGGATAGATAGGAAAACTGACATTAAAAATAGGTACGTTATCGTTATTGACAAGAAAACTGACAGTCGAAATAGGTATGTTAGTGTTATGGATAGATAGGAAAACTGACATTAAAAATAGGTACGTTATCGTTATTGACAGGAAAACTGACAGTCGAAATAGGTATGTTGTCGTTATTGACAGGAAAACTGACAGTCGAAATAGGTATGTTAGTGTTATGGATAGATAGGAAAACTGACATTAAAAATAGGTACGTTATCGTTATTGACAGGAAAACTGACAATCGAAATAGGTATGTTAGTGTTATGGATATATAGGAAAACTGACATTAAAAATAGGTACGTTATCGTTATTGACAGGAAAACTGACAGTCGAGATAGGTATGTTGTCGTTATTGACAGGAAAACTGACAGTCGAAATAGGTATGTTAGTGTTATGGATATATAGGAAAACTGACATTAAAAATAGGTACGTTATCATTATTGACAGGAAAACTGACAGTCGAAATAGGTATGTTGTCGTTATTGACAGGAACACTGACAGTCGAAATAGGTATGTTAGTGTTATTGACAGGAATACTGACAGTCGAAATAGGTATGTTGTCGTTATTGACAGGAACACTGACAGTCGAAATAGGTACATTAGCTTATGCGAAAGGCCCAGAGTTTGAGCCCAGGTGTAGTCGTTACAATTGTGTGCTTAGGCAATGCATTTAAATTCCTAATTGCCTCTTCTCTCGCCATTGAGGCGATGGATTCCATCAGGAATGAGGTCTCGAGAGTGATTAATAGAAGTTGTAGGAACTTGTTTCGCAGTCGAGCTAAAATAAATGTGTATAAACTAAGCTGCACACCAAGATATTCTAAACAGTATAGTACTTGGAATGTACTGTACACCGATATATTCTAAGATGCATAGTACTTGGAATGTACTGCACACCGAGATATTCTAAGATGCATAGTACTTGGAATGTACTGCACACCGATATATTCTAAGATGTATGGTACTTGGAATGTACTGCACACCGAGATATTCTAAGATGCATAGTACTTGGAATGTACTGCACACCGAGATATTCTAAGATGTATAGTACTTGGAATGTACTGCACACCGAGATATTCTAAGATGCATAGTACTTGGAATGTACTGCACACCGAGATATTCTAAGATGTATAGTACTTGGAATGTACTGCACACCGAGATATTCTAAGATGTATAGTACTTGGAATGTACTGCACACCGAGATATTCTAAGATGTATAGTACTTGGAATGTACTGCACACCGAGATATTCTAAGATGTATAGTACTTGGAATGTACTGCACACCGAGATATTCTAAGATGCATAGTACTTGGAATGTACTGCACACCGAGATATTCTAAGATGTATAGTACTTGGAATGTACTGCACACCGAGATATTCTAAGATGTATAGTACTTGGAATGTACTGCACACCGATATATTCTAAGATGTATAGTACTTGGAATGTACTGCACACCGAGATATTCTAAGGAGTGTATTCATCTTCTCGCAAATGAAATGTGCTTTATGAAGTTAGTGTTTGTAGATTGCCTCCATTACAAAATCATCAATAACGCTGTAAATGGTATTTGTTAATGTTAACCCGACGATAAAATTTAATATGCACATGAATTATAATTATATGTTTCCATTTGAAATAATATTCAGAAAGAGACATAACCAAAATACATATGCATAGCTATGCTGAACTAACACAATATAACAATCAATTTAGGTGTTTCTGCTGGTGAGATGGCGATCACGTACCTTGGTAATGACGAGCATCGCCACTACATTGAGTCGGGACCGGCGGTATCCGACGTCACTGTAGCGGAAGGTCATTGCCAATCGGGAATGATAGTCATGTCGCCAGGGGCCAGTCAGTGCTGTCCTAGGGAATTGTTTGAGCTCCAGCCGATCAAAGATGATCACATGCAGGTTAGTAGCTAACATTAGTTTCATTTTTGACGATGCATTCATGTTAATGGTTTGCTCTTTATGTTGTTTTATTATGTTGTTTTTAAACAATTGCCGTAAAATACAATGTAGTAGCACCTTGCTCTCTCGTTATTTTAAAATTTCTAGTTGAACATTATCAATTTGAGCATTTGTTTATTTTAAATCCAAACTTACATAAATGATCTTTCTAACCTGTACGACACCATCCAGGAATGTGTACCTTTGCACCCAGCTTACATTACCCATGTTTTCTAACATGCACGACACCTTTCATGAGTGTCTACCTTTGCATCCAACTTTACATTACCCATGTTTTCCTACATTTACGACATCTTTCAGGAGTGTCTATCTGTGCATCCAACTTTACATTACCCATGTTTTCCTACATTTACGATATCTTTCAGGAGTGTCTACCTGTGCATCCAACTTTTAATTACCCATGTTTTCCAACCTGTACGACACCTTTCAGGGGTGTCTACATTTGCATCCAACTTTCTATTACCCATGTTTTCTAACCTGTACGAAGCATGTCAGGAGTGTCTATCTGTGCATCCAACTTTCCATTACCCATGTTTTCCAACCTGTACGACACCTTTCAGGAGTGTCTACCTTTGCACCAACTTTCCATTACCCATGTTTTCTAACCTGTACGACACCTTTCAGGAGTGTCTATATGTGCATCCAACTTTCCATTACCCATGTTTTCTAACGTATACGACACTTTTCAAGTGCGTCTATCTGTGCATCCAACTTTACATTACCCATGCTTTCTAACCTGTACGACACCTTTCAGGGGTGTCTATCTGTGCATCCAACTTTCCATTACCCATGTTTTCTAACCTATACGACACCTTTCAAGTGCGTCTATCTGTGCATCCAACTTTACATTACCCATGTTTTCTAACCTATACGACACCTTTCAAGTGCGTCTACCTGTGCATACAACTTTACATTACCCATGTTTTTCAGTAAAGAAATTCAACTTTATAACTTTGTAATATTTTTTAATGAACTTGAAATTGTTGAAGAGTAATGTTCTACTTCATGATCAAGCAATTCACCATGCTTACACATTTTGGGGATTCTCGATTAACAATATTTTATGAAACACTTACAATACATATTATATATTAATTGATAGCAAGTAATTAAGTTGTTAATTATTATTCATATTGATTTATATGATCAGGTTTTGGGAGTTCACAATGAACCCAGTGACAGCACAGCTACCGATACACCTATACAGAAACAGCGGACACGCCAGCTGAATAGATGTAAGCAATTCATAAATGTTCGGGGTTTGTAAGAGATTACATATATATTATATTGTAAATTGTTAGGGGTTTGTAAGATATGACATACATATATTATATTGTAAGTTATTAGGGGTTTGTAAGAGATGACATACATATATTATATTGTAAATTTTTAGGGGTTTGTAAGAGATGACATTCATATATTATATCATAAATTGTTCGGGGTTGTAAGAGATGACATACATATATTATGTTGTAAATTGTTAGGGATTTGTAAGAGATGACATACATATATTATATTGTAAAATGTTCGGGGTTTGTAAGAGATGACATACATATATTATATTGTAAATTATTAGGGGTTTGTAAGAGATGACATACATATATTGTATTGTAAATTATTAGGGGGTTTGTAAGAGATGACATACATATATTGTATTGTAAATTATTAGGGGGTTTGTAAGAGATGACATCGCTCCATCAATATCACACTGACATATAGAGTATCAAATTGTAACTGGATACTCGCTCCATCAATATCACACAGACATATAGTATCAAATTGTAACTGAATGCTCGCTCCATCAATATCACACAGACATATAGTATCAAATTGTAACTGAATGCTCGCTCCATCAATATCACACAGACATATTGTATCAAATTGTAACTGAATGCTCGCTCCATCAATATCACACAGACATATAGTATCAAATTGTAACTGATGCTCGCTCCATCAATATCACACAGACATATTGTATCAAATTGTAACTGAATGCTCGCTCCATCAATATCACACAGACATATGTATCAAATTGTAACTGGATGCTCGCTCCATCAATATCACACAGACATATAGTATCAAATTGTAACTGAATGCTCGCTCCATCAATATCACACAGACATATTGTATCAAATTGTAACTGGATGCTCGCTCCATCAATATCACACAGACATATGTATCAAATTGTAACTGAATGCTCGCTCCATCAATATCACACAGACATATTGTATCAAATTGTAACTGGATGCTCGCTCCATCAATATCACACAGACATATAGTATCAAATTGTAACTGGATGCTCGCTCCATCAATATCACACAGACATATAGTATCAAATTGTAACTGGATGCTCGCTCCATCAATATCACACAGACATATTGTATCAAATTGTAACTGGATGCTCGCTCCATCAATATCACACAGACATATAGTATCAAATTGTAACTGGATGCTCGCTCCATCAATATCATACAGACATATGTATCAAATTGTAACTTGATGCTCGCTCCATCAATATCTACAGACATTTAGTATCAAATTGTAACTGGATGCTCGCTCCATCAATATCACACAGACATATAGTATCAAATTGTAACTTGATGCTCGCTCCATCAATATCGTACAGACATTTAGTATCAAATTGTAACTGGATGCTCGCTCCATCAATATCGTACAGACATATTGTATCAAATTGTAACCGGATGCTCGCTCCATCAATATCACACAGACATATTGTATCAAATTGTAACTGGATGCTCGCTCCATCAATATCACACAGACATATAGTATCAAATTGTAACTGGATGCTCGCTCCATCAATATCGTACAGACATATAGTATCAAATTGTAACTTGATGCTCGCTCCATCAATATTACAGACATTTAGTATCAAATTGTAACTGGATGCTCGCTCCATCAATATCACACAGACATATAGTATCAAATTGTAACTGGATGCTCGCTCCATCAATATCGTACAGACATATAGTATCAAATTGTAACTGGATGCTCGCTCCATCAATATCACACAGACATATAGTATCAAATTGTAACTGGATGCTCGCTCCATCAATATCACACAGACATATTGTATCAAATTGTAACTGGATGCTCGCTCCATCAATATCACACAGACATATTGTATCAAATTGTAACTGGATGCTCGCTCCATCAATATCACACAGACATATTGTATCAAATTGTAACTGAATGCTCGCTCCATCAATATCACACAGACATATTGTATCAAATTGTAACTGGATGCTCGCTCCATCAATATCACACAGACATATAGTATCAAATTGTAACTGGATGCTCGCTCCATCAATATCACACAGACATATTGTATCAAATTGTAACTGGATGCTCGCTCCATCAATATCACACAGACATATTGTATCAAATTGTAACTGGATGCTCGCTCCATCAATATCATACAGACATATTGTATCAAATTGTAACTGGATGCTCGCTCCATCAATATCACACAGACATATTGTATCAAATTGTAACTGGATGCTCGCTCCATCAATATCACACAGACATATTGTATCAAATTGTAACTGGATGCTCGCTCCATCAATATCACACAGACATATTGTATCAAATTGTAACTGGATGCTCGCTCCATCAATATCACACAGACATATTGTATCAAATTGTAACTGGATGCTCGCTCCATCAATATCACACAGACATATTGTATCAAATTGTAACTGATGCTCGCTCCATCAATATCACACAGACATATGTATCAAATTGTAACTGGATGCTCGCTCCATCAATATCATACAGACATATAGTATCAAATTGTAACTGGATGCTCGCTCCATCAATATCACACAGACATATTGTATCAAATTGTAACTGGATGCTCGCTCCATCAATATCACACAGACATATTGTATCAAATTGTAACTGGATGCTCGCTCCATCAATATCACACAGACATATTGTATCAAATTGTAACTGGATGCTCGCTCCATCAATATCGTACAGACATATAGTATCAAATTGTAACTGGATGCTCGCTCCATCAATATCACACAGACATATAGTATCAAATTGTAACTGGATGCTCGCTCCATCAATATCACACAGACATATTGTATCAACTTGTAACTGGATGCTCGCTACATCAATATCACACAGACATATAGTATCAAATTGTAACTGGATGCTCGCTCCATCAATATCGTACAGACATATGTATCAAATTGTAACTTGATGCTCGCTCCATCAATATCTTACAGACATTTAGTATCAAATTGTAACTGGATGCTCGCTCCATCAATATCACACAGACATATAGTATCAAATTGTAACTTGATGCTCGCTCCATCAATATCGTACAGACATTTAGTATCAAATTGTAACTGGATGCTCGCTCCATCAATATCGTACAGACATATTGTATCAAATTGTAACCGGATGCTCGCTCCATCAATATCACACAGACATATTGTATCAAATTGTAACTGGGTGCTCGCTCCATCAATATCACACAGACATATAGTATCAAATTGTAACTGGATGCTCTCTCCATCAATATCGTACAGACATATAGTATCAAATTGTAACTTGATCGATGCTCGCTCCATCAATATATTACAGACATTTAGTATCAAATTGTAACTGGATGCTCGCTCCATCAATATCACACAGACATATAGTATCAAATTGTAACTGGATGCTCGCTCCATCAATATCGTACAGACATATAGTATCAAATTGTAACTTGATGCTCGCTCCATCGATATCGTACAGACATTTAGTATCAAATTGTAACTGGATGCTCGCTCCATCAATATCGTACAGATATATTGTATCAAATTGTAACTGGATGCTCGCTCCATCAATATCATACAGACATATTGTATCAAATTGTAACTGGATACTCGCTCCATCAATATCACACAGACATATTGTATCAACTTGTAACTGAATGCTCGCTCCATCAATATCACACAGACATTTAGTATCAAATTGTAACTGGATGCTCGCTCCATCAATATCACACAGACATATTGTATCAAATTGTAACTGGATGCTCGCTCCATCAATATCACACAGACATATTGTATCAAATTGTAACTGGATGCTCGCTCCATCAATATCACACAGACATATTGTATCAAATTGTAACTGGATGCTCGCTCCATCAATATCGTACAGACATATAGTATCAAATTGTAACTGGATGCTCGCTCCATCAATATCACACAGACATATAGTATCAAATTGTAACTGGATGCTCGCTCCATCAATATCACACAGACATATTGTATCAAATTGTAACTGGATGCTCGCTCCATCAATATCACACAGACATATAGTATCAAATTGTAACTGGATGCTCGCTCCATCAATATCGTACAGACATATAGTATCAAATTGTAACTTGATGCTCGCTCCATCAATATCTTACAGACATTTAGTATCAAATTGTAACTGGATGCTCGCTCCATCAATATCACACACACATATAGTATCAAATTGTAACTGGATGCTCGCTCCATCAATATCGTACAGACATATAGTATCAAATTGTAACTTGATGCTCGCTCCATCAATATCGTACAGACATTTAGTATCAAATTGTAACTGGATGCTCGCTCCATCAATATCGTACAGACATATTGTATCAAATTGTAACCGGATGCTCGCTCCATCAATATCACACAGACATATAGTATCAAATTGTAACTGGATGCTCGCTCCATCAATATCACACAGACATATAGTATCAAATTGTAACTGGATGCTCGCTCCATCAATATCGTACAGACATATAGTATCAAATTGTAACTTGATGCTCGCTCCATCAATATCGTACAGACATTTAGTATCAAATTGTAACTGGATGCTCGCTCCATCAATATCACACAGACATATAGTATCAAATTGTAACTGGATGCTCGCTCCATCAATATCGTACAGACATATAGTATCAAATTGTAACTTGATGCTCGCTCCATCAATATCACACATACATATAGTATCAAATTGTAACTGGATGATCGCTCCATCAATATCGTACAGACATATAGTATCAAATTGTAACTTGATCGATGCTCGCTCCATCAATATCTTACAGACATTTAGTATCAAATTGTAACTGGATGCTCGCTCCATCAATATCGTACAGAAATATAGTATCAAATTGTAACTTGATGCTCGCTCCATCAATATCGTACAGACATTTAGTATCAAATTGTAACTGGATGCTCGCTCCATCAATATCGTACAGACATATTGTATCAAATTGTAACCGGATGCTCGCTCAATCAATATCGTACAGACATATAGTAGCAAATTGTAACTGGATGCTCGCTCCATCAATATCACACAGACATATTGTATCAAATTGTAACTGGATGCTCGCTCCATCAATATCATACAGACATATAGTATCAAATTGTAACTTGATGCTCGCTCCATCAATATCGTACAGACATTTAGTATCAAATTGTAACTGGATGCTCGCTCCATCAATATCGTACAGACATATTTATCAAATTGTAACTGGATGCTCGCTCCATCAATATCATACAAACATATTGTATCAAATTGTAACTGAATGCTCGCTCCATCAATATCACACAGACATATTGTATCAAATTGTAACTGGATGCTCGCTCCATCAATATCACACAGACATATAGTATCAAATTGTAACTTGATGCTCGCTCCATCAATATCTTACAGACATTTAGTATCAAATTGTAACTGGATGCTCGCTCCATCAATATCACACAGACATATAGTATCAAATTGTAACTGGATGCTCGCTCCATCAATATCGTACAGACATATAGTATCAAATTGTAACTTGATGCTCGCTCCATCAATATCGTACAGACATTACTATCAAATTGTAACTGGATGCTCGCTCCATCAATATCGTACAGACATATTGTATCAAATTGTAACCGGATGCTCGCTCCATCAATATCACACAGACATATAGTATCAAATTGTAACTGGATGCTCGCTCCATCAATATCACACAGACATATTGTATCAAATTGTAACTGGATGCTCGCTCCATCAATATCACACAGACATATGGTATCAAATTGTAACTGGATGCTCGCTCCATCAATATCGTACAGACATATAGTATCAAATTGTAACTTGATTGATGCTCGCTCCATCAATATCTTACAGACATTTAGTATCAAATTGTAACTGGATGCTTGCTCCATCAATATCACACAGACATATAGTATCAAATTGTAACTTGATGCTCGCTCCATCAATATCGTACATTCATTTAGTATCAAATTGTAACTGGATGCTCGCTCCATCAATATCGTACAGACATATAGTATCAAATTGTAACTTGATGCTCGCTCCATCAATATCGTACAGACATTTAGTATCAAATTGTAACTGGATGCTCGCTCCATCAATATCGTACAGACATATTGTATCAAATTGTAACCGGATGCTCGCTCCATCAATATCACACAGACATATAGTATCAAATTGTAACTGGATGCTCGCTCCATCAATATCACACAGACATATAGTATCAAATTGTAACTGGATGCTCGCTCCATCAATATCGTACAGACATATAGTATCAAATTGTAACTTGATGCTCGCTCCATCAATATCTTACAGACATTTAGTATCAAATTGTAACTGGATACTCGCTCCATCAATATCACACAGACATATAGTATCAAATTGTAACTGGATGCTCGCTCCATCAATATCGTACAGACACATAGTATCAAATTGTAACTTGATGCTCGCTCCATCAATATCACACATACATATAGTATCAAATTGTAACTGGATGATCGCTCCATCAATATCGTACAGACATATAGTATCAAATTGTAACTTGATCGATGCTCGCTCCATCAATATCTTACAGACATTTAGTATCAAATTGTAACTGGATGCTCGCTCCATCAATATCGTACAGAAATATAGTATCAAATTGTAACTTGATGCTCGCTCCATCAATATCGTACAGACATTTAGTATCAAATTGTAACTGGATGCTCGCTCCATCAATATCGTACAGACATATTGTATCAAATTGTAACCGGATGCTCGCTCAATCAATATCGTACAGACATATAGTAGCAAATTGTAACTGGATGCTCGCTCCATCAATATCACACAGACATATTGTATCAAATTGTAACTGGATGCTCGCTCCATCAATATCATACAGACATATAGTATCAAATTGTAACTTGATGCTCGCTCCATCAATATCGTACAGACATTTAGTATCAAATTGTAACTGGATGCTCGCTCCATCAATATCGTACAGACATATTTATCAAATTGTAACTGGATGCTCGCTCCATCAATATCATACAAACATATTGTATCAAATTGTAACTGAATGCTCGCTCCATCAATATCACACAGACATATTGTATCAAATTGTAACTGGATGCTCGCTTCATCAATATCACACAGACATATAGTATCAAATTGTAACTTGATGCTCGCTCCATCAATATCGTACATTCATTTAGTATCAAATTGTAACTGGATGCTCGCTCCATCAATATCGTACAGACATATTTTATCAAATTGTAACCGGATGCTCGCTCCATCAATATCGTACAGCAATAAAAAATTAAAAATTATTATATCAAATTTTAGCCAGATTCGCGCTCCATTTGATCAGGGGTTGATAATAATCTCCTGTCTTTGATATTTTTCAGTCAAGAATGTTGCTTCCGCTGTAATAGACATGAAACTTAGTGAGGCACTGAGGTTGTACATGCAGGCTCCAGTTCTCAAAATGGTTTGTATCTCGGATACTATATGTATCCATTTTATTGAAATCAATTTGCAGTAAAGTCAGCCACTGTGTGCATTGACTTGTTTGACTTGGTGTGAGAGTGACATTTAACAATAGCACATTTCCTCACTTTCTGATATATATTTGTACTGCACATTTCCTCACTTTCTGATATATATTTGTACTGTGATAATTACTCATATCCGGCATAAAATTCGGAATAATAATTTCACATTACTATGGAATATGTACAGACTCGCCATAATATCTCACACTTGGTACAGACACACCATAATATCTCACCCTTGGTACAGACGCACCATAATACCCCACCCTTGGTACAGACGCACCATAATATCTCACCTTGGTACAGACGCACCATAATACCCCACCCTTGGTACAGACGCACCATAATATCTCACCTTGGTACAGACGCACCATAATACCCCACCCTTGGTACAGACTCACCATAATATCTCACCCTTGGTACAGATGCACCATAATACCCCACCCTTGGTACAGACGCACCATAATACCCCACCCTTGGTACAGACTCATCATAATATCCCATCCTTGGTACAGACTCATCATAATATCTCACCCTTGGTACAGACTCATCATAATATCCCACCCTTGGTACAGACTCATCATAATATCTCACCCTTGGTACAGACTCATCATAATATCTCACCCTTGGTACAGACTCATCATAATATCCCACCCTTGGTACAGACTCATCATAATATCTCACCCTTGGTACAGACTCATCATAATATCTCACCCTTGGTACAGACTCATCATAATATCCCACCCTTGGTACAGACCCATCATAATATCCCACCCTTGGTACAGACTCACCATAATATCCCACCCTTTGGTACAGACTTACTGTAATATCCCACCCTTGGTACAGACTTACTGTAATATCCCACCCTTGGTACAGACTCACCATAATATCCCACCCTTGGTACAGACTCATCATAATATCCCACCCTTGGTACAGACTTACTGTAATATCTCACCCTTGGTACAGACGTACTGTAATATCTCACCATTGGTACAGATGCACCATAATATCCCACCCTTTGGTACAGACTCATCATAATATCCCACCCTTTGGTACAGACTCATCATAATATCCCACCCTTTGGTACAGACTCATCATAATATCCCACCCTTTGGTACAGACTCACCATAATACCTCACCCTTTGGTACAGACTCACCATAATACCTCACCCTTTGGTACAGACTCACCATAATATCCCACCCTTTGGTACAGACTCATCATAATATCCCACCCTTTGGTACAAACTTACTTCAATATATCACCCTTTGATACACATTTACCATACCATATCACCCTCTGGAATAGACTCACCATAATAGCTCACCCCTTGGTACAAGCTCACCATAATATCCAACCCTTTGGTACAGACTCATCACAATAGCTCACTCTTTTGTACGGACTCACTATAATATATCACACTTTGGTACTGACTCACTATAATAGCTCACATTTTGGTGCACGCACAATATCCCACACTTTGGTACTGACTCATTATAATGTCTCACACTTTGTACAGACTCAATATAATATCTCACACTTTGTACAGACTCATTATAATATCTCACACTTTGTGGTACAGACTCAATATAATATCTCACACCTGGGTACAGACTTACCATAATAACTTACATTTTGATTCACACTTATCTTGCTAGTACTTATTGGTATACACATATAGCTGCCCTTCAGGTTGCATCCGTGATATAATTAAAACCCAATCTGTTTTCAATCCATTCTGATTTTCAGATTGATGAATATCTACCTCTCGAAAGCATGTCAGAGATGAAGCCAATTTCCATATTATTTTTGAACATCGATTTAGACAACAGAGTCCGCACCGACGTGGAACGACAAGCTAAGCTGATTCAGGAGATATTTGAAGTTGCCTATGCCAACTCAAAAGCTACGCACGGTAAATACTGTTAGAATACTGAGCTAAGAAATGACAAAATAAGTGTGATGACAACTGTCTTTGTCTGAATATAGATCAACTATAGCAGTTATAGTGCCATTCATTACCACTATCTGTGTCTGAATATAGATCAACTATAGCAGTTATAGTGCCATTCATTACCACTATCTGTGTCTGAATATAGATCTACTATAGCAGTTATAGTGCCATTCATTACCACTATCTGTGTCTGAATATAGATCAACTATAGCAGTTAAAGTGCCATCCTTTACCAATATCTGTCTCTGAATATAGATCTACTATAGCAGTTATAGTGCCATCCTTTACCAATATCTTTGTCTGAATATAGATCAACTATAGCAGTTACATTGTCATCCTTTACAAATATCTTTGTCTGAATATAGATCAACTATAGCAGTTACATTGTCATCCTTTACAAATATCTGTGTCTGAATATAGATCAACTATAGCAGTTACATTGTCATCCTTTACCAATATCTTTGTCTGAATATAGATCAACTATAGCAGTTACATTGCAATCCTTTACCAATATCTTTGAAACAGATGGTCTTGATACAACCAGAAAACCGATGTACATAGCAATCAATATCTCTTTCTCTGACGCTGCATTTCCAAACTCCAAATACATTTACACAATTAATGTGTAAAGTTACATCTATGCATAAAGTTTATACAAATTGGTTGGATTCACCAATAAGCGTGGTTACCTGGATTTGTTTGATACTTGACCATCTATGTATAAAGTTTATACAAATTGGTTGGATTCACCAATACGCGTGGTTACCTGGATTTGTTTGATACTTGACCATCTATGTATAAAGTTTATACAAATTGGATGGATTCACCAATAAGCGTGGTTACCTGGATTTGTTTGATACTTGACCATCTATGTATAAAGTTTATACAAATTGGATGGATTCACCAATAAGCGTGGTTACCTGGATTTGTTTGATACTTGACCATCTATGTATAAAGTTTATACAAATTGGTTGGATTCACCAATAAGCGTGGTTACCTGGATTTGTTTGATACTTGACCATCTATGTATAAAGTTTATACACATTGGATGGATTCACCAATAAGCGTGGTTACCTGCATTTGTTTGATACTTGACCATCTATGTATAAAGTTTATACAAATTGGATGGATTCACCAATAAGCGTGGTTACCAGGATTTGTTTTTACCTGCTTGTTTTCATGTACTTATGTGAGCAATTCAGATCCATTTTGTTCTAAAGTTTTATTTTTCATATACTTAACGTATACATAGTACTATCTTTGTTTTAGAAGTTAGATAACTTACTGATATATTTGATGTTTTTGCAATTAGATAACTTACTGATATATTTGATGTTTTGGCAATTAGATAACTTACTGATATATTTGATGTTTTGGCAATTAGATAACTTACTGATACATTTTATGTTTTGGCAATTAGATAACTTACTAATATATTTGATGTTTTTTGCAATTAGATATCTTACTGATAAATATTTGATGTTTTTGCAATTAGATAACTTACTGATATATTTGATGTTTTTGCAATTAGATAACTTACTGATATATTTGATGTTTTTGCAATTAGATAACTTACTGATATATTTGATGTTTTGGCAATTAGATAACTTACTAATATATTTGATGTTTTTGCAATTAGATAACTTACTGATATATTTGATGTTTTTGCAATTAGATAACTTACTGATATATTTGATGTTTTGGCAATTAGATAATTTACTGATATATTTGATGTTTTGGCAATTAAATAACTTACTGATATATTTGATGTTTTGGCAATTAGATAACTTATTGATATATTTGATGTTTTGGCAATTAGATAACTTACTGATATATTTGATGTTTTGGCAATTAGATAACTTACTGACATATATTTGATGCTATGGCAATTAGATAATTTACTGATATATTTGATGTTTTGGTAATTAAATAATGTACTGATATATTTGATGTTTTGTCAATTAGATAATTTACTGATATATTTTACCTATGTCTCATCATGCTATTATTTTACCATTTCAGGGACTTTGAACAAGGTGTTTCTGTTTGATAAGGTACTAATTTTGTTATTAATGAGATTTTGTTATCACCGTCTCTATGAAGCATGTGTGCTTATATAAATGTACGGGAACATGTGTGCTTATGTAAATGTACGGGAACATGTGTGCTTATGTAGATGTACGGAACATGTGTGCTTATGTACATGTACGGAACATGTGTGCTTATGTAAATGTACGGGAACATGTGTGCTTATGTAAATGTACGGAACATGTGTGCTTATGTAAATGTACGGGAACATGTGTGCTTAGGTAGATGTACGGAACATGTGTGCTTATGTAAATGTACGGGACATGTGTGCTTATGTAAATGTACGGGAACATGTGTGCTTATGTAAATGTACGGGACATGTGTGCTTATGTAAATGTACGGGAACATGTGTGCTTATGTAAATGTACGGGAACATGTGTGCTTATGTAAATGTACGGGAACATGTGTGCTTATGTAAATGTACGGGACATGTGTGCTTATGTAAATGTACGGGAACATGTGTGCTTATGTAAATGTACGGGAACATGTGTGCTTATGTAGATGTACGGAACATGTGTGCTTATGTAAATGTACGGAACATGTGTGCTTATGTAAATGTACGGGAACATGTGTGCTTATGTAAATGTACGGGAACATGTGTGCTTATGTAAATGTACGGGAACATGTGTGCTTATGTAGATGTACGGAACATGTGTGCTTATGTAAATGTACGGGAACATGTGTGCTTATGTAAATGTACGGGAACATGTGTGCTTATGTAAATGTACGGGAACATGTGTGCTTATGTAAATGTACGGGACATGTGTGCTTATGTAGATGTACGGGAACATGTGTGCTTATGTAAATGTACGGGAACATGTGTGCTTATGTAAATGTACGGGACATGTGTGCTTATGTAAATGTATGGGAACATGTGTGCTTATGTAAATGTACGGGAACATGTGTGCTTATGTAAATGTACGGGAACATGTGTGCTTATGTAAATGTACGGGAACATGTGTGCTTATGTAAATGTACGGGACATGTGTGCTTATGTAAATGTACGGGAACATGTGTGCTTATGTAAATGTACGGGAACATGTGTGCTTATGTAAATGTACGGGAACATGTGTGCTTATGTAAATGTACGGGACATGTGTGCTTATGTAAATGTACGGGAACATGTGTGCTTATGTAAATGTACGGGAACATGTGTGCTTATGTAAATGTACGGGACATGTGTGCTTATGTAAATGTACGGGAACATGTGTGCTTATGTAAATGTACGGGAACATGTGTGCTTATGTAAATGTACGGGAACATGTGTGCTTATGTAAATGTACGGGAACATGTGTGCTTATGTAAATGTACGGGACATGTGTGCTTATGTAAATGTACGGGAACATGTGTGCTTATGTAAATGTACGGGAACATGTGTGCTTATGTAAATGTACGGGACATGTGTGCTTATGTAGATGTACGGGAACATGTGTGCTTATGTAAATGTACGGGAACATGTGTGCTTAGGTAGATGTACGGAACATGTGTGCTTATGTAAATGTACGGGACATGTGTGCTTATGTAAATGTACGGGAACATGTGTGCTTATGTAAATGTACGGGACATGTGTGCTTATGTAAATGTACGGGAACATGTGTGCTTATGTAAATGTACGGGAACATGTGTGCTTATGTAAATGTACGGGACATGTGTGCTTATGTAGATGTACGGGAACATGTGTGCTTATGTAAATGTACGGGAACATGTGTGCTTATGTAGATGTATGGAACGTGTGTGCTTATGTAAATGTACGGGAACATGTGTGCTTATGTAGATGTACGGGAACATGTGTGCTTATGTAAATGTACGGGAACATGTGTGCTTATGTAGATGTATGGAACGTGTGTGCTTATGTAAATGTACGGGAACATGTGTGCTTATGTAGATGTATGGAACGTGTGTGCGTATGTAAATGTACGGGAACATGTGTGCTTATGTAGATGTACCGAACATGTGTGCTTATGTAAATGTACGGGAACATGTGTGGTTATGTAGATGTACGGAACATGTGTGCGTATGTAGATGTACGGGAACATGTGTGGTTATGTAGATGTACAGGAACATGTGTGGTTATGTAGATGTACGGGAACATGTGTGCTTATGTAGATGTACGGGAACATGTGTGGTTATGTAAATGTACGGGTATATGTGTGCTTATGTAGATGTACGGAACATGTGTGCTTATGTAGATGTACGGGAACATGTGTGCTTATGTAGATGTACGGGAACATGTGTGGTTATGTAGATATACGGGAACATGTGTGCGTATGTAGATATACGGGAACATGTGTGCGTATGTAGATGTACGGGAACATGTGTGCTTATGTAGATGTACGGGAACATGTGTGGTTATGTAGATATACGGGAACATGTGTGCTTATGTAAATGTATGGAACATGTGTGCTTATGTAGATGTACGGGAACATGTGTGCTTATGTAGATGTACGGGAACATGTGTGGTTATGTAGATATACGGGAACATGTGTGCGTATGTAGATGTACGGAACATGTGTGCGTATGTAGATATACGGGAACATGTGTGCGTATGTAGATGTACGGAACATGTGTGCGTATGTAAATGTACGGGAACATGTGTGCTTATGTAGATGTACGGGAACATGTGTGCATATGTAAGTGTACGGGAACATGTGTGGTTATGTAAATGTATTGAACATGTGTGCTTATGTAGATGTACGGGAACATGTGTGCGTATGTAGATGTACGGAACATGTGTGCGTATGTAGATATACGGGAACATGTGTGCGTATGTAGATGTACGGAACATGTGTGCTTATGTAGATGTACGGGAACATGTGTGCTTATGTAGATGTACGGGAACATGTGTGTGTTTGTAGATGTACGGGAACATGTGTGCTTATGTAAATGTACGGGAACATGTGTGCTTATGTAGATGTACGGGAACATGTGTGCTTATGTAGATGTACGGAACATGTGTGCGTATGTAGATGTACGGGAACATGTGTGCTTATGTAGATGTACGGGAACATGTGTGCGTTTGTAGATGTACGGAACATGTGTGCGTATGTAGATGTACGGGAACATGTGTGCTTATGTAGATGTACGGAACATGTGTGCTTATGTAAATGTACGGGAACATGTGTGCGTTTGTTGATGTATGGAACATGTGTACTTATGTAGATGTACGGAACATGTGTGTTTATGTAAATATACGGAACATGTGTGCTTATGTAAATGTACGGAACATGTGTGCTTATGTAAATGTATGGGACATGTGTGCTTATGTAAATGTACGGAACATGTGTGCTTATGTAAATGTACGGAACATGTGTGCTTATGTAAATGTACGGAACATGTGTGCTTATGTAAATGTATGGGAACATGTGTGCTTATGTAAATGTACGGGAACATGTGTGCTTATGTAAATATACGGGACATGTGTGCTTATGTAAATGTACGGGAACATGTGTGCTTATGTAGATGTATGGAACATGTGTGCTTATGTAAATGTACGGGAACATGTGTGCTTATGTAGATGTATGGAACATGTGTGCTTATGTAAATGTACGGGAACATGTGTGCTTATGTAAATGTACGGGAACATGTGTGCTTATGTAAATGTACGGGAACATGTGTGCTTATGTAGATGTATGGAACATGTGTGCTTATGTAAATGTGCGGGAACATGTGTGCTTATGTAGATGTACGGGAACATGTGTGGTTATGTAGATATACGGGAACATGTGTGCGTATGTAGATATACGGGAACATGTGTGCGTATGTAGATGTACGGAACATGTGTGCGTATGTAAATGTACGGGAACATGTGTGCTTATGTAGATGTACGGGAACATGTGTGCTTATGTAAGTGTACGGGAACATGTGTGGTTATGTAAATGTATTGAACATGTATGCTTATGTAAATGTACGGAACATGTGTGCTTATGTAGATGTACGGGAACATGTGTGCTTATGTAGATGTACGGGAACATGTGTGTGTTTGTAGATGTACGGGAACATGTGTGCTTATGTAAATGTACGGGAACATGTGTGCTTATGTAGATGTATGGAACATGTGTGCGTATGTAGATGTACGGGAACATGTGTGCTTATGTAGATGTACGGGAACATGTGTGCGTTTGTAGATGTACGGAACATGTGTGCGTATGTAGATGTACGGAACATGTGTGTTTATGTAAATATACGGAACATGTGTGCTTATGTAAATGTACGGAACATGTGTGCTTATGTCAATGTATGGGACATGTGTGCTTATGTAAATGTACGGAACATGTGTGCTTATGTAAATGTACGGAACATGTGTGCTTATGTAAATGTACGGAACATGTGTGCTTATGTAAATGTATGGGAACATGTGTGCTTATGTAAATGTACGGGAACATGTGTGCTTATGTAAATATACGGGACATGTGTGCTTATGTAAATGTACGGGAACATGTGTGCTTATGTAGATATATGGAACATGTGTGCTTATGTAAATGTACGGGAACATATGTGCTTATGTAGATGTATGGAACATGTGTGCTTATGTAAATGTACGGGAACATGTGTGCTTATGTAAATGTACGGGAACATGTGTGCTTATGTAAATGTACGGGAACATGTGTGCTTATGTAAATGTGCGGGAACATGTGTGCTTATGTAAATGTACGGGAACATGTGTGCTTATGTACATGTACGGGAACATGTGTGCTTATGTAGATGTATGGAACATGTGTGCTTATGTAAATGTACGGGAACATGTGTGCTTATGTAAATGTACGGGAACATGTGTGCTTATGTAGATGTATGGAACATGTGTGCTTATGTAAATGTACGGGAACATGTGTGCTTATGTAAATGTACGGGAACATGTGTGCTTATGTAGATGTACCGAACGTGTGTGCTTATGTAGATGTATGGAACATGTGTGCTTATGTAAATGCACGGGAACATGTGTGCTTATGTAGATGTACCGAACGTGTGTGCTTATGTAGATGTACGGAACATGTGTGCTTATGTAGATGTACGGAACATGTGTGCTTATGTAGATGTATGGTATGAAAATATGGTTGATGTGATCACAATTTGTACAGCATGCTACTACTTGGGGGTGAGATAGTTTGTATTATGCTCTATGCTGATGGTAGTGTGTTAATAGCGGAGTATGTTGATGATATACAAGTGCTACTGAATGCTTTAAATGATTGGTGTGCTCTAAATGATATGACTGTAAATGCTTCTAAAAATAATGTTGTGCACTTTCGTCCCAAGTCAGAATTAGGTACCCACTTTAGGTCCACATGTGGAATAAATCAGATTAATAGTGTTGACAGATATACGTACTTAGGTGTTGTTTTGCATGAACATTTGGATAATAATATTACAGTTAAATCTGTTTCTCAGAGTGCCAGTCATGCATTGGGTTTACTTATTGCAAAATGTAAATTAATGGGCGGTGTGTCCTACGATGTTTTTACAAAGTTATACGATTCGGTAGTTTGGCCTGTAATCAATTATAGCGCTCCTTTGTGGGGCCGGTTTCGATCATATTCGTGTATCGAAGCCGTTCATAATAGGGCATTACGGTATTATCTCGGTGTCGGCAAATATTCACCAACCAATGGTATTTCAGGAGATATGGGTTGGAAACCCCCAATAGTCCGACAATGGAAATATATCTCGCTTTATTGTTCAAGACTTTCAGGTATGGATACCGCAAGGATCAAAAGGCGAGTGGCACTCTGGGCATATAGTAAGCTAGTCGTTCATGTAGAAATTGGCATTTTAATGTTAAGAGCTATTATGAGGCTAATGGTTTTCCTGTGTACACTAGCTTTACTAATCCTATATCTCGTTCTTTCACACATAATGTAGAGGTCAAAGCATACGATAAGTATATAATCTCTTGGTCAACCAAGATAAACAATGTCATAGGTCCCTCTGGTGGCGGGCGGAATAAATTGAGACTGTATAAATTGTTTAAAACTGACCA
>CM026404.1:41497638-41561842 GCA_014843695.1 Archivesica marissinica | reverse complement strand
ACGTCTCACAAGGTTATATGCAACCTATATATAGTGCAGGTCTCACAAGGTTATATGCAACCTATATATAACGTACGTCTCCCAATGTTATATGCAACCTATATATAATGCACGTCTCCCAATGTTATATGCAACCTATATATAATGCACGTCTCCCAATGTTATATGCAACCTATATATAATGCACGTCTCACAAGGTTATATGTAACCTATATATAATGCACGTCTCACAAGGTTATATGCAACCTATATATAACGCACGTCTCACAAGGTTATATGTAACCTATATATAATGCACGTCTCACAAGGTTATATGCAACCTATATATAACGCACGTCTCCAAACGTTATATGTAACCTATATATAACGCACGTCTCCAAAGGTTATATGTAACCTATATATAATGCACGTCTCACAAGGTTATATGTAACCTATATATAATGCACGTCTCACAAGGTTATATGCAACCTATATATAACGCACGTCTCCCAATGTTATATGCAACCATTATATAATGCACGTCTCACAAGGTTATATGCAACCTATATATAACGCACGTCTCCCAATGTTATATGCAACCTATATATAATGCACGTCTCACAAGGTTATATGCAACCTATATATAATGCACATCTCACAAGGTTATATGCAACCTATATATAACGTACGTCTCCCAATGTTATATGCAACCTATATATAATGCACGTCTCCCAATGTTATATGCAACCTATATATAATGCACGTCTCACAAGGTTATATGCAACCTATATATAATGCACGTCTCACAAGGTTATATGCAACCTATATATAACGCACGTCTCACAAGGTTATATGCAACCTATATATAATGCACGTCTCCCAATGTTATATGCAACCTATATATAATGCACGTCTCACAAGGTTATATGCAACCTATATATAACGCACGTCTCCCAATGTTATATGCAACCTATATATAATGCACGTCTCCCAATGTTATATGCAACCTATATATAATGCACGTCTCACAAGGTTATATGTAACCTATATATAATGCACGTCTCACAAGGTTATATGCAACCTATATATAACGCACGTCTCACAAGGTTATATGCAACTATATATAATGCACGTCTCCATTGTTATATGCAACCTATATATAGCGCACGTCCCAATGTTATATGCAACCTATATATAATGCACGTCTCACAAGGTTATATGCAACCTATATATAACGCACGTCTCACAAGGTTATATGCAACCTATATATAATGCATGTCTCCCAATGTTATATGTAACCTATATATAACGCACGTCTCCAATGTTATATGCAACCTATATATAGCGCACGTCCACAAGATTATATGCAACCTATATATAACGCACGTCTCACAAGGTTATATGCAACCTATATATAACGCACGTCCACAAGGTTATATGCAACCTATATATAACGCACGTCTCCCAATGTTATATGCAACCTATATATAATGCACGTCTCCCAATGTTATATGCAACCTATATATAACGCACGTCTCCCAATGTTATATGCAACCTATATATAACGCACGTCTCACAAGGTTATATGTAACCTATATATAACGCAGTTCCACAAGGTTAAATGCAACCTATATATAACGCACGTCTCCCAATGTTATATGCAACCTATATATAATGCACGTCTCCCAATGTTATATGCAACCTATATATAATGCACGTCTCACAAGGTTATATGCAACCTATATATAACGCATGTCTCCCAATGTTATATGCAACCTATATATAATGCACGTCTCCCAATGTTATATGCAACCTATATATAACGCACGTCTCACAATGTTATATGCAACCTATATATAATGCACGTCTCACAAGGTTATATGCAACCTATATATAATGCACGTCTCACAAGGTTATATGCAACCTATATATAACGCACGTCTCACAAGGTTATATGTAACCTATATATAATGCACGTCTCACAAGGTTATATGTAACCTATATATAATGCACGTCTCACAAGGTTATATGTAACCTATATATAACGCACGTCTCACAAGGTTATATGCACCTATATATAATGCACGTCTCACAAGGTTATATGTAACCTATATATAATGCACGTCTCACAATGTTATATGCAACCTATATATAATGCACGTCTCCCAATGTTATATGCAACCTATATATAATGCACGTCTCACAAGGTTATATGCAACCTATATATAATGCACGTCTCACAAGGTTATATGCAACCTATATATAACGCACGTCTCACAAGGTTATATGCAACCTATATATAATGCACGTCTCCCAATGTTATATGCAACCTATATATAATGCACGTCTCACAAGGTTATATGCAACCTATATATAACGCACGTCTCCCAATGTTATATGCAACCTATATATAATGCACGTCTCCCAATGTTATATGCAACCTATATATAATGCACGTCTCACAAGGTTATATGCAACCTATATATAATGCACGTCTCACAAGGTTATATGCAACCTATATATAACGCACGTCTCACAAGGTTATATGCAACCTATATATAATGCACGTCTCCCAATGTTATATGCAACCTATATATAACGCACGTCTCCCAATGTTATATGCAACCTATATATAATGCATGTCTCACAAGGTTATATGCAACCTATATATAATGCACGTCTCACAAGGTTATACGTAACCTATATATAACGCACGTCTCCCAATGTTATATGCAACCTATATATAACGCACGTCCACAAGATTATATGCAACCTATATATAACGCACGTCTCACATGGCTATATGTAACCTATATATAACGCACGTCTCACGAGGTTATATGTAACCTATATATAATGCACGTCTCACAGGGTTATATGCAACCTATATATAATGCATGTCTCACAAGGTTATATGCAACCTATATATAGCGCAGGTCCACAAGGTTAAATGCAACCTATATATAACGCACGTCTCCCAATGTTATATGCAACCTATATATAGCGCACGTCTCACAAGGTTATATGCAACCTATATATAACGCAGGTCCACAAGTTTAAATGCAACCTATATATAACGCACGTCTCCCAATGTTATATGCAACCTATATATAATGCACGTCTCCCAATGTTATATGCAACCTATATATAACGCACGTCTCCCAATGTTATATGCAACCTATATATAATGCATGTCTCACAAGGTTATATGCAACCTATATATAATGCACGTCTCACAAGGTTATACGTAACCTATATATAACGCACGTCTCCCAATGTTATATGCAACCTATATATAACGCACGTCCACAAGATTATATGCAACCTATATATAACGCACGTCTCACATGGTTATATGTAACCTATATATAACGCACGTCTCACAAGGTTATATGTAACCTATATATAATGCACGTCTCACAGGGTTATATGCAACCTATATATAATGCATGTCTCACAAGGTTATATGCAACCTATATATAGCGCAGGTCCACAAGGTTAAATGCAACCTATATATAACGCACGTCTCCCAATGTTATATGCAACCTATATATAGCGCACGTCTCACAAGGTTATATGCAACCTATATATAACGCAGGTCCACAAGTTTAAATGCAACCTATATATAACGCACGTCTCCCAATGTTATATGCAACCTATATATAATGCACGTCTCACAAGGTTATATGCAACCTATATATAATGCACGTCCACAAGGCTATACGTAACCTATATATAACGCACGTCCCACATGGTTATATGCAACCTATATATAATGCACGTCTCACAAGGTTATATGCAACCTATATATAATGCACGTCTCACAAGGTTATATGCAACCTATATATAATGCACGTCTCACAAGGTTATATGCAACCTATATATAACGCACGTCTCACAATGTTATATGCAACCTATATATAATGCACCTCTCACAAGGTTATATGTAACCTATATACAATTCACGTCTCACAAGATTATATGTAACCTATATATAACGCACGTCTCACAATGTTATATGCAACCTATATATAACGCACGTCCACAATGTTATATGCAACCTATATATAAGGCACGTCTCACAAGGTTATATGTAACCTATATATAATGCACGTCTCACAAGATTATATGTAACCTATATATAACGCACGTCTCACAATGTTATATGCAACCTATATATAACGCACGTCCACAATGTTATATGCAATCTCTATATAACGCACGTCTCACAAGGTTATATGCAACCTATATATAGCGCAGGTCCACAAGGTTAAATGCAACCTATATATAACGCACGTCTCCCAATGTTATATGCAACCTATATATAGCGCACGTCTCACAAGGTTATATGCAACCTATATATAACGCAGGTCCACAAGGTTAAATGCAACCTATATATAACGCACGTCTCCCAATGTTATATGCAACCTATATATAATGCACGTCTCACATGGTTATATGCAACCTATATATAATGCACCTCTCACAAGGTTATATGCAACCTATATATAATGCACGTCTCACATGGTTATATGCAACCTATATATAATGCACCTCTCACAAGGTTATATGCAACCTATATATAATGCACGTCTCCCAATGTTATATGCAACCTATATATAGCGCACGTCTCACAAGGTTATATGCAACCTATATATAACGCAGGTCCACAAGGTTAAATGCAACCTATATATAACTCACGTCTCCCAATGTTATATGCAACCTATATATAATGCACGTCTCACATGGTTATATGCAACCTATATATAATGCACGTCTCACATGGTTATATGCAACCTATATATAATGCACCTCTCACAAGGTTATATGCAACCTATATATAATGCACGTCTCACAAGGTTATATGTAACCTATATATAATGCACGTCTCACAAGATTATATGTAACCTATGTATAACGCACGTCTCACAATGTTATATGCAACCTATATATAACGCACGTCCACAATGTTATATGCAACCTATATATAAGGCACGTCTCACAAGGTTATATGTAACCTATATATAATGCACGTCTCACAAGGTTATATGTAACCTATATATAACGCACGTCCACAAGGTTAAATGCAACCTATATATAACGCACGTCTCACAAGGTTATATGCAACCTATATATAGCGCACGTCCACAAGATTATATGCAACCTATATATAACGCACGTATCACAAGGTTATATGCAACCTATATATAATGCACGTCTCACATGGTTATATGTAACCTATATATAATGCACGTCCACACGGTTATATGCAACCTATATATAACGCACGTCTCACAAGGTTATATGCAACCTATATATTCAATTCAACAAATTTATTGCATAAAACATATTTATAGCAATTACAAACATTTCAATACAAAGACATGGATTTTTAACAAAGAGCATATAATTCATGGGGATATTTCAATGTTATTGGCATGTAACAGCAGTTTTTACGATGTTACATTTCTTAACAGGTTAGCATGGTAAATGAATTTGCAAAGATTATTCAAAGTAATTTTGGAGTTTGTTGACATAAGATTGGCAAATTTTTGTTTTGTTGGCCAGGTATAATAATAACGTTTTATGTATTTAGATCGCAATGTTGAATATTTTGGACATATGAGAAGGAAATGATATTCATTTTCAATCAATGAGTTGCAATTTGCACATATTCGTTCAATCCTAGGTGTGTTTAAGTATCGACCACGTTCAATAGCTAGGTCATGTGATGATGTTCTAAAACGTGAGAGAGCATTTCTGTACCTTGGTTCCTTAATTATATGAAGATATGTTTCTAGTTTGAACGAATGTTTATACATACTATATGATTCGAGACGGGGGGAATTGTTAATAGATGCATACCAATTTTGATGGTATATGTCAAGCAATCTTTGTTTTATAATTTCAAAACTTATCAACGTATTATTTTGGTTTTCCCACATACATGATAAACCTATTTCATTCAATATTTGTTTCACATTGAATGCCCAATTTGAACCGTTGTACGTTAGCCCATTATCGGCATCGGATCTTAGCATATTATATGATTTAAATAGTATGGTTTTATTTTCTAATGTTATCAATTTAATCCAATATTTGATAAGTAAAATCTTTCGATGTAAAGACATCGGAACTCCACCTAGTTCCCCGTATAATGCATCAAGGTTTGTTGATCGTTTCACGCCTAACAGCTTTCTACAAAATTTGGAATGAATGATTTCCACATCGGGAGCAACATGGTTTCCCCACACCGCCGCCACATACTTGAGAATTGGCATGACTAGCGAGTCAAATAAATTCATTTTTTGTTTAATAGGTAAATCTAGTTGATTATATATAGTAAATAAATTATGGAGTGAAAAGGATGCGTGCTGGGATACACGTTGTTGGGTGCGATTCCAGTTCCCATTTTTAAAGAGGTAGATCCCCAGATATTTAAAGGACTTAACTACTTCGATCCGGCTGTTATAAAGATAAAAATCATGTGTGGTGTGACGACCCTTTTCGAAGATCATTATTTTTGTTTTATTAGCATTAAGGCGTAGTCCATATTCATTACAATATTTTTCTATATCATTTAATATAGCTTGAAGGGAAGCTGGATTATGAGAAAAAACAACTGCATCATCTGCAAATAGTAGCATGAATACCTGCAAGCCATCGATATTAGGGATTTCATCTAGGTTACTGTTGATATTGTTTAAAATGTCATTTAGGAAAAATAAACATAATATACTGCTAGCAGGATCACCTTGCTTGACCCCAATATTGGATGTTATAGGTTGCGATATTGCATTTTTGTAGCGTATTGTTGATTTGACAGTTGAATACATGGACTTGAGGGCTGCAATGAATTTAGTGCTAACATTAGCAGTCAACAATTTTTGCCATAGGAGTATTCTATCAATTCGGTCGAACATTTTCTCCCAATCTAAAAATGCAACGTACAGTTTCTTCTTGCTTGCTAAAGTTTTAGATATTAGTGCATGTAACACATAAATACAATCAGCTGTTGTTCTAGTCCTGCGAAACCCATACTGGTTATCAATCAATGTATCATGTTTATTCGACCAGTTTGTCAATCGTGTAACTAGTAACTTCGAGTATATTTTGGATAATATATTATTAAGAGTGATTCCTCTAAAAAAGTTTGCTTCATGAGATCCGCCCTTAAATAGTGGAACCAGAATGCCCAAGACCTAGGCTTTCTGGAAATTAACCATCATTAAATATTTTATTATAAAATCCTATGAGGAAAGGAGAGATAATATCAAATGAATGCTTGAACAATTCAGCTATTAAATGATCATTTCCAGGACTTTTGGAATTATTTTGAGCAAATACTGCAGCTTTAACCTCAGCTTCAGAGAATTCAGTATCTAAGTCGACATCGTATAATGGGTGTCCTTGGTTCCCTGGTGTAGTGTCGTCATCAGCCGTATCACTATTTGTATTTGGATTTGTACCATATAAATTATTAAAATGAAGGTACATGTCATCAATTGATATATTTGTTGGATCAGATGTATTTTGCTTGTATTGTGTTTTGATATTTTTCCAAAAGGATTTTGGATTAGATTTAGCTAGATTAGAAATACGACTACTTTCGCTGTGTTTATATAGATTTTTATATTTACGTTTAACGTTAGTGTAAATGCGTTTTTTATTTAAGAAATAATTTCTATTTTCAATATTTCTATTACGCAAGAAAACATTTCTAGCTTTATTGAATTCCTTCCGTGCAGAATAGCAATCATTATTAAACCATCGTTGTTTGTTATTATTTGTTTTTGTTTTATCAATCGAGTGCCTATTTGTCCCGAATATACTAAAAGCAGATTCTTGCATCAGGGTAGTAAATGATAGTATCGAATCATTTATAGTAGTAGTATTTAAAGAATGTGTTATTTGTTCAAATCGATTACTCTGATTGGTCAGTACACTGCGAAAATCGTCAATGCGTGAATTATCCCACGCTATGATTGTTTCATGAACAATACTATCCTCACGTGGTGCGGGTTGTACGCGCTGTATACAAACTTGAATGGGACAATGATCTGATAAGGAATTCGGTAGTAATATATCGAACATTGATATATGCATGAAATCATTATGATTAATTAAAACATAATCGAGAACTGTTGAGGAAATACCATTATTAAATGTATATTGCCCAATGTCCTTGTCATTATATAAACGACCATTGCATATCAATAAGTTTGTGGTTTTGCATAACTGAATAAGGCGTTTTCCACGTGCATCTAATATGGGATCCCTGTTTACTCTAGGAATATTGTAAATATTAGATTCTAGAGCATTGTCATTATCAAGATATCTATCAAAAATTATATAATCTGGTTCTATAGATGTTCTACAATTTAAATCGCCATTTACTATAATTTTCCCAAGAATTTTATATTTTTCTATACCTGTTTCTATTTGTTCAAACATGTCAACATCATTATAATTTAGTATTTTAGAGTCATATGGTGGTATGTAGGTACAACATAGATATACATCAGTATGGAAATAAAATAGAGATTTGCATATTTTAACCCATACAATGCCACATTGATCTGTTTCAACAATATTAATTTTGTTATCAAGATTGGACTTATAATATATAGATATACCTCCAGAGTATCGTCCTTTTTTGGTATTAGGTGATTTGTTTCCATATAAATGATATACACGATAACCATCAATATCTAAATTATAACATGTTTTTGACGATGTCCAAGTTTCTGTTAAAATAACTATATCGTGTAACTGTATAATATCCACAAAATCTGGATCAGATATTTTTCGACTGAGTCCATTTATGTTCCATGAAATTATGTCTAATTGCTCTCCGTGACCCCCCTAGGGGTGTATACTTGGCGGAGGCTTGTACACTGTACCGTTAATGATTAGGTTTTCACCAACATATTTCAATGTACTCCCTTTCAGTTCCTCGGCTTGATACACGGTTGACAGTTTTTGACGTGCGTCACGCCATTCTTTTGGTAACTGGGAACCAACACCCTGGTTCTTCTTCTTCATGTCACCGCGTAACGGGATAGCAGCGTTTAGAATGCGTTGTTTGTCGTGAAAGTAGTGAAATTTGACGACGATTGGGCGTGGTAGTTTGGACTTGTTGGGGTTTCCTAACCTGTGCGCACGGTCGAATAGTATATCAGTGGCATCAATGCCTATATTGCACTTGATAACGTTTTTTACTAACTTCTCACAGGTGTCAGCATTCGTATCTGTATCCATGGATGGTCCGACTCCGGTTGTAGGAGGCGTGCCGGGTGCGTGCCTCGGTGGTAATGCGGATGAGGTAGGTGCTATAGGTGGTTCAGCGATACCGTAAAAGATGAGATTCTCTCTCATACTGCGGAACTCCCCATCGAGTACCTTGGCTCTCATAGTTGCCTGGCTAGTTTCGAGGGAACCGATAGTTTTCTGTAAGGATGTGCACGATTTCTCTAACGTTTTCACAGTGTCCTTAGCGGTTTTGAGTTCCTGTGACTGATCTTCGTATCGTTTACCCATGAACGTGGCCGAGCTTTCCACGTCGATCATTCGCTTGTCGATATCTTTCACTTTTAGATCCAGATCGTTGAGTCGCAGATTGATCGAGTTCACAGTCTTTTCGATGTTGTCAATTTTATCGACTTTCGTTTTGATGGACTTTATATCTTCCATGATACTGACCACCCATGGCGGTGGTGGTTGTTGTGCACTTGGTTGCAGGAACTGATATTGTCCGGGTGGTGACTGCACATATTGTCCGGGAAATGGTTGAGATAATGCAAAAGTGTTCAAATTGTCAGTGTTACTCATTGTATGCGTATCAAATACAAAGTAATTAGGTTGCGGCTGGTTTTTTGGTCGTTTATTATTGTCTACAATCACTGTGCTATTTTTATCCGCAGGTGTTGTCAAACCGGTTTGGTCAGCAGGATAACTCGTACTCGGTGTATCTGTAGTTCCCAATAATGGAGAAATGTTTTTTCGTTTACCTGTCCTTTTAGGAGCTTTTTGTTTCGGTTTTTGTTTCGGAGGCATGTATAGAAACACTTATAGATGTTCTTATCCAAAAAATATTCCGAAAAACTCTTTATTTTACACTTTATTCCACATAAATGTCTTTCCATAAAATCCATGACCTCGCATGATCATTATCAGTCACAACAACATCCACTCTCCGTCATCGGTCACAACAACATCCAGTCTCCGTCATCTGTCACAACAACTTCCACTCTCCAGCATCAGTCAATTCAATTTCCACTCTCCGTCATCCGTCACAACAACATCCACTATCCGTCATCAGTCACAACAACATCCACTATCCGTCATCAGTCGCAACAACATCCACTATTCGTCATCAGTCACAACAACATCCACTCTCCTTCATCCGTCACAACAACATCCACTCTCCATCATCCGTTACAACAACATCTACTCTCCGTCATCAGTCACAACATCTTCCATTCTCCGACATCAGTTACAACAACATCCACTCTCCGTCATCCGTCACAATAACATCCACTCTCCGTCATCCGTCACAACAACATCCACTCTCCGTCATCCGTCACAACAACATCCACTATCCGTCATCAGTCACAACAACATCTACTCTCCGTCATCCGTCACAACAACATCTACTCTCCGTCAACCGTCACAACAACATCCACTATCCGTCATCAATCACAACAATATCTACTCTCCGTCATCAGTCACAACATCTTCCACTCTCCGTCATCCGTCACAACAACATCCACTCTCGGTCATCCGTCACAATAACATCCACTCTCCGTCATCCGTCACAACAACTTCCACTCTCCGTCATCCGTAACATCAACTTCCACTCACCGTCCTAGGTCACAACAACATTCACTATCCGTCATCCGTCACAACTACATCCACTCTCCGTAATTCGTCACAACAACATCCACTCTCCGTCATCAGTCACAACCGCATGCACCTCCGTCATCCGTCACATCAACATCCACGCTCCGTCATCCGTCACAACAACATCCAGTCTCCGTCATCTGTCACAATAACATCAACTCTCCGGCATCAGTCACAACAACATCCACTCTCCGTCATCCATCACAACAACATCCAGTCTCCGTCATATGTCACAATAACATCCACTATCCGTCTTCAGTCACAACAACATCCACTCTCCGTCATCCGTCACAACAACATCCACTCTCCGTCATCCGTCACAACAACTTCCACTCTCCAGCATCAGTCAATACAATTTCCACTCTCCGTCATCCGTCACAACAATATCCACTCTCCGTCATCCGTCACAACAACTTCCACTCTCCAGCATCAGTCAATACAATTTCCACTCTCCGTCATCCGTCACAACAACATCCACTCTCCGTCATCCGTCACAACAACATCCACTCTCCATCATATGTCACAACAACATCCACTCTCCGTCATCCGTCACATCAACATCCACTCTCCGTCATCCGTCACAACTACATCCACTCTCCGTAATTCGTCACAACAACATCCACTCTCCGTCATCAGTCACAACCGCATGAACCTCCGTCATCCGTCACATCAACATCCACTCTCCGTCATCCGTCACAACAACATCCAGTCTCCGTCATCTGTCACAATAACAACCACTCTCCGGCATCAGTCACAACAACATCCACTCTCCGTCATCCGTCACAACAACATCCAGTCTCCGTCATATGTCACAATAACATCCACTATCCGTCGTCAGTCACAACAACATCCACTCTCCGTCATCCGTCACAACAACATCCACTCTCCGTCATCCGTCACAACAACTTCCACTCTCCAGCATCAGTCAATACAATTTCCACTCTCCGTCATCCGTCACAACAACATCCACTCTCCGTCATCCGTCACAACAACATCCACTCTCCGTCATCCGTCACAACAACATCCACTCTCCGTCATCCGTCACAACAACATCCACTCTCCATCATCCGTCACATCAACATCCACTCTCAGTCATCCGGCACAATAATATACACTCTCCGTCATCCGTCACAACAACTTCCACTCTCCGTCATCCGTCATAGCAACTTCCGCTCTCCGTCATTCGTCACAACAACATCCATTCTCCGTTATCCATCACAACAACATCCACTCTCCATCATCCGTCACAACAGTATCCACTCTCCGTCATCCGTCACAACAACATCCACTCTCCGTCATCCGTCACAACAGTATCCACTCTCCGTCATCCGTCACAACAACATCCACTCTCCGTCATCCGTCACAACAGTATCCACTCTCCGTCATCAGTCACAACAACATCCACTCTCCGTCATCAGTCACAACAACATCCACTCCCCATCATCCGTCACAACAATATCCACTCTCCGTTATTAGTCACAACAACATACACTCTCCGTCATCCGTCACAACTGCATGCACTCTCCGTCATCAGTCATAACCGCATCCACTATCCGTCATCCGTCACAACCGCATCCACTCTCCGTCATCCGTCACAACAGCATTCACTCTCGGTCATCCAGCACAACAACATCCATTCTCCGTCATCCGTCACAACACCATCCACTCTCCGTCATCAGTCACAACCGCATGGACCTCCGTCATCCGTGACAACAACATCCACTCTCCGGCATCAGTCACAACAACATCCACTCTCCGTCATCAGTCACAACCGCATGAACCTCCGTCATCCGTCACATCAACATCCACTCTCCGTCATCCGTCACAACAACATCCAGTCTCCGTCATCTGTCACAATAACAACCACTCTCCGGCATCAGTCACAACAACATCCACTCTCCGTCATCCGTCACAACAACATCCAGTCTCCGTCATATGTCACAATAACATCCACTATCCGTCGTCAGTCACAACAACATCCACTCTCCGTCATCCGTCACAACAACATCCACTCTCCGTCATCCGTCACAACAACTTCCACTCTCCAGCATCAGTCAATACAATTTCCACTCTCTGTCATCCGTCACAACAACATCCACTCTCCGTCATCCGTCACAACAACTTCCACTCTCCAGCATCAGTCAATACAATTTCCACTCTCCGTCATCCGTCACAACAACATCCACTCTCCGTCATCCGTCACAACAACATCCACTCTCCGTCATCCGTCACAACAACATCCACTCTCCGTCATCCGTCACAACAACATCCACTCTCCGTCATCCGTCACATCAACATCCACTCTCAGTCATCCGGCACAATAATATACACTCTCCGTCATCCGTCACAACAACTTCCACTCTCCGTCATCCGTCATAGCAACTTCCGCTCTCCGTCATTCGTCACAACAACATCCATTCTCCGTTATCCATCACAACAACATCCACTCTCCATCATCCGTCACAACAGTATCCACTCTCCGTCATCCGTCACAACAACATCCACTCTCCATCATCCGTCACAACAGTATCCACTCTCCGTCATCCGTCACAACAACATCCACTCTCCGTCATCCGTCACAACAGTATCCACTCTCCGTCATCAGTCACAACAACATCCACTCTCCGTCATCAGTCACAACAACATCCACTCCCCATCATCCGTCACAACAATATCCACTCTCCGTTATTAGTCACAACAACATACACTCTCCGTCATCCGTCACAACTGCATGCACTCTCCGTCATCAGTCATAACCGCATCCACTATCCGTCATCCGTCACAACCGCATCCACTCTCCGTCATCCGTCACAACAGCATTCACTCTCGGTCATCCAGCACAACAACATCCATTCTCCGTCATCCGTCACAACACCATCCACTCTCCGTCATCAGTCACAACCGCATGGACCTCCGTCATCCGTGACAACAACATCCACTCTCCGGCATCAGTCACAACAACATCCACTCTCCGTCATCGGTCACAACAACATCCAGTCTCCGTCCTCTATCACAGTAACATTCACTCTCCGGGATCAGTCACAACAACATCCACTCTCCGTCATCCTTCACAACAACATCCACTATCCGTCATCAGTCACAACAACATCCACTCTCCATCATCCGTCACAACAACATCCACTCTCCGTCATCCGTCACAACAACATCCACTATCCGTCATCAGTCACAACAAAAGCTACTCTCCGTCATCCGTCACAACAACATCTACTCTCCGTCATCCGTCACACCAACATCCACTATCCGTCATCAGTCACAACAACATCTACTATCCGCTATCGTCACAAAAAATCTACTCTCCATCATCCGTCACAACAGCATACTCTCTGTCATCCATCACAACAACATCCACTCTCCGTCATCCGTCACAACAGCATCCACTATCCGTCATCCGTCACAACAACATCCACTCTCAATCATCCGTCACAACAAAATCCACTCTCCGTCATCCTTCACAACAGCTTCCACTCTCCATCATCAGTCAACACAATTTCCACACTCCGTCATCCGACACAACAACATCCACTCTCCGCCATCCGTCACAACCGCATCCACTCTCCATCATCCATCACAACAACATCCACTCTCCGTCATCCATCACAACAATATCCACGATCAGCATCAGTCACAACAACAGCCACTCTCCGTCATCCGTCACAACAACATCCACTCTCCGCCATCCGTCACAACAACATCCACTCTCCGTCATCCGTCACAACAACATCCATTCTCCGTCATCCGTCACAACAAAATCCACTCTCCGTCATCCGTCACAACAACATCCACTCTCCGTCATCAGTCACAACAACATCCACTCTCCATCATCCGTCACAACAACATCCACTCTCCGTCATCCGTCACAACAACTTCCACTCTCCAGCATCAGTCAATTCAATTTCCACTCTCCGTCATCCGTCACAACAACATCCACTCTCCGTCATCCGTCACAACACCATCCACTCTCCGTCATCAGTCACAACCGCATGCACCTCCGTCATCCGTCACAACAACATCCACTCTCCGGCATCAGTCACAACAACATCCACTCTCCATCATCGGTCACAACAACATCCAGTCTCCGTCATCTGTCACAATAACATCCACTCTCCGGCATCAGTCACAACAACATCCACTCTCCGTCATCCGTCACAACAACATCCATTCTCCATCATCCGTCAAAACAGCATCCACTATCCGCCATCCGTCACAACAACATCCACTCTCAATCATCCGTCACAACAACTTCCACTCTCCGTCATCAGTCAAAACAATTTCCACTCTCCGTCATCCGTCCCAACAACATCCACTCTCCCTCATCCGTCACAACAGCATCCACTATCCATCATCCGTCACAACATCTTCCACTCTCAGTCATCCGTCACAACAACATCCACTCTCCGTCATCCGTCACAACAACATCCACTCTCCGTCATCCGGCACAATAACATCCACTCTCCGTCATCCGTCACAACAACTTCCACTCTCCGTCATCCGTCATAGCAACTTCCACTCTCCGTCATTCGTCACAACAACATCCACTCTCCGTCATCCGTCACAACAACATCCACTCTCCGTCATCCGTCACAACAACATCCACTCTCCGTCATCCTTCACAACAACATCCACTCTCCGTCATCCGTCACAACAACTTCCACTCTCCATCATCAGTCAATATAATTTCCACTCTCCGTCATCCGTCACAACAACATCCACTAACCGTCATCCGTCACAACAACATCCACTCTCCGTCATCCGTTACAACAACATCCACTCTCCGTCATCCGTCACAACAACTTCCACTCTCCATCATCAGTCAATACAATTTCCACTCTCCGTCATCCGTCACAACAACATCCACTCTCCGTCATCCGTCACAACAACATCCACTCTCCTCCATCCGTCACAACAACATCCACTAACCGGCATCCGTCACAACAACATCCACTCTCCGTCATCCGTCACAACAACATCCACTCTCCGTCATCCGTCACAACAACTTCCACTCTCCATCATCAGTCAATACAATTTCCACTCTCCGTCATCCGTCACAACAACTTCCACTCTCCATCATCCGTCATAGCAACTTCCAATCTCCATCATTCGTCACATCAATATCCACTCTCCGTCATCCGTCACAACAACATCCACTCTCCGTCATACGTCATAACCACATCCACTCTCCGTCATCAGTCACAACAACATCCACTCTCCGTCATCCGTCACAACAACATCCACTCTCCGTCATATGTCACAACCACATCCACTCTCCGTCATTCGTCACAACAATATCCACTCTCCGAAATCCGTCAAAACAACATCCACTATCCGTCACAACAACATCCACTCTCCGTCATCCGTCACAACAACATCCACTATCCGTCATCAGTCACAACAACATCTACTCTCCGTCATCGTCACAAAAAATCTACTCTGCGTCATCCGTCACAACACCATCCACTCTCCTCATCCGTCACAACAGTATCCACTCTCCTTCATCCGTCACAACAACATCCACTCTCAATCATCCGTCACAACAAAATCCACTCTCCGTCATCCGTCACAACAACTTCCACTCTCCGTCATCAGTCAACACAATTTCCACTCTCCGTCATCCGTCACAACAACATCCACTCTCCGCCATCCGTCACAACCGCATCCACTCTCCGTCATCCGTCACAACAACATCCACTCTCCGTCATACATCACAACAATATCCACGATCAGCATCAGTCACAACAACAGCCACTCTTCGTCATCCGTCACAACAACATCCACTCTCCGACATCCGTCACAACAACATCAACTCTCCATCATCCGTCACAACAACATCCATTCTCCGTCATCCGTCACAACAACATCCACTCTCCGTCATCCGTCACAACAACATCCACTCTCCGTCATCAGTCACAACGACATCCACTCTCCATCACCCGTCACAACAACATCCACTCTCCGTTATCAGTCACAACAACATACACTCTCCGTCATCAGTCACAACCGCATGCACTCTCCATCATCAATCACAACCGCATCCACTATCTGTCATCCATCACAACCGCATCCACTCTCCGTCATCCGTCACAACAGCATCCACTCTCCGTCATCCATCACAAAAACATCCACTCTCCGTCATCCGTCACAACAACATCCATTCTCCGTCATCCGTCACAACACCATCCACTCTCCGTCATCAGTCAAAACCGCATGCACCTCCGTCATCGGTCACATCAACATCCAGTCTCCGTCATCTGTCACAACAACATCCACTCTCCGTCATATGTCACAACATCATCCACTCTCCGTCATCTGTCACAACAACATCCACTATCCGTCATCAGTCACAACATCATCCACTCTCCGTCATCCGTCACAACAACATCCACTCTCCGTCATCCGTAACATCAAATTCCACTATCCGCCATCAGTCACAACAACATCTACTCTCCGTCATCCGTCACAACAACATCTACTCTCCGTCATCCGTCACAACAACATCCACTCTCCATCATCCGTCACAACAGCATCCACTATCCATCATCCGTCGCAACAACTTCCACTTTCCGTCATCCGTCACAACAACATCCACTCTCCGTCATCGGTCACAACAACATCCACTCTCCGTCATCCGTCACAACAACATCCACTCTCCGTCATCAGTCACAACCGCATGCACCTCCGTCATCCGTCACAACAACATCCACTCTCCTTCATCCGTCACATCAGCATCCACTCTCCATCATCCGGCACAATAACATACACTCTCCGTCATCCGTCACAACCGCATCCACTATCCGTCATCCGTCACAACCGCATCCACTCTCCGTCATCCATCACAAGAACATCCACTGTCCGTCATCCGTCACAACAACATCCACTCTCCGGCATCAGTCACAACAACATCCACTCTCCGTCATCTGTCACAATAACACCCACAATCCGTCATTAGTCACAACTAAATCCACTCTCCGTCATTCGTCACAACAACATCCACTCTCCGTCATCCGTCATAACAACATCCACTCTCCGTCATCCGTCACAACAACATCCATTCTCCGTCATCCGTCAAAACACCATCCACTCTCCGGCACCAGTCACAACAACATCCACTCTCCGTCATCTTTCACAATAACACTCCACTATCCGTCATCAGTCACAACTACATCCACTCTCCGTCATCCGTCACAACAACATCCACTCTCCGTCTTCCGTCACAACAACATCCACTCTACGGCATCAGTCACAACATCCACTCTCTGTCATCTGTCACAATAACACCCACTATCCGTCATCAGTCACAACAGCATCCACTCACCGTCATCCGTCACAACAACATCCACTCTCCGTCATCCGTCACAACAAATTCCACTATCCGCCATCAGTCACAACAACATCTACTCTCCGTCATCCGTCACAACAACATTTACTCTCCGTCATCCGTCACAACAACATCCACTCTCCGTCATCCGTCACAACAGCATCCACTATCCATCATCTGTCACAACAACTTCCAATCTCCGTCATGCGTCACAACCGCATGCACCTCCGTCATCGGTCACAACAACATCCACTCTCCGGCATCAGTCACAACAACATCCACTCTCCGTTGTCGGTCACAACAACATCCAGTCTCCATCATCTGTCACAATAACATCCACACTCCGGCATCAGTCACAACAACATCCACTCTCCGGCATCAGTCACAACAACATCCACTCTCCGTCATCGGTCACAACAACATCCAGGCTCCGTCATCTGTCACAATAACATCCACTATCCGTCATCAGTCACAACAACATCCACTCTCCGTCATCCGTCACAACAACATCCACTCTCCGTCATCCGTCACAACAACATCTACTCTCCGTCATGCGTCACACCAACATCCACTATCCGTCATCAGTCACAACAACATCTACTCTCCGTCATCATCACAACAAATCTACTCTCCATCATCCGTCACAACAGCATACTCTCTCCGTCATCCATCACAACAACATCCACTATCCGTCATCAGTCACAACCGCATGCACCTCCGTCATCCGTCACACCAACATCCACTCTCCGGCATCAGTCACAACAACATCCACTCTCCGTCATCTGTCACAATAACACCCACTATCCGTCATCAGTCACAACCGCATGCACCTCCGTCATCCGTCAAAACAACATCCACTCTCCGTCATCGGTCACAATAACATCAACTCTCCGTCATCCGTCACAACAACTTCCTCTCTCCGTCATCCGTCACAGCAACTTCCACACTCCGTCCTCTGTCACAACAACATTCACTATCCGTCATCCGTCACAACTACATCCACTCTCCGTCATTCGACACAACCACATCCACTCTCCGTCATCCGTCACAACAACATCCACTCTCCGTCATCAGTCACAACCGCATGCACCTCCCTTATCAGTCACAACAGCATTTACTCTCCGTCATCCGTCACAACAACATCCACTATCCGTCATCCGTCACAACAACATCCACTCTCCGTCATCCGTCACAATAACATCCACTCTCCGTCATCCATCGCAACAACTTCCACTCTCCGTCATCCGTCACAGCAACTTCCACACTCCGTCCTCTGTCACAACAACAGTCACTATCCGTCATCAGTCACAACTACATCCACTCTCCGTCATTCGTCACAACAACATCCACTCTCCGTCATCCATCACAACAACATCCACTCTCCGTCATCAGTCACAACAACATCCACTCTCCGTCATTAGTCACAACCGCATGCAACTCCGTCATCTATCACAACAACATTCACTCTCCGTCATCTGTCACAATAACACCCACTATCCGTCATCCGTCACAACAACTTCCACTCTTCGTCATCCGTCACAACAACATCCAGTCTCCGTCATCTGTCACAATAACATCCACTATCCGTCATCAGTCACAACAACAGCCACTCTCCATCATCCGTCACAAGAACATCCTCTATCCGTTATCAGTCACAACAACCGTTACTCTCCGTCATCCGTCACAACCGCATCCACATTCCGCCATCCGTCACAACCGCATCCACTCTCCGTCATCCATCACAACAACTTCCACTCTTCGTCATCCGTCACAACAACATCCAGTCTCCGTCATCTGTCACAATAACATCCACTCTCCGTCATCAGTCACAATAACATCCACTGTCCGTCATCCGTCACAACAACATCAATTCTCCGTCATCCGTCACAACACCATCCACTCTCCGTCATCAGTCACAACCGCATGCACCTCCGTCATCCGTCACAACAACATCCACTCTCCGGCATCAGTCACAACAACATCCACTCTCCGTCATCTGTCACAATAACACCCACAATCCGTCATTAGTCACAACTAAATCCACTCTCCGTCATTCGTCACAACAACATCCACTCTCCGTCTTCCGTCATAACAACATCCACTCTCCGTCATCCGTTACAACAACATCCATTCTCCGTCATCCGTCAAAACACCATCCACTCTCCGGCACCAGTCACAACAACATCCACTCTCCGTCATCTTTCACAATAACACTCCACTATCCGTCATCAGACACAACTACATCCACTCTCCGTCATCCGTCACAACAACATCCACTCTCCGTCTTCCGTCACAACAACATCCACTCTCCGGCATCAGTCACAACATCCACTCTCTGTCATCTGTCACAATAACACCCACTATCCGTCATCAGTCACAACAGCATCCACTCACCGTCATCCGTCACAACAACATCCACTCTCCGTCATCCGTCACAATAAATTCCACTATCCGCCATCAGTCACAACAACATCTACTCTCCGTCATCCGTCACAACAACATTTACTCTCCGTCATCCGTCACAACAACATCCACTCTCCGTCATCCGTCACAACAGCATCCACTATCCATCATCTGTCACAACAACTTCCAATCTCCGTCATGCGTCACAACCGCATGCACCTCCGTCATCGGTCACAACAACATCCACTCTCCGGCATCAGTCACAACAACATCCACTCTCCGTTGTCGGTCACAACAACATCCAGTCTCCATCATCTGTCACAATAACATCCACACTCCGGCATCAGTCACAACAACATCCACTCTCCGGCATCAGTCACAACAACATCCACTCTCCGTCATCGGTCACAACAACATCCAGGCTCCGTCATCTGTCACAATAACATCCACTATCCGTCATCAGTCACAACAACATCCACTCTCCGTCATCCGTCACAACAACATCCACTCTCCGTCATCCGTCACAACAACATCTACTCTCCGTCATGCGTCACACCAACATCCACTATCCGTCATCAGTCACAACAACATCTACTCTCCGTCATCATCACAACAAATCTACTCTCCATCATCCGTCACAACAGCATACTCTCTCCGTCATCCATCACAACAACATCCACTATCCGTCATCAGTCACAACCGCATGCACCTCCGTCATCCGTCACACAAACATCCACTCTCCGGCATCAGTCACAACAACATCCACTCTCCGTCATCTGTCACAATAACACCCACTATCCGTCATCAGTCACAACCGCATGCACCTCCGTCATCCGTCAAAACAACATCCACTCTCCGTCATCGGTCACAATAACATCAACTCTCCGTCATCCGTCACAACAACTTCCTCTCTCCGTCATCCGTCACAGCAACTTCCACACTCCGTCCTCTGTCACAACAACATTCACTATCCGTCATCCGTCACAACTACATCCACTCTCCGTCATTCGACACAACCACATCCACTCTCCGTCATCCGTCACAACAACATCCACTCTCCGTCATCAGTCACAACCGCATGCACCTCCCTTATCAGTCACAACAGCATTTACTCTCCGTCATCCGTCACAACAACATCCACTATCCGTCATCCGTCACAACAACATCCACTCTCCGTCATCCGTCACAATAACATCCACTCTCCGTCATCCATCGCAACAACTTCCACTCTCCGTCATCCGTCACAGCAACTTCCACACTCCGTCCTCTGTCACAACAACAGTCACTATCCGTCATCAGTCACAACTACATCCACTCTCCGTCATTCGTCACAACAACATCCACTCTCCGTCATCCGTCACAACAACATCCACTCTCCGTCATCAGTCACAACAACATCCACTCTCCGTCATTAGTCACAACCGCATGCAACTCCGTCATCTATCACAACAACATTCACTCTCCGTCATCTGTCACAATAACACCCACTATCCGTCATCCGTCACAACAACTTCCACTCTTCGTCATCCGTCACAACAACATCCAGTCTCCGTCATCTGTCACAATAACATCCACTATCCGTCATCAGTCACAACAACAGCCACTCTCCATCATCCGTCACAAGAACATCCTCTATCCGTTATCAGTCACAACAACCGCTACTCTCCGTCATCCGTCACAACCGCATCCACATTCCGCCATCCGTCACAACCGCATCCACTCTCCGTCATCCATCACAACAACTTCCACTCTTCGTCATCCATCACAACAACATCCAGTCTCCGTCATCTGTCACAATAACATCCACTCTCCGTCATCAGTCACAATAACATCCACTCTCCATCATCCGTCACAACAACATTCACTCTCCGCCATCCGTCACAATAACATCCACTCTCCATCATCCATCACAACAACATCCACTCTCCGTCGTGCATCACAACCGCATCCACTCTCCGTCATCAGTCAAAACAACATCCACTCTCCGTCATCAGTCACAACAACATCCACTCTCCGTCATCCGTCACAACAACATCCACTCTCCGTCATCCGTCACAACAACATCCACTCTCCGTCATCAGTCACAGCTACATCCACTCTCCGTCATTCCTCACAACAACATCCAGTCTCCGTCATCTGTCACAATAACATCCACTCTCCGGCATCAGTCACAACAACATCCACTCTTCGTCATCCGTCACAACAACATCCAGTCTCCGTCATCTGCCACAATAACATCCACTATCCGTCATTCGTCACAACAACATCCACTCTCCGTCATCCGTCATAACAACATCCACTCTCCGTCATCCGTTACAACAACATCCATTCTCCGTCATCCGTCAAAACACCATCCACTCTCTGGCACCAGTCACAACAACATCCACTCTCCGTCATCTTTCACAATAACACTCCACTATCCGTCATCAGACACAACTACATCCACTCTCCGTCATCCGTCACAACAACATCCACTCTCTCTTCCGTCACAACAACATCCACTCTCCGGCATCAGTCACAACATTTGTTTGTTACCCCACTATCCGTCATCAGTCACAACAGCATCCACTCCCGTCATCCGTCACAACAACATCCACTCTCCGTCATCCGTCACAACAAATTCACTATCCGCATCAGTCACAACAACATCTACTCTCCGTCATCCGTCACAACAACATTACTCTCCGTCATCCGTCACAACAACATCCACTCTCTGTCATCCGTCACAACAGCATCCACTATCCTCATCTGTCACAACAACTTCCATCTCCGTCATCGTCACAACCGCATGCACTCCGTCATCGTCACAACAACATCCACTCTCCGCATCAGTCACAACAACATCCACTCTCCGTTGTCGGTCACAAAACATCCAGTCTCCTCATCTGTCACAATACATCCACCTCCGCATCGTCACAACAACATCCACTCTCCGCATCGTCACAACAATTTGTTTTTGTTGTTTGTTTTTGTTGTACATCACTTCGTCATCGTACACAATCACTTCCGTCATGACAAACATCACTTCCGTCATCAGTCACAACAACATCACTCTCCGTCATCCTCACAACAACATCCACTCTCCGTCATCCGTCACAACAACATCCACTCTCCGTCATCCGTCACAACAACATCCACTTCCGTCATCAGTCACAACAACATCCACTCTCCGTCATCCGTCACAATCACTTCCCATCGTCACAACAACATCCACTCTCCGTCATCGTCACAACACATCCACTTCCGTCATCAGTCACAACACATGCACTCTCCGTCATCCGTCAAACACATCCACTCTCCGTCATCGTCACAATAACATCCACTCTCCGCATGTCACAACAACATCCCTCTCCGTCATCCGTCACAACATCCCCTCCGTCTTCCAACAAATCTCTCTCGTCACAAACTCACTCTCGTCATTCGCCAACACATCCATCTCCGCTCGTCACAATCACTCTCGTCATATCACATGTTTTGTCATCTCACAACAACATCACTCTCCGTCATCGTCACAATAACATCCACTCTCCGTCATCCGTCACAACAACTTCCACTCTCCGTCATCCGTCACAGCAACTTCCACTCTCCGTCTCTGTCACAACAACATTCACTATCCGTCATCAGTCACAACTACATCCACTCTCCGTCATCCGTCACAACAACATCCACTCTCCGTCATCCGTCACAACAACATCCACTCTCCGTCATCAGTCACAACCGCATGATCCGTCATCCGTCACAACAACATCCACTCTCCGTCATCTGTCACAATAACACCCACTATCCGTCATCGTCACAACAACATCCACTCTCCGTCATCCGTCACAACAACATCCACTCTCCGTCATCTGTCACAATAACATCCACTATCCGTCATCAGTCACAACAACATCCACTCTCCGTCATCCGTCACAACAACATCCACTCTCCGTCATCCGTCACAACAACCTCGGTCATCCACTCTCCGTCATCCTCACAAACATCCACTCTTCGTCATCCGTCACAACAACTCCAGTCTCCGTCATCTGTCACAATAACATCCACTCTCCGTCATCAGTCACAATAACATCCACTCTCCGTCATCCGTCACAACAACATCCACTCTCCGTCATCCGTCACAACAACATCCACTCTCCGTCATCCTCACAACAACATCCACTCTCCGTCGTCCATCACAACCGCATCCACTCTCCGTCATCAGTCAAAACAACATCCACTCTCCGTCATCAGTCACAACAACATCCACTCTCCGTCATCCGTCACAACAACATCCACTCTCCGTCATCCGTCACAACAACATCCACTCTCCGTCATCAGTCACAGCTACATCCACTCTCCGTCATTCCTCACAACAACATCCAGTCTCCGTCATCTGTCACAATAACATCCACTCTCCGGCATCAGTCACAACAACATCCACTCTTCGTCATCCGTCACAACAACATCCAGTCTCCGTCATCTGCCACAATAACATCCACTATCCGTCATCAGTCACAACAACATCCACTCTCCGTCATCCGTCACAACAACATCCACTCTCCGTCATCCGTCACAACAACATCAACTCTCCGTCATCCGTCACAACAACATCCACTATCCGTCATCAGTAACAACGACATCCACTCTCCGTCATGTCACAATAACATCCACTATCCGTCATCAGTCACAACAACATCCACTCTCCGTCATCCGTCACAACAACATCCACTCTCCGTCATCCGTCACAACTACATCCAGTCTCCGTCATCTGTCACAATAACATCCACTCTCCGGCATCCGTCACAACAACATCCACTCTCCGTCATCCGTCACAATAACATTCACTCTCCGTCATCCGTCACAACAACTTCCACTCTCCGTCATCCGTCACAGCAACTTCCACACTCCGTCCTCTGTCACAACAACAGTCACTATCCGTCTTCCGTCACAACTACATCCACTCTCCGTCATTCATCACAACAACATCCACTCTCCGTCATCCGTCACAACAACATCCACTCTCCGTCATCAGTCACAACCGCATGCACATCCGTCATCCGTCACAACAACATCCACTCTCCGTCATCCGTCACAACAACTTCTACTCTCCGTCATCCGTCACAGCAACTTCCACACTCCGTCCTCTGTCACAACAACAGTCACTATCCGTCTTCCGTCACAACTACATCCACTCTCCGTCATTCATCACAACCGCATCCACTCTCCGTCATCAGTCAACACAACATCCACTCTCCGTCATCAGTCACAACAACATCTACTCTCCGTCATCCATCACAACAACATCTACTCTCCGTCATCCGTCACAACAACATTCACTCTCCGCCATCCGTCACAACAACATCCACTCTCCATCATCCGTCACAACAACATCCACTCTCCGTCATCCATCACAACCGCATCCACTCTCCGTCATCAGTCAACACAACATCCACTCTCCGTCATCAGTCACAACAACATCCACTCTCCGTCATCCATCACAACAACATCCACTCTCCGTCATCCGTCACAACAACATTCACTCTCCGTCATCCGTCACAGCTACATCCACTCTCCGTCATTCCTCACAACAACATCCACTCTCCGTCATCCGTCTCAACAACATCCACTATCCGTCATCCGTCACAACAACATCCACTCTCCGTCATCTGTCACAATAGGACCCACTATCCGTCATCAGTCACAACAGCATCCACTCTCCGTCATCCGTCACAACAACATCCACTCTCCGTCATCCGTCACAACAAATTCCACTATCCGTCATCAGTCACAACAACATCTACTCTCCGTCATCCATCACAACAACATCCACTCTCCGTCATCCGTCACAACAACCACTCTCCGTCAACCGTCACAACTACATCCACTCTCCGTCATTCGTCACAAGAGCATCCACTCTTCGTCATCCGTCACAACAACCTCCAGTCTCCGTCATCTGTCACAATAACATCCACTATCCGTCATCAGTCACAACAAACATCCACTCTCCGTCATCCGTCACAACAACATCCACTCTCCGTCATTCGTCACAACAACATCCATTCTCCGTCATCCGTCTCAACAACATCCACTATCCGTCATCAGTCACAACAACATCCACTATCCGTCATCTGTCACAATAACATCCACTATCCGTCATCAGTCACAACAACATCCACTCTCCATCATCCGTCACAACACCAGCCAATCTCCATGATCCGTCACAAGAACATCCTCTCTCCGTTATCAGTCACAACAACATCAACTCTCCGTCATCCGTCACAACCGCATCCACTATCCGCCATCCGTCACAACCGCATCCACTCTCCGTCATCTGTCACAACAACATCCACTCTCCGTCATCAGTCACAACAACATCCACTCTCCGTCATCCGTCACAACAACATTCACTCTCTGCCATCCGTCACAACAACATACACTATCCTTCATCAGTCACAACCGCATCCACTCTCCGTCATTAGTCACAACAACATCCACTCTCCGTCATCAGTCACAACAACATCCACTCTCCGTCATCCGTCACAACCACATCAACTCTCCGTCATCCGTCACAACAACATCCACTCTCAGTCATCCGTCAGAACAACATCCTCTCTCCGTCATCCGTCACAACAAATTCCACTATCCGTCATCAGTCACAACAACATCCACTTTCCGTCATCAGTCACAACAACATCCACTATCCGTCATCAGTCACAACAACATCCACTCTCCGTCATCCGTCACAACAACATCCACTATCCTTCATCAGTCACAACAACATCTACTCTCCGTCATCCGTAACAACAACATCTACTCTCCGTCATCCGTAACAACAAAATCCACTATCCGTCATCAGTCACAACAACATCTGCTCTCCGTCATCCGTCACAACAACATCTACTCTCCGTCATCCGTCACAACAACATCCACTCTCCGTCATCCGTCACACCTACAACCACTCTCCGTCATTCGTCACAACAACATCCACTCTCCGTCATTCGTCACAACAACATCCACTGTCCGCCATCCATCACAACAACATCCACTCTCCGTCATCCGTCACAACAACATCAACTCTCTGTTATCCGTCACAACCAATTCCACTCTCCGTCATCCATCACAACAACATCCACTCTCCGTCATCCGTCACAACAACATCCACTCTCCGTCATACGTCATAACCACATCCACTCTCCGTCATCCGTCAAAACAACATCCACTATCCGTCATCCGTCACAACAACATCCACTCTCCGTCATCAGTCACAACAACATCCACTCTCCGTCATCCGTCACAACCGCATGGACTCTCCGTCATCCATCACAACGGCATCCACTCTCCGTCATCCATCACAACTACATCCAGTCTCCGTCATCTGTCACAATAACATCCACTCTCCGGCATCCCTCACAACAACATCCACTCTCCGTCATCCGTCACAACAACATCCACTATCCGTCATCCGTCACAACAATATCCACTATCCGTCATCTGCACAATAATATCCACTATCCGTCATCAGTCACAACAACATCCACTCTCCGTCATCCGTCACAACAACATCCACTCTCCGTCATCCATCACAACAACATCCACACTCCGTCATCCGTCACAACAAATTCCACTATCCGTCATCAGTCACAACAACATCCACTCTCCGTCATCAGTCACAACAACATCCACTCTCCGTCATCCGTCACAACAATATCCACTATCCGTCATCAGTCACAACAACATCTACTCTCCGTCATCTGTAACAACAACATCTACTCTCCGTCATCCGTCACAACAACATCCACTATCCGTAATCAGTCAGAACAACATCTACTCTCCGTCATCCGTCACAACAACATCCACTCTCCGTCATTCGTCACACCTACATCCACTCTCCGTCATTCGTCACAACAACATCCACTGTCTGCCATCCATCACAACAACATCCACTCTCCATCATCCGTCACAACAACATCCACTCTCCGTCATCCGTCACAACAAATTCCACTCTCCGTCATCCGTCACAACAACATCCACTCTCCGTCATACATCACAACAATATCCACTCTCCGTCATACGTCATAACTACATCCACTCTCCGTCATCCATCACAACAACATCCACTCTCCGTTATCCGTCACAACAACATCCACTCTCCATCATATGTCACAACCACATCCACTCTCCGTCATTCGTCACAACAATATCCACTCTCCGTCATCCGTCAAAACAACATCCACTCTCCGTCATCAGTCACAACAACATCCACACTCCGTCATCCCTCACAACCGCATGCACTCTCCGTCATCCGTCACAACGGCATCCACTCTCCGTCATCCGTCACAACAACATCCACTGTCCGCCATCCATTACAACAACATCCACTCTCCGTCATCCGTCACAACAACATCCACTCTCTGTCATCCGTCACAACAAATTCCACTCTCCGTCATCCGTCACAACAACATACACTCTCCGTCATCCGTCACAACATCCACTCTCCGTCATACGTCATAACCACATCCACTCTCCGTCATCCGTCAAAACAACATCCACTATCCGTCATCCGTCACAACAATATCCACTCTCCGTCATCAGTCAATACAACATCCACTCTCCGTCATCCATCACAACCGCATGCACTCTCCTTCATCCGTCACAACGGCATCCACTCTCCGTCATCCATCACAACTACATCCAGTCTCCGTCATCTGTCACAATAACATCCACTCTCCGGCATCCATCACAACAACATCCACTCTCCGTCATCCGTCACAACAACATCCACTCTCCGTCATCCGTCACAACATTATCCACTATCCGTCATCTGCACAATAACATCCACTATCCGTCATCAGTCACAACAACATCCACTCTCCGTCATCCGTCACAACAACATCCACTCTCCGTCATCCGTCACAACAACATCCACTCTCCGTCATCCGTCACAACAAATTCCACTATCCGTCATCAGTCACAACAACATCTACTCTCCATCATCCGTCACAACTACATCCACTATCCATCATCTGTCACAATAACATCCACTATCCGTCATCAGTAACAACGACATCCACTATCCGTCATCAGTCACAACAACATCCACTCTCCGTCATCCGTTACAACTACATCCAGTCTCCGTCATCTGTCACAATAACATCCACTCTCCGGCATTCGTCACAACAACATCCACTCTCCGTCATCCGTCACAACAACATCCACTCTCCGTCATCCGTCACAACAACATCCACAATCCGTCATCAGTCACAACAACATCCACTATCCGTCATCTGTCACAATAACATCCACTATTCGTCATCACTCACAACAACATCCACTATCCGTCATCCGTCACAACAACATCCACTATCCGTCATCCGTCACAACAACTTCCACTCTCCGTCATCCGTCACAGCAACTTCCACACTTCGTCCTCTGACACAACAACATTCACTATCCGTCATCCATCACAACTACATCCACTCTCCGTCATTCGTCACAACAACATCCACTCTCCGTCATCCGTCAAAACAACATCCACTCTCCGTCATCATTCACAACCGCATGCACCTCCGTCATCAGTCACAACAGCATCCACTCTCCGTCATCCGTCACAACAACATCCACTATCCGTCATCCATCACAACAACATCCACTCTCCGTCATCCGTCACAATAACATCCACTCTCCGTCATCCGTCACAACAACTTCTACTCTCCGTCATCCGTCACAGCAACTTCCACACTCCGTCCTCTGTCACAACAACAGTCACTATCCGTCATCCGTCACAACTACATCCACTCTCCATCATTCGTCACAACAACATCCACTCTCCGTCATCCGTCAAAACAACATCCACTCTCCGTCATCAGTCACAACCGCATGTACATCCATCATCCGTCACAACAACATCCACTCTCCGTCATATGTCACAATAAGACCCACTATCCGTCATCAGTCACAACAGCATCCACTCTCCGTCATCCGTCACAACAACATCCACTCTCCGTCATCCGTCACAACAAATTCCACTATCCGTCATCAGTCACAACAACATCTACTCTCCGTCATCCGTCACAACAACATCTACTCTCCGTCATCCGTCACAACATCCACTTTCCGTCAACCGTCACAACTACATCCACTCACCGTCATTCCTCACAACAGCATCCACTCTTCATCATCCGTCACAACAGCATCCAGTCTCCGTCATCTGTCACAATAACATCCACTATCCGTCATCAGTCACAACAACAGCCAATCTCAATCATCCGTCACAAGAACATCCTCTCTCCGTTATCAGTCACAACAACATCAACTCTCCGTCATCAGTCACAACCGCATCCACTATCCGCCATCCGTCACAACCGCATCCACTCTCCGTCATCCGTCACAACAACATCCACGATCAGCATCCGTCACAATAACATTCACTCTCCGCCATCCGTCACAACAAAATACACTATCCTTCATCAGTCACAACCGCATCCACTCTCCGTCATCAGTCACAACAACATCCACTCTCCGTCATCAGTCACAACAACATCCACTCTCCGTCATCCATCACAACCACATCCACTCTCCATCATCCGTCACAACAACATCCACTCTCCGTCATCCATCACAACCGCATCCACTCTCCGTCATCTGTCAACACAACATCCACTCTGCGTCATCAGTCATAACAACATCCAGTCTCCGTCATCTGCCACAATAACATCCACTATCCGTCATCAGTCACAACAAACATCCACTCTCCGTCATCCGTCACAACAACATCCACTCTCCGTCATTCGTCACAACAACATCCACTCTCCGTCATCCGTCACAACAACATCCACAATCCGTCATCAGTCACAACTACATCCACTATCCATCATCTGTCACAATAACATCCACTATCCGTCATCAGTCACAACAACATCCACTCTCCGTCATCCGTCACAACAACATCCACTCTCCGTCATCCGTCACAACAACATTCACTCTCCGCCATCCGTCACAACAACATACACTATCCTTCATCAGTCACAACCGCATCCACTCTCCGTCATCAGTCACAACAACATCCACTCTCCGTCATCAGTCACAACAACATCCACTCTCCGTCATCCATCACAACCACATCCACTCTCCATCATCCGTCACAACAACATCCACTCTCCGTCATCCATCACAACTGCATCCACTCTCCGTCATCTGTCAACACAACATCCACTCTGCGTCATCAGTCATAACAACATCCAGTCTCCGTCATCTGTCACAAAAACATTCACTCTGCGGCATCAGTCACAACAACATCCACTCTTCGTCATCCGTCACAACAACATCCAGTCTCCGTCATCTGCCACAATAACATCCACTATCCATCATCAGTCACAACAAACATCCACTCTCCGTCATCCGTCACAACAAATTCCACTATCCTACATCAGTCACAACAACATCCACTTTCCGTCATCAGTCACAACAACATCCACTATCAGTCATCAGTCACAACAACATCCACTCTCCGTCATCCGTCACAACAACATCCACTCTCCGTCATCAGTCACAACAACATCTACTATCCGTCATCCGTAAAAACATCTACTCTCCGTCATACGTAACAACAACATCCAATATCCGTCATCAGTCACAACAACATCTACTCTCCGTCATCCGTCACAACAACATCTACTCTCCGTCATCCGTCACAACAACATCCACTCTGCGTCATCCGTCACACCAACATCCACTCTCCGTCATTCGTCACAACAACATCCACTCTCCGTCATCCGTCACAACAACATCAACTGTCCGCCATCCATCATAACAACATCCACTCTCCGTCATCCGTCACAACAACATCCACTCTCTGTCATCCGTCACAACAAATTCCACTCTCCGTCATCCGTCACAACAACATCCACTCTCCGTCATCCGTCACAACAACATGCACTCTCCGTCATCCATCAAAACAACATCCACTATCCGTCATCCGTCACAACAACATCCACTCTCCGTCATCCGTCACAACCACATGCTCTCTCCGTCATCCGTTACAACGGCATCCACTCTCCGTCATCCGTCACAACTACATCCAGTCTCCGTCATGTGTCACAATAACATCCACTCTCCGGCATCCGTCACAACAACATCCACTCTCCGTCATCCATCACAACAAAATCCACAATCCGTCATCAGTCACAACAACATCCACTCTCTGTCATCCGTCACAACAACATCCACTCTCCGTCATCAGTCACAACAACATCCACTCTCCGTCATTAGTCACAACCGCATGCAACTCCGTCATCTATCACAACAACATTCACTCTCCGTCATCTGTCACAATAACACCCACTATCCGTCATCCGTCACAACAACTTCCACTCTTCGTCATCCGTCACAACAACATCCAGTCTCCGTCATCTGTCACAATAACATCCACTATCCGTCATCAGTCACAACAACAGCCACTCTCCATCATCCGTCACAAGAACATCCTCTATCCGTTATCAGTCACAACAACCGCTACTCTCCGTCATCCGTCACAACCGCATCCACATTCCGCCATCCGTCACAACCGCATCCACTCTCCGTCATCCATCACAACAACTTCCACTCTTCGTCATCCGTCACAACAACATCCAGTCTCCGTCATCTGTCACAATAACATCCACTCTCCGTCATCAGTCACAATAACATCCACTCTCCATCATCCGTCACAACAACATTCACTCTCCGCCATCCGTCACAATAACATCCACTCTCCATCATCCGTCACAACAACATCCACTCTCCGTCGTCCATCACAACCGCATCCACTCTCCGTCATCAGTCAACACAACATCCACTCTCCGTCATCAGTCACAACAACATCCACTCTCCGTCATCCGTCACAACAACATCCACTCTCCGTCATCCGTCACAACAACATCCACTCTCCGTCATCAGTCACAGCTACATCCACTCTCCGTCATTCCTCACAACAACATCCAGTCTCCGTCATCTGTCACAATAACATCCACTCTCCGGCATCAGTCACAACAACATCCACTCTTCGTCATCCGTCACAACAACATCCAGTCTCCGTCATCTGCCACAATAACATCCACTATCCGTCATCAGTCACAACAACATCCACTCTCCGTCATCCATCACAACAACATCCACTCTCCGTCATCCGTCACAACAACATCAACTCTCCGTCATCCGTCACAACAACATCCACTATCCGTCATCAGTAACAACGACATCCACTCTCCGTCATGTCACAATAACATCCACTATCCGTCATCAGTCACAACAACATCCACTCTCCGTCATCCGTCACAACAACATCCACTCTCCGTCATCCGTCACAACTACATCCAGTCTCCGTCATCTGTCACAATAACATCCACTCTCCGGCATCCGTCACAACAACATCCACTCTCCGTCATCCGTCACAATAACATTCACTCTCCGTCATCCGTCACAACAACTTCCACTCTCCGTCATCCGTCACAGCAACTTCCACACTCCGTCCTCTGTCACAACAACAGTCACTATCCGTCTTCCGTCACAACTACATCCACTCTCCGTCATTCATCACAACAACATCCACTCTCCGTCATCCGTCACAACAACATCCACTCTCCGTCATCAGTCACAACCGCATGCACATCCGTCATCCGTCACAACAACATCCACTCTCCGTCATCCGTCACAACAACTTCTACTCTCCGTCATCCGTCACAGCAACTTCCACACTCCGTCCTCTGTCACAACAACATCACTATCCGTCTTCCGTCACAACTACATCCACTCTCCGTCATTCATCACAACCATCCACTCTCCGTCATCGTCAACAACATCCACTCTCCGTCATCAGTCACAACAACATCTACTCTCCGTCATCCATCACAACAACATCTACTCTCCGTCATCCGTCACAACAACATTCACTCTCCGCCATCCGTCACAACAACATCCACTCTCCATCATCCGTCACAACAACATCCACTCTCCGTCATCCATCACAACCGCATCCACTCTCCGTCATCAGTCAACACAACATCCACTCTCCGTCATCAGTCACAACAACATCCACTCTCCGTCATCCGTCACAACAACATCCACTCTCCGTCATCCGTCACAACAACATCCACTCTCCGTCATCCGTCACAACTACATCCACTCTCCGTCATTCCTCACAACAACATCCACTCTCCGTCATCCGTCTCAACAACATCCACTATCCGTCATCCGTCACAACAACATCCACTCTCCGTCATCTGTCACAATAGGACCCACTATCCGTCATCAGTCACAACAACATCCACTCTCCGTCATCCGTCACAACAACATCCACTCTCCGTCATCCGTCACAACAAATTCCACTATCCGTCATCAGTCACAACAACATCCACTCTCCGTCATCCATCACAACAACATCCACTCTCCGTCATCCGTCACAACAACCACTCTCCGTCACCGTCACAACTACATCCACTCTCCGTCATCGTCACAAGACATCCACTCTTCGTCATCCGTCACAACAACTCCAGTCTCCGTCATCTGTCACAATAACATCCACTATCCGTCATCAGTCACAACAACATCCACTCTCCGTCATCCGTCACAACAACATCCACTCTCCGTCATTCGTCACAACAACATCCATTCTCCGTCATCCGTCACAACAACATCCACTATCCGTCATCAGTCACAACAACATCCACTCTCCGTCATCTGTCACAATAACATCCACTATCCGTCATCAGTCACAACAACATCCACTCTCCTCATCCGTCACAACACACCATCTCCATATCCGTCACAAGAACATCCTCTCTCCGTTATCAGTCACAACAACATCACTCTCCGTCATCGTCACAACCATCCACTTCCGCATCCGTCACAACGCATCCACTCTCCGTCATCCGTCACAACAACATCCACTCTCCGTCATCAGTCACAACAACATCCACTCTCCGTCATCCTCACAACAACATCATCTCGCATCGCACAAAACATCACTTCCTCATCAGTCACAACCATCCACTCTCCGTCATTAGTCACAACAACATCCACTCTCCGTCATCAGTCACAACAACATCCACTCTCCGTCATCCGTCACAACAACATCAACTCTCCGTCATCCGTCACAACAACATCCACTATCCGTCATCAGTAACAACGACATCCACTCTCCGTCATGTCACAATAACATCCACTATCCGTCATCAGTCACAACAACATCCACTCTCCGTCATCCGTCACAACAACATCCACTCTCCGTCATCCGTCACAAATACATCCAGTCTCCGTCATCTGTCACAATAACATCCACTCTCCGGCATCCGTCACAACAACATCCACTCTCCGTCATCCGTCACAACAACATCCACTCTCCGTCATCCGTCACAACAAAATCCACAATCCGTCATCAGTCACAACAACATCCACTATCCGTCATCTGCACAATAACATCCACTGTCCGTCATCAGTCACAACAACATCCACTCTCTGTCATCCGTCACAACAACATCCACTCTCCGTCATCCGTCACAACAAATTCCACTATCCGTCATCATTCACAACATCATCCACTTTCCGTCATCAATCACAACAACATCCACTCTCCGTCATCCATCACAACCACATCCACTCTCCATCATCCGTCACAACAACATCCACTCTCCGTCATCCATCACAACCGCATCCAATCTCCGTCATCAGTCAACACAACATCCACTCTGCGTCATCAGTCATAACAACATCCACTCTCCGTCATCCGTCACAACAACATCCACTCTCCGTCATCCATCAAAACAACATCCACTCTCCGTCATCCGTCACAACTACATCCAGTCTCCGTCATCTGTCACAATAACATCCACTCTCCGGCATCCATCACAACAACATCCACTCTCCGTCATCCGTCACAACAACATCCACTCTCCGTCATCCGTCACAACAACATCCACAATCCGTCATCAGTCACAACTACATCCACTATCCATCATATGTCACAATAACATCCACTGTCCGTCATCAGTCACAACAACATCCACTCTCCGTCATCCGTCACAACAACATCCACTCTCCGTCATCCGTCACAACAACATCCACTCTCTGTCATCCGTCGCAACAAATTCCACTATCCGTCATCAGTCACAACAACATCCACTTTCCGTTATCTTTCACAACACCATCCACTATCCGTCATCAGTCACAACAACATCCACTCTCCGTCATCCGTCACAACAACATCCACTCTCCATCATCCGTCGCAACAAATTCGACTATCCGTCATCAGTCACAACAACATCCACTTTCCGTTATCAGTCACAACAACATCCACTATCCGTCATCAGTCACAACAACATCCACTCTCCGTCATCCGTCACAACAACATCCACTATCCGTCATCAGTCACAACAACATCTACTCTCCGTCATCCGTAACAACATCTACTCTCCGTCATCCGTAACAACAACATCCAATATCCGTCATCAGTCAAATCAACATCCAATGTCCGCCATCCATCACAACAACATCCACTCTCCGTCATCCGTCACAACAACATCCACTCTCTGTCATCCGTCACAACAAATTCCACTCTCCGTCATCCGTCACAACAACATCCACTCTCTGTCATCGGTCACAACAACATCCACTCTCCGTCATCCGTCAAAACAACATCCACTATCCGTCATCAGTCACAACAACATCCACTCTCCGTCATCCATCACAACCGCATGCACTCTCCGTCATCTGTCACAACAACATCCAGTCTCCGTCATCTGTCACAATAACATCCACTCTCCGGCATCCGTCACAACAACATCCACTCTCCGTCATCTGTCACAACAACATCCACAATCCGTCATCAGTCACAACAACATCCACTATCCGTCAACTGCACAATAACATCAACTATCCGTCATCAGTCACAACAACATCCACTCTCCGTCATCCGTCACAACAACATCCACTCTCCGTCATCCGTCACAACAAATTCCACTATCCGTCATCAGTCACAACAACATCCACTTTCCGTCATCAGTCACAACAACATCCACTCTCCGTCATCCATCACAACCACATCCACTCTCCATCATCCGTCACACCAACATCCACTCTCCGTCATCAATCACAACCGCATCCACTCTCCGTCATCAGTCAACACAACATCCACTCTGCGTCATCAGTCATAACAACATCCACTCTCCGTCATCCGTCACAATAACATCCACTCACCGTCACAACAACATCCACTCTCGGTCATCCGTCACAGCTATATCCACTCTCCGTCATTCCTCACAACAACATCCAGTCTACGTCATCTGTCACAATAACATTCACTCTCCGTCATTCCTCACAACAACATCCAGTCTCCGTCTTCTGTCACAATAACATTCACTCTCCGGCATCATTCACAATACCATCCACTATCCGTCATCAGTCACAACAAACATCCACTCTCCGTCATCCGTCACAACAACATCCACTCTCCGTCATTCGTCACAACAACCTCCACTCTCCGTCATCCGTCAAAAGAAATTCCACTATCCGTCATCAGTCACAACAACATCCACTTTCCGTCATCAGTCACAACAACATCCACTCTCCCTCATCCGTCACAACAACATCCACGATCAGCATCAGTCACAACAACATCCACTATCCGTCATCAGTCACAACAACATCTACTCTCCGTCATCTGTAACAAGAACATCTACTCTCCGTCATCCGTCACATCAACATCCACTATCCGTCATCAGTCACAACAACATCTACTCTCCGTCATCCGTCACAACAACATCTACACTCCGTCATCCGTCACAACAACATCCACTCTCCGTCATCCATCACAACAACATCCACTCTCCGTCATCCGTCACAACAACATCCACTCTCCGTCATCCGCCACAACAAATTCCACTATCCGTCATCAGTCACAACAACATCCACTTTCCGTCATCAGTCACAACAACATCCACTCTCCATCATCCGTCACAACAACATCCACTCTCCGTCATCCGTCACAGCTACAACCACTCTCCGTCATTCCTCACAACAACATCCAGTCTCCGTCATCTGTCACAATAACATTCACTCTCCGTCATTCCTCACAACAACATCCAGTCTACGTCATCTGTCACAATAACATTCACTCTCCGGCATCATTCACAATAACATCCACTGTCCGCCATCCATCACAACAACATCCACTCTCCGTCATCCGTCACAACAACATCCACTCTCTGTCATCCGTCACAACAAATCCACTCTCCGTCATCCGTCACAACAACATCCACTATCCGTCATCCGTCACAACAACATCCACTCTCCGTCATCCGTCACAACAACATCCACTCTCCGTCATTCGTCACAACAACATCCACTCTCCGTCATCAGTCACAAGAAATTCCACTATCCGTCATCAGTCACAACAACATCCACTTTCCGTCATCAGTCACAACAACATCCACTCTCCGTCATCTGTCACAACAACATCCACGATCAGCATCAGTCACAACAACATCCACTATCCGTCATCAGTCACAACAACATCTACTCTCCGTCATCTGTAACAACAACAACTACTCTCCATCATCCGTCACATCAACATCCACTATCCGTCATCAGTCACAACAACATCTACTCTCCATCATCCGTCACAACAACATCTACACTCCGTCATCCGTCACAAAAACATCCACTCTCCGTCATCCGTCACACCTACATCCACTCTCCGCCATTCGTCACAACAACATCCACTCTCCGTCATCCGTCACAACAACATCCACTCTCCGCCATCCATCACAACAACATCCACTCTCCGTCATCCGTCAAAACAATATCCACTCTCCGTCATCCGTCACAACAAATTCCACTCTCCGTCATCCGTCACAACAACATCCACACTCCGTCATCCGTCACAACAACATCCACTCTCCGTCATCAGTCACAACAAACATCCACTCTCCGTCATCCGTCACAACAACATCCACTCTCCATCATTCGTCACAACAACATCCATTCTCCGTCATCCGTCACAACAACATCCACTATCCGTCATCAGTCACAACAACATCCACTATCCGTCATCTGTCACAATAACATCCACTATCCGTCATCAGTCACAACAACATCCACTCTCCATCATCCGTCACAACAACATCTACACTCCGTCATCCGTCACAAAAACATCCACTCTCCGTCATCCGTCACACCTACATCCACTCTCCGCCATTCGTCACAACAACATCCACTCTCCGTCATCCGTCACAACAACATCCACTCTCCGCCATCCATCACAACAACATCCACACTCCGTCATCCGTCAAAACAATATCCACTCTCCGTCATCCGTCACAACAAATTCCACTCTCCGTCATCCGTCACAACAACATCTACTCTCCGTCATCCGTCACAACAACATCTACTCTCCGTCATCCATCACAACAACCGCTACTCTCCATCATCTGTCACAATAACATCCACTATCCGTCATCAGTCACAACAACATCCACTCTCCATCATCCGTCACAACAACATCCACTCTCCGTCATCCGTCACAGCTACAACCACTCTCCGTCATTCCTCACAACAACATCCAGTCTCCGTCATCTGTCACAATAACATTCACTCTCCGTCATTCCTCACAACAACATCCAGTCTATGTCATCTGTCACAATAACATTCACTCTCCGGCATCATTCACAATAACATCCACTGTCCGCCATCCATCACAACAACATCCACTCTCCGTCATCCGTCACAACAACATCCACTCTCTGTCATCCGTCACAACAAATTCCACTCTCCGTCATCCGTCACAACAACATCCACTCTCCGTCATCCGTCACAACAACATCCACTCTCCGTCATCCGTCACAACAACATCCACTCTCCGTCATTCATCACAACAACATCCACTCTCCGTCATCCGTCACAAGAAATTCCACTATCCGTCATCTGTCACAACAACATCCACTTTCCGTCATCAGTCACAACAACATCCACTCTCCGTCATCCGTCACAACAACATCCACGATCAGCATCAGTCACAACAACATCCACTATCCGTCATCAGTCACAACAACATCTACTCTCCGTCATCTGTAACAACAACAACTACTCTCCATCATCCGTGACATCAACATCCACTATCCGTCATCAGTCACAACAACATCTACTCTCCGCCATCCATCACAACAACATCCACTCTCCGTCATCCGTCACAACAACATCCACTCTCCGCCATCCATCACAACAACATCCACTCTCCGTCATCCGTCAAAACAATATCCACTCTCCGTCATCCGTCACAACAAATTCCACTCTCCGTCATCCGTCACAACAACATCCACACTCCGTCATCCGTCACAACAACATCCACTCTCCGTCATCAGTCACAACAAACATCCACTCTCCGTCATCCGTCACAACAACATCCACTCTCCATCATTCGTCACAACAACATCCATTCTCCGTCATCCGTCACAACAACATCCACTATCCGTCATCAGTCACAACAACATCCACTATCCGTCATCTGTCACAATAACATCCACTATCCGTCATCAGTCACAACAACATCCACTCTCCATCATCCGTCACAACAACATCTACACTCCGTCATCCGTCACAAAAACATCCACTCTCCGTCATCCGTCACACCTACATCCACTCTCCGCCATTCGTCACAACAACATCCACTCTCCGTCATCTGTCACAACAACATCCACTCTCCGCCATCCATCACAACAACATCCACTCTCCGTCATCCGTCAAAACAATATCCACTCTCCGTCATCCGTCACAACAAATTCCACTATCCGTCATCCGTCACAACAACATCTACTCTCCGTCATCCGTCACAACAACATCTACTCTCCGTCATCCGTCACAACAACCTCTACTCTCCATCATCTGTCACAATAACATCCACTATCCGTCATCAGTCACAACAACATCCACTCTCCATCATCCGTCACAACAACATCCACTCTCCGTCATCCGTCACAGCTACAACCACTCTCCGTCATTCCTCACAACAACATCCAGTCTCCGTCATCTGTCACAATAACATTCACTCTCCGTCATTCCTCACAACAACATCCAGTCTACGTCATCTGTCACAATAACATTCACTCTCCGGCATCATTCACAATAACATCCACTGTCCGCCATCCATCACAACAACATCCACTCTCCGTCATCCGTCACAACAACATCCACTCTCTGTCATCCGTCACAACAAATTCCACTCTCCGTCATCCGTCACAACAACATCCACTCTCCGTCATCCGTCACAACAACATCCACTCTCCGTCATCCGTCACAACAACATCCACTCTCCGTCATTCGTCACAACAACATCCACTCTCCGTCATCCGTCACAAGAAATTCCACTATCCGTCATCTGTCACAACAACATCCACTTTCCGTCATCAGTCACAACAACATCCACTCTCCGTCATCCGTCACAACAACATCCACGATCAGCATCAGTCATAACAACATCCACTATCCGTCATCAGTCACAACAACATCTACTCTCCGTCATCTGTAACAACAACAACTACTCTCCATCATCCGTCACATCAACATCCACTATCCGTCATCAGTCACAACAACATCTACTCTCCATCATCTGTCACAACAACATCTACACTCCGTCATCCGTCACAAAAACATCCACTCTCCGTCATCCGTCACACCTACATCCACTCTCCGCCATTCGTCACAACAACATCCACTCTCCGTCATCCGTCACAACAACATCCACTCTCCACCATCCATCACAACAACATCCACTCTCCGTCATCCGTCAAAACAATATCCACTCTCCGTCATCCGTCACAACAAATTCCACTCTCCGTCATCCGTCACAACAACATCCACTCTCCGTCATCCGTCACAACAACATCCACTCTCCGTCATCAGTCACAACAAACATCCACTCTCCGTCATCCGTCACAACAACATCCACTCTCCGTCATCGTCACAACAACATCCATGCTCCGTCATCCGTCACAACAACATCCACTATCCGTCATCAGTCACAACAACATCCACTATCCGTCATCTGTCACAATAACATCCACTATCCGTCATCAGTCACAACAACATCCACTCTCCGTCATCCGTCACAACAACATCCACTCTCCGTCATTCATCACAACAACATCCACTCTCCGTCATCCGTCACAAGAAATTCCACTATCCGTCATCTGTCACAACAACATCCACTTTCCGTCATCAGTCACAACAACATCCACTCTCCGTCATCCGTCACAACAACATCCACGATCAGCATCAGTCACAACAACATCCACTATCCGTCATCAGTCACAACAACATCTACTCTCCGTCATCTGTAACAACAACAACTACTCTCCATCATCCGTGACATCAACATCCACTATCCGTCATCAGTCACAACAACATCTACTCTCCGCCATCCATCACAACAACATCCACTCTCCGTCATCCGTCACAACAACATCCACTCTCCGCCATCCATCACAACAACATCCACTCTCCGTCATCCGTCAAAACAATATCCACTCTCCGTCATCCGTCACAACAAATTCCACTCTCCGTCATCCGTCACAACAACATCCACACTCCGTCATCCGTCACAACAACATCCACTCTCCGTCATCAGTCACAACAAACATCCACTCTCCGTCATCCGTCACAACAACATCCACTCTCCATCATTCGTCACAACAACATCCATTCTCCGTCATCCGTCACAACAACATCCACTATCCGTCATCAGTCACAACAACATCCACTATCCGTCATCTGTCACAATAACATCCACTATCCGTCATCAGTCACAACAACATCCACTCTCCATCATCCGTCACAACAACATCTACACTCCGTCATCCGTCACAAAAACATCCACTCTCCGTCATCCGTCACACCTACATCCACTCTCCGCCATTCGTCACAACAACATCCACTCTCCGTCATCTGTCACAACAACATCCACTCTCCGCCATCCATCACAACAACATCCACTCTCCGTCATCCGTCAAAACAATATCCACTCTCCGTCATCCGTCACAACAAATTCCACTATCCGTCATCCGTCACAACAACATCTACTCTCCGTCATCCGTCACAACAACATCTACTCTCCGTCATCCGTCACAACAACCTCTACTCTCCATCATCTGTCACAATAACATCCACTATCCGTCATCAGTCACAACAACATCCACTCTCCATCATCCGTCACAACAACATCCACTCTCCGTCATCCGTCACAGCTACAACCACTCTCCGTCATTCCTCACAACAACATCCAGTCTCCGTCATCTGTCACAATAACATTCACTCTCCGTCATTCCTCACAACAACATCCAGTCTACGTCATCTGTCACAATAACATTCACTCTCCGGCATCATTCACAATAACATCCACTGTCCGCCATCCATCACAACAACATCCACTCTCCGTCATCCGTCACAACAACATCCACTCTCTGTCATCCGTCACAACAAATTCCACTCTCCGTCATCCGTCACAACAACATCCACTCTCCGTCATCCGTCACAACAACATCCACTCTCCGTCATCCGTCACAACAACATCCACTCTCCGTCATTCGTCACAACAACATCCACTCTCCGTCATCCGTCACAAGAAATTCCACTATCCGTCATCTGTCACAACAACATCCACTTTCCGTCATCAGTCACAACAACATCCACTCTCCGTCATCCGTCACAACAACATCCACGATCAGCATCAGTCATAACAACATCCACTATCCGTCATCAGTCACAACAACATCTACTCTCCGTCATCTGTAACAACAACAACTACTCTCCATCATCCGTCACATCAACATCCACTATCCGTCATCAGTCACAACAACATCTACTCTCCATCATCTGTCACAACAACATCTACACTCCGTCATCCGTCACAAAAACATCCACTCTCCGTCATCCGTCACACCTACATCCACTCTCCGCCATTCGTCACAACAACATCCACTCTCCGTCATCCGTCACAACAACATCCACTCTCCACCATCCATCACAACAACATCCACTCTCCGTCATCCGTCAAAACAATATCCACTCTCCGTCATCCGTCACAACAAATTCCACTCTCCGTCATCCGTCACAACAACATCCACTCTCCGTCATCCGTCACAACAACATCCACTCTCCGTCATCAGTCACAACAAACATCCACTCTCCGTCATCCGTCACAACAACATCCACTCTCCGTCATTTGTCACAACAACATCCATGCTCCGTCATCCGTCACAACAACATCCACTATCCGTCATCAGTCACAACAACATCCACTATCCGTCATCTGTCACAATAACATCCACTATCCGTCATCAGTCACAACAACATCCACTCTCCGTCATCAGTCACAACTACATCCAGTCTCCGTCATCTGTCACAATAACATTCACTCTCCGGCATCCGTCATAACAACATCCTCTCTCCGTCATCCATCACAACAACATCCACTCTCCGTCATCCGTCACAACAACATCTACTCTCCGTCATCCGTCACAACAACATCTACGCTCCGTCATCCGTCACAACAACATCCACTATCAGTCATCAGTCACAACAACATCTACTCTCAGTTATCCGTCACAACAACATCTACTCTCCGTCATCCGTCACAACAACATCCACTCTCCGTCATCCCTTACACCTACATCCACTCTCCGTCATTCGTCACAACAATATCCACTCTACGTCATCCGTCAAAACAACATCCACTATACATCATCCGTCACAACAACATCCACTTTCCCTCATCCATCACAACAACATCCACTCTCCGCCATCCGTCACAACCGCATCCACTCTCCGACATCCGTCACAACAACATCCACTCTCCATTATCCGTCACAACAACATCCACTCTCCGTCATCCGTCACAACTGCATGCACTCTCCGTCATCAGTCACAATCGCATCCACAATCCGTCATCCGTCACAACCGCATCCACTCTCCGTCATCTGTCACAACAGCATCCACTCTCCATTATCCGTCACAACAACATCCACTCTCCGTCATCCATCACAACATCCACTCTCCATCATCCGTCACAACAACATCCACTCTCCGTCATCCGTCACAACAACATCCACGATCAGCATCATTCACAACAACATCCACTCTCCGTCATCCATCACAACAACATCCACTCTCCGTCATCCGTCACAACAACATCCACCCTCCGTCATCCGTCACAACAACATCCACTATCCGTCATCAGTCACAACAACATCTACTCTCCATCATCCGTCACAACAACATCTACTCTCCATCATCCGTCACAACAACATCCACTATCCGTCATCAGTCACAACAACATCTACTCTCCGTCACCATCACAGCAACATCTACTCTCCGTCATCCGTCACAACAACATCCACTCTCCGTCATCCGTCACAACAACATCCACTCTCCATCATCCGTCACAACAACATCCTATCTCCGTTATCAGTCACAACAACAGCCACTCTCCATCATCCGTCACAACCGCATGCACTCTCCGTCATCAGTCACACCTGCATCCACAATCCGTCATCCGTCACAACAGCATCCACTCTGCGTCATCCGTCACAACAACATCCACTCTCCGTCATACGTCACAACAACATCCACTCTCCGTCATACGTCACAACAACATCCACGATCAGCATCAGTCACAACAATATCCACTATCCGTCATCCGTCACAACAACATCTACTCTCCGTCATCCGTCACAACAACATCTACTCTCCGTCATCCGTCACAACAACATCCACTATCAGTCATCAGTCACAACAACATCTACTCTCAGTTATCCGTCACAACAACATCTACTCTCCGTCATCCGTCACAACAACATCCACTCTACGTCATCCGTTACACCTACATCCACTCTCCGTGATTCGTCACAACAACATCCACTGTCCGCCATCCATCACAATAACATCCACTCGCCGTCATCCGTCACTACAACATCCACTCTCCGTCATCAGTCACAACAACATCCACTCTCTGTCATCCGTAACAACAACATCCACTATCCGTCATCAGTCACAACAACATCTACCCTCTGTCATCCATCACAACCGCATCCACTCTCCGTCATCCGTCACAACCGCATGCACTCTCCGTCATTCGTCACAACTGCATCCACTATCCGTCACAACCGCATCCACTCTCCTCCATCCGTCACAACCGCATCCACTCTCCGTCATCCGTCACAACAGCATCCACTCTCCGTCATACGTCACAACAACATCCACTGTCCGCCATCCATCACAATAACATCCACTCTCCGTCATCCGTCACAACAACATCCACTCTCCATCATCCGTCACAATAAATTCCACTATCCGTTATCAGTCACACCAACATCCACTATCCGTCATCCGTAACAACAACATCCACTATCCATCATCAGTCATAACAACATCCACTATCCGTCATCCGTAACAACAACATCCACTATCCGTTATCAGTCACACCAACATCCACTATCCGTCATCCGTAACAACAACATCCACTCTCCGTCATCCGTCACAACAATACTCACTATCCGTCATCAGTCACAACAACATCAACTCTCCATCATCCGTCACAACAACATCCACTCTCCGTTATCAGTCACAACCGCATGCACTCTCCGTCATCAGTCACAACCGCATCCACAATCCGTCACAACCGCATCCACTCTTCGTCATCCATCACAACATCATCCACTCTCTGTCATACATCACAACAACATCCACTCTCCGTCATCCGTCACAACAACATCCACTGTCCGCCATCCATCACAACAACATCCACTCTCCGTCATCCGTCACAATAAATTCCACTATCCGTCATCAGTCACAACAACATCCACTCTCCATCATCCGTAACAACAACATCCACTATCCGTCATCAGTCACAACAACATCTACTCTCCGTCATCCGTCACAACAACATCTACTCTCCGTCATCCGTCACAAGAACATCCACTCTCCGTCATACGTCACAACAACATCCACTCTCCGTCATCCGTCACACCTACATCCACTCTCCACCATTCATCACAACAACATCCACTCTCCGTCATCCGTCACAACAACATCCACTGTCCGCCATCCATCACAACAACATCCACTCTCCGCCATCCGTCACAACAACATCCACTCTCCGTCATCCTTCACAACAACATCCACTCTCCGTCATCCGTCACAACAACATCCACTCTCCGTCATACGTCATAATCACATCCACTCTCCGTCATCCGTCACAACAACATCCACTCTCCGTCATCCGTCACAACAACATCCACTCTCCATCATCCGTCACAACAACATCCACTCTCCATCATATGTCACAACCACATCTACTCTCCGTCATTCGTCACAACAATATCCACTCTCCGTCATCCGTCAAAACAACATCCACTATACGTCATCCGTCACAACAACATCCACTCTCCGTCATCCGTCACAACCGCATGCACTCTCTGTCATCCTTCACAACCGCATCCACTATCCGTCATCCGTCACAACGGCATCCACTTTCCCTCATCCGTCACAACAACATCCACTCTCCGTCATCCATCACAACAACATCCACTCTCCGTCATCCGTCACAACCGCATGCACTCTCCGACATCAGTCACAACTGCATCCACAATCCGTCATCCGTCACAACCGCATCCACTCTCCGTCATCCGTCACATCAGCATCCACTCTCCGGCATCCGTCACAACAACATCCACTCTCCGTCATCTGTCACAACAACATCCACTCTCCGTCATCCGTCACAACAACATCCACTCTCCGTCATCCGTCACAACAACATCCACGATCAGCATCAGTCACAACAACACCCACTCTCCGTCATCCGTCACAACAACATCCACTCTCTGTCATCCGTCACAACAACATCCAATCTCCGTTATCCATCATAACAACATCCACTCTCCGTCATCAGTCACAACAACATCCACTCTCTGTCATCCGTCACAACAACATTCACTCTCCGCCATCCGTCACAACAACATACACTCTCCGTCATCCTTCACAACCGCATGCTCTCTCCGTCAACTGTCACAACAACATCCACTATCCGTCGTCAGTCACAACAACATCCACTATCCGTCATCAGTCACAACAACATCTACTCTCCGTCATCCGTCACAACAACATCTTCTCTCCGTCATCCGTCACAACAACATCCACTATCCGTCATCAGTCACAACAACATCCACTCTCCGTCATCCGTCACAACAACATCCACTATCCGTCATCAGTCACAACAACATCCACTCTCTGTCATCCGTCACAACAACATCCACTATCCGTCATCAGTCACAACAACATCCACTCTCCGTCATCCGTCACAACAACATTCACTCTCCGTCATCCGTCACAACAACATCCACTCTCTGTCATCCGTCACAACAACATCCACTATCCGTCATCAGTCACAACAACATCCACGATCAGCATCAGTCACAACAACATCCACTCTCCGTAATCTGTCACAACAACATCCACTCTCCGTCATCTGTCACAACAACATTCACTCTCCGTCATCCGTCACAACAACATCCAATCTCCGTCATCAGTCACAACAACATCCACTCTCCATCATCCGTCACAACAACATTCACTTCACTCTCCGCCATCCGTCACAACAACATCCACTCTCCGTCATCCTTCACAACCACATGCACTCTCCGTCATCCGTCGCAACAACATCCACTCTCCGTCATCCGTCACAACAACATCTACGCTCCGTCAACCGTCACAACCGCATCCACTATCCGCCATCCATCACAACCGCATCCACTATCCGTCATCCGTCACAACAACATCCACTCTCCGTCATCCGTCACAACAACATCCACTCTCCATCATCAGTCACAACAACATCCACTCTCCGTCATCCGTCACAACAACATTCACTTCACTCTCCGCCATCCGTCACAACAACATACACTCTCCGTCATCCTTCACAACCGCATGCACTCTCCGTCATCCGTCACAACAACATCCACTCTCCGTCATCCGTCACAACAACATCCACTATCCGTCATCAGTCACAACAACATCCACTCTCCGTCATCCGTCACAACAACATACACTCTCTGTTATCAGTCACAACAACATCCACTATCCGTCATCCGTCACAACAACATCTACGCTCCGGCATCCGTCACAACCGCATGCACTTTCCGCCATCCGTCACAACCGCATCCACTCTCCGTCATCCGTCACAACAACATCCACGATCAGCATCAGTCACAACAACATCCACTCTCCGTCATCCGTCACAACATCATCCACTCTCCGTCATCCGGCACAACAACATCCACTATCCGTCATCAGTCACAACCACATCCACTCTCCGTCATCCGTCACAACAACATCCACTCTCCATCATCAGTCACAGCCACATCCACTCTCCATCATCCGTCACAACAGCATCCACTCTCCGTCATCCGTCACAACAGCATCCACTCTCCGTCATCAGTCACAACAACATCCACTCTCCGTCATCCATCACAACAACATCCACTCTCCGTCATCCGGCACAACAACATCCACTCTCCGTCATCCATCACAACAACATCCACTCTCCGTCATCCGTCACAACAACATCCACTCTCCGTCATCAGTCACAACAACATCCACTCTCCATCATCCGTCACAACAACATTCACTTCACTCTCCGCCATCCGTCACAACAACATCCACTCTCCGTCATCCTTCACAACCGCATGCACTCTCCGTCATCCGTCGCAACAACATCCACTCTCCGTCATCCGTCACAACAACATCTACGCTCCGTCAACCGTCACAACCGCATCCACTATCCGCCATCCATCACAACCGCATCCACTATCCGTCATCCGTCACAACAACATCCACTCTCCGTCATCCGTCACAACAACATCCACTCTCCATCATCAGTCACAACAACATCCACTCTCCGTCATCCGTCACAACAACATTCACTTCACTCTCCGCCATCCGTCACAACAACATACACTCTCCGTCATCCTTCACAACCGCATGCACTCTCCGTCATCCGTCACAACAACATCCACTCTCCGTCATCCGTCACAACAACATCCACTATCCGTCATCAGTAACAACAACATCCACTCTCCGTCATCCGTCACAACAACATACACTCTCTGTTATCAGTCACAACAACATCCACTATCCGTCATCCGTCACAACAACATCTATGCTCCAGCATCCGTCACAACCGCATGCACTTTCCGCCATCCGTCACAACCGCATCCACTCTCCGTCATCCGTCACAACAACATCCACGATCAGCATCAGTCACAACAACATCCACTCTCCGTCATCCGTCACAACAACATCCACTCTCCGTCATCCGGCACAACAACATCCACTATCCGTCATCAGTCACAACCACATCCACTCTTCGTCATCCGTCACAACAACATCCACTCTCCGTCATCAGTCACAGCCACATCCACTCTCCGTCATCCGTCACAACAGCATCCACTCTCCGTCATCCGTCACAACAGCATCCACTCTCCGTCATCAGTCACAACAACATCCACTCTCCGTCATCAGTCACAACAACATCCACTCTCCGTCATCCGTCACAACAACATCCACTCTCCGTCATCAGTCACAACAACATCCACTCTCCGTCATCAGTCACAACAACATCCACTCTCCGTCATCCGTCACAACAACATCCACTCTCCGTCATCAGTCACAACAACATCCACTCTCCGTCATCAGTCACAACAACATCCACTCTCCGTCATCCGTCACAACAACATCCACTCTCCGTCATCAGTCACAACAACATCCACTCTCCGTCATCCATCACAACAACATCCACTCTCCGTCATCAGTCACAACAACATCCACTCTCCGTCATCAGTCACAACAACATCCACTCTCCGTCATCCGTCACAACAACATCCACTCTCCGTCATCAGTCACAACAACATCCACTATCCGTCATCAGTCACAACAACATCCACTCTCCGTCATCCGTCACAACAACATACACTCTCTGTTATCAGTCACAACAACATCCACTATCCGTCATCCGTCACAACAACATCTACGCTCCGGCATCCGTCACAACCGCATCCACTATCCGCCATCCATCACAACCGCATCCACTATCCGTCATCCGTCACAACAACATCCACTCTCCGTCATCCGTCACAACAACATCCACTCTCCATCATCAGTCACAACAACATCCACTCTCCGCCATCCGTCACAACAACATCCACTCTCCGCCATCCGTCACAACCGCATCCACTCTCCGTCATCCGTCACAACAACATCCACGATCAGCATCAGTCACAACAACATCCACTCTCCGTCATCCGTCACAACAACATCCACTCTCCGCCATCCGTCACAACCGCATCCACTCTCCGTCATCCGTCACAACAACATCCACGATCAGCATCAGTCACAACAACATCCACTCTCCGTCATCCGTCACAACAACATCCACTCTCCGTCATCCGGCACAACAACATCCACTATCCGTCATCAGTCACAACCACATCCACTCTCCGTCATCTGTCACAACAACATCCACTCTCCGTCATCAGTCACAGCCACATCCACTCTCCGTCATCCGTCACAACAGCATCCACTCTCCGTCATCCGTCACAACAGCATCCACTCTCCGTCATCAGTCACAACAACATCCACTCTCCGTCATCAGTCACAACAACATCCACTCTCCGTCATCCGTCACAACAACATCCACTCTCCGTCATCAGTCACAACAACATCCACTCTCCGTCATCAGTCACAACAACATCCACTCTCCGTCATCCGTCACAACAACATCCACTCTCCGTCATCAGTCACAACAACATCCACTCTCCGTCATCAGTCACAACAACATCCACTCTCCGTCATCCGTCACAACAACATCCACTCTCCGTCATCAGTCACAACAACATCCACTCTCCGTCATCCGTCACAACAACATCCACTCTCCGTCATCAGTCACAACAACATCCACTCTCCGTCATCAGTCACAACAACATCCACTCTCCGTCATCCGTCACAACAACATCCACTCTCCGTCATCAGTCACAATAACATCCACTCTCCGTCATCAGTCAACACAACTTCCATGATCAGCATCAGTCACCACCCGCAACCTTTTACGCTTTGCTTGCCACATAAACTGGACATTGTAAAAAATAAACTATTTTCGGATGCGTATATAGCAAAGTAGTATGTATTGCTAGTATTTGAACTAATAGAGAAAAACACTTACTCGATTGGTTGGATTATGAGGAATTGTTCATATTTATTTATTAGAACGTGTGATAGGGAATAGTGGTTGTGTCTATCATTTCAATGAAGACTATCTTTATTTATCCATTAATTCAGGGGCCTGCTGGCAAGATTATAGCCCTATAATGTGCATTTAAATAGGTCTCCGAGGGTCTATTATTGACATGTATGCTGGTAGGCATAACAACGGTGTTTATATAGCTGATATGTGGCAGGGTCTGGCAATTAAATGCTTTGTAACAGATAATGCAATACTAACGAAGGAAAGTCCATCATAAGGATCGCTTATGTTTCTAGAAATAGAAGATAAATAAAAAGTGTGTGTGTGCGTGCGTGCGTGCGTGCGTGCGTGCGTGCGTGCGCGCGCGCGATCGCTCGCGTGCGTGTGTCCCTGCGTGTGTACGTGTTTATGTCGAATGTTTATTCTGAAAATATGAAGCAAATAAAACAAGTAAATGCCACAGAGTGAGAAAAATGTGTAGCCAACCAAGTGTTAGAACCCGGGACCTTTCGCTCTACCGACTGAGCTTGCCCACTTATACATATACAATATCCAATGATAGTTAATGAAGAGTAGCTATATTAATATACCGGGAAATATTGTTAACAGAAACACATTTATTTTTACAAAGTGAGCTTAAGAATCAGAATGTATCAAGAAACACGCACGCACGCACGCACGCACGCACGCACGCACGCACGCACGCACGCACGCACGCACGCACGCACGCACGCACGCACGCACGCACGCACGCACGCACGCACGCACGCACGCACGCACGCACGCACGCACGCACGCACGCACGCACGCACGCACGCACGCACGCACGCACGCACGCACGCACGCACGCACGCACGCACGCACGCACGCACGCACGCACGCACGCACGCACGCACGCACGCACGCACGCACGCACGCACGCACGCACGCACGCACGCACGCACGCACGCACGCACGCACGCACGCACGCACGCAAGCACGCACGCAAGCACGCACGCACGCACGCAGAAAATAATGAATGTTCAGCAAAGCTGAAGTACTCAAGATGTGGCAACTAGAAATGTAAATTGTACACACAATCAGTTTAAAAGCAACCGTGGAACGTTGTCCTCGGAATTTGCGTTACAAAGTGCATGGGGATGTTTTTTCCATGTACCGTGGGCGTACCGGTATTCGGTCACCTAAGATTTGAATGTGAATAACTTCTAGTCAGTCTCTTAGTAGATGAAATAATATTAATATGTAAAATGATAATTCTTGCATTTAATAAGCTTGACTATACTCAGAGTGCATAACATCTGTTAAAATAAAAAACAATTTCACTCGCAACAGAATCTAAGCTTCGGACACAAATCAAAGTGCATGTACCATACATGTGTTTTCCGGTATTGTTACATGATTGACACGTGACCTTGTAAAAGCCAAGCATTTAACTTCCCCCGTTATAAAAATAGACAAACATTTCTTCGAAATAAAATGTGAATATTGATCTGTTTTTTCGTGTTTGGCAGTTTTAGCGTCTACCATATAATCCAAGTACCTGCTACTGACAGCGATGACGTCATTTGCACACAAAAATCGAAAACAGGTGATGTACGGAAATAGGGCTATTGACGATACTTTCTATGTGTATTACAAACAATATTTAGGATGCATGCTTTTTCCAAGCATGTACTTCTACATACAGTCAAACGTTATGCTATGTGCTGTATATAATTAAAGGCAACACTATTGTGAATATAAATAAATGAACCAAATGAAGTATGTAGTGCTACGCTTGTAGAAGACCTCATGGAATTGAGGCTAGTTTCTCATACATTTCAGGCTTTATAGAATATGTACAGAGTTTACGTTCCACAGTTCCCAACATTGCTGATTCAAGTAAAATCAAGCATTGAGGTTAGTATATCTACTGGCCGTAAACTTGTACTCGCACAAAATCATTTGATCAATTAACATCGAAAGTGTATGCTACAACATGACGCCGAAATGGCAGCTATGCTTGTTTTCTTAAACGGATGTGACGTGTCTTATCCTAGATACATGATAATATCACGCATCTACGTCTATCTTCATCAACACAGTAATGTATAAAGTCACCATATAAATTTCTAAAACCCGCTCACTACGCAAAGCATTTCACTATCATCCATAAACCCCAATATAACATGATCATAATCTTCACGACTATCATAGTATAAATTATAGATGACGAGGAAGACAAATCACCGAACTAATTGCTGGGTAATATCATACAGGAGATTGGAGATATTGAGCCATCACATCAGAGGAAGGAAACCACTTTGAAACGGTGTATTCACTTATACATGCAGAACGCTATGATGAAGGATACGCATAGTACGAGACACCAGCTTTCACTCAAGTTTAACGCGTATAATGCACGAAACCAGAACAGACAGTGTGCGAGTAAACAATGCTAGATTGTTAATCTGGTAAAGGAATTTATAAACTACCCCACGCTTTCTAATTTATTAACTACCCGAACACACAGCCTCACGCTTTCTAATGTATTAACTACCCAAACACACAGCATCACGCTTTCTAATTTATTAACTACCCGAACACACAGCCTCACGCTTTCTAATTTATTAACTACCCAAACAAACAGCATCACGCTTTCTAATTTATTAACTACCCAAACACACAGCCTCACACATTCTAAGTCATTAACTACCCAAACACACAGCCTCACACATTCTAAGTCATTAACTACCCAAACACACAGCCTCACGCTTTCTAATTCATTAACTACCCAAATACACAGCATCACGCATTCCAATTCATTAACTACCCAAACACACAGCCTCACGCTTTCTAATTTATTAACTACCCAAACACACAGCCTCACACGTTCTAATTTATTAACTACCCAAACACACAGCATCACACATTCTAATTTATTAACTACCCAAACACACAGCCTCACGCTTTCTAATTTATAAATAACCCAAACACTCAACCTCCCGCTTTCTAATTATTTGAGTTGAGTCCAAGTTCTCAACAAAGGAACTCATACTGCTTGAGCTAGAATTGTGAGCAATGTAAAATATGCAGGACGTACTCACTGTACAACAGTACAACGCAGTATTGTAGAACGTACTCACTGTACAACAGTACTACGCAGTATTGTAGAACGTACTCACTGTACAACAGTACTACGCAGTATTGTAGAACGTACTCACTGTACAACAGTACTACGCAGTATTGTAGAACGTACTCACTGTACAACAGTACTAAGCAGTATTGTAGAACGTACTCACTGTACAACAGTACTACGCAGTATTGTAGAACGTACTCACTGTACAACAGTACTACGCAGTATTGTAGAACGTACTCACTGTACAACAGTACTACGCAGTATTGTAGAACGTACTCACTGTACAACAGTACTACGCAGTATTGTAGGACGTACTAACTGTACAACAGTACTACGCAGTATTGTAGGACGTACTAACTGTACAACAGTACTACGCAGTATTGTAGAACGTACTCACTGTACAACAGTACTACGCAGTATTGTAGGACTTACTAACAGTTCAACAGTACTACGCAGTATTGTAGGACTTACTAACTGTTCAACAGTACTGCGCATTATTGTAGGACTTACTAACTGTACAACAGTACTACGCAGTATTGTAGGACTTACTAACAGTTCAACAGTACTACGCAGTATTGTAGGACTTACTAACTGTACAACAGTACTACGCAGTATTGTAGGACTTACTAACTGTTCAACAGTACTACACAGTATTGTAGGACGTACTCACTGTACAACAGTACTACGCAGTATTGTAGGACGTACTAACTGTACAACAGTACTACGCAGTATTGTAGGACTTACTAGCTGTACAACAGTACTACACAGTATTGTAGGACGTACTCACTGTACAACAGTACTACGCAGTATTGTAGGACGTACTCACTATACAACAGTACTACGCAGTATTGTAGGACGTACTAAATGTACAACAGTACTACGCAGTATTGTAGGACTTACTAACTGTACAACAGTACTACGCAGTATTGTAGGACTTACTAACTGTTCAACAGTACTACATAGTATTGTAGGACGTACTAACTGTACAACAGTACTACGCAGCATTGTAGGACGTACTCACTGTACAACAGTACTACGCAGTATTTCAGGACGTACTAACTATACAACAGTACTACGCAGTATTGTAGGACTTACTAACTGTACAACAGTACTACGCAGTATTGTAGGACGTACTCACTGTACAACAGTACTACGCAGTATTGTAGGACGTACTAACTGTTCAACAGTACTACGCAGTATTGTAGGACGTACTAACTGTTCAACAGTACTACGCAGTAGTGTAGGACTTACTAACTGTTCAACAGTACTACGCAGTATTGTAGGACGTACTAACTGTACAACAGTACTACGCAGTATTGTAGGATTTATTAACTGTTCAACAGTACTACGCAGTATTGTAGGACTTACTAACTGTTCAACAGTACTACGCAGTATTGTAGGACTTACTAACTGTTCAACAGTACTACGCAGTATTGTAGGACGTACTAACTGTACAACAGTACTACGCAGTATTGTAGGATTTATTAACTGTTCAACAGTACTACGCAGTATTGTAGGACTTACTAACTGTTCAACAGTACTACGCAGTAGTATAGGACTTACTAACTGTTCAACAGTACTACGCAGTATTGTAGGACGTACTAACTGCACAACAGTACTACGCAGTATTGTAGGATTTATTAACTGTTCAACAGTACGACGCAGTATTGTAGGACTTACTAACAGTTCAACAGTACTACGCAGTATTGTAGGACTTACTAACTGTACAACAGTACTACGCAATATTGTAGGACTTACTAACTGTACAACAGTACTACGCAGTATTGTAGGACTTACTAACTGTTCAATAGTACTGCGCATTATTGTAGGACTTACTAACTGTACAACAGTACTACGCAGTATTGTAGGACTTACTAACTGTACAACAGTACTACACAGTATTGTAGGACTTACTAACTGTACAACAGTACTACGCAGTATTGTAGGACTTACTAACTGTACAACCGTACTACGCAGTATTGTAGGACGTACTCACTGTACAACAGTACTACGCAGTATTGTAGGACGTACTCACTGTACAACAGTACTACGCAGTATTTCAGGACGTACTAACTGTACAATAGTACTACGCAGTATTGTAGGACTTACTAACTGTACAACAGTACTACGTAGTATTGTAGGACGTACTCACTATACAACAGTACTACGCAGTATTGTAGGAAGTATTAACTGTACAACAGTACTACGCAGTATTGTAGGACGTACTAACTGCACAACAGTACTACGCAGTAGTGTAGGACTTACTAACTGTACAACAGTACTACGCAGTATTGTAGGACGTACTCACTGTACAACAGTACTACGCAGTATTGTAGGACGTACTCACTGTACAACAGTACTACGCAGTATTGTAGGACGTACTCACTGTACAACAGTACTACGCAATATTTCAGGACGTACTAACTGTACAATAGTACTACGCAGTATTGTAGGACTTACGAACTGTACAACAGTACTACGCAGTATTGTAGGACGTACTCACTATACAACAGTACTACGCAGTATTGTAGGAAGTACTAACTGTACAACAGTACTACGCAGTATTGTAGGACGTACTAACTGCACAACAGTACTACGCAGTAGTGTAGGACTTACTAACTGTTCAACAGTACTACGCATTATTGTAGGACGTACTAACTGTACAACAGTACTACGCAGTATTGTAGGACTTACTAACTGTTCAACAGTACTACGCAGTATTGTAGGATTTATTAACTGTTCAACAGTACTACGCAGTATTGTAGGATTTATTAACTGTTCAACAGTACTACGCAGTATTGTAGGACTTACTAACTGTTCAACAGTATTACGCAGTATTGCACGACTTACTAACTGTTCAACAGTACTACGCATTATTTAGGACTTACTAACTGTTCAACAGTAATACGCATTATTTAGGACTTACTAACTGTTCAACAGTACTACGCAGTATTATTAGATTTACTAATTGTTCAACAGTATACGGCAGTATTGTACGACTTACTAACTGTTCAACAGTACTACGCAGTATTATAAGATTTACTAACTGTTCAACAGTACTAAGCAGTATTGTAGGACTTAATAACTATTCAACAGTATACGGCAGTATTGTACGACTTACTAACTGTTCAACAGTACTACACAGTATTGTAGGACGTACTAACTGCACAACAGTACTACGCAGTATTGTAGGATTTATTAACTGTTCAACAGTACTACGCAGTATTGTAGGACTTACTAACAGTTCAACAGTACTACGCAGTATTATAAGATTTACTAACTGTTCAACAGTACTAAGCAGTATTGTAGGACTTAATAACTATTCAACAGTATACGGCAGTATTGTACGACTTACTAACTGTTCAACAGTACTACACAGTATTGTAGGACGTACTAACTGCACAACAGTACTACGCAGTATTGTAGGATTTATTAACTGTTCAACAGTACTACGCAGTATTGTAGGACTTACTAACAGTTCAACAGTACTACGCAGTATTATAAGATTTACTAACTGTTCAACAGTACTAAGCAGTATTGTAGGACTTAATAACTATTCAACAGTATACGGCAGTATTGTACGACTTACTAACTGTTCAACAGTACTACGCAGTATTGTAGGACTTACTAACTGTTCAACAGACTACGCAGTATTGTAGGACTTACTAACTGTACAACAGTACTACGCAGTATTGTAGGACTTACTAACTGTACAACAGTACTACGCAGTATTGTAGGACGTACTAACTGTACAACAGTACTACGCAGTATTGTAGGACGTACTAACTGTTCAACAGTACTACGCAGTATTGTAGGACGTACTAACTGTACAACAGTACTACGCAGTATTGTAGGACGTACTAACTGTACAACAGTATACGCGGTATTGTAGGACGTACTAACTGTACAACAGTATACGCGGTATTGTAGGACACTAACTGTACAACAGTACTACGCAGTATTGTAGGACTTACTAACTGTACAACAGTACTACGCAGTATTGTAGGACTTACTAACTGTACAACAGTACTACGCAGTATTGTAGGACTTACTAACTGTACAACAGTACTACGCAGTATTGTAGGACTTACTAACTGTACAACAGTACTACGCAGTATTGTAGGACTTACTAACTGTACAACAGTACTACGCAGTATTGTAGGACTTACTAACTGTACAACAGTACTACGCAGTATTGTAGGACTTACTAACTGTACAACAGTACTACGCAGTATTGTAGGACTTACTAACTGTACAACATACGCAGTATTGTAGGACTTACTAACTGTAACAGTACTACGCAGTATTGTAGGACGTACTAACTGTACAACAGTACTACGCAGTATTGTAGGACTTACTAACTGTACAACAGTACTACGCAGTATTGTAGGACGTACTAACTGTACAACAGTACTACGCAGTATTGTAGGACGTACTAACTGTACAACAGTACTACGCAGTATTGTAGGACGTACTAACTGCACAACAGTACTACGCAGTAGTGTAGGACTTACTAACTGTTCAACAGTACTACGCAGTATTGTAGGACGTACTAACTGTACAACAGTACTACGCAGTATTGTAGGACTTACTAACTGTTCAACAGTACTACGCAGTATTGTAGGATTTATTAACTGTTCAACAGTACTACGCAGTATTGTAGGACTTACTAACTGTTCAACAGTACTACGCAGTAGTGTAGGACTTACTAACTGTTCAACAGTACTACGCAGTATTGTAGGACGTACTAACTGTACAACAATACTACGCAGTATTGTAGGATTTATTAACTGTTCAACAGTACTACGCAGTATTGTAGGACTTACTAACTGTTCAACAGTATTACGCAGTATTGTACGACTTACTAACTGTTCAACAGTACTACGCATTATTTAGGACTTACTAACTGTTCAACAGTAATACGCATTATTTAGGACTTACTAACTGTTCAACAGTACTATGCATTATTTAGGACTTACTAACTGTTCAACAGTACTACGCAGTATTATTAGATTTACTAATTGTTCAACAGTACTAAGCAGTATTGTAGGACTTAATAACTATTCAACAGTATACGGCAGTATTGTACGACTTACTAACTGTTCAACAGTACTACGCAGTATTATAAGATTTACTAACTGTTCAACAGTACTAAGCAGTATTGTAGGACTTAATAACTATTCAACAGTATACGGCAGTATTGTACGACTTACTAACTGTTCAACAGTACTACGCAGTATTGTAGGACTTACTAACTGTTCAACAGTACTACACAGTATTGTAGGACTTACTAACTGTTCAGCAGTACTACACAGTATTGTAGGACTTACTAACTGTTCAACAGTACTACACAGTATTGTAGGACTTACTAACTGTTCAGCAGTACTACACAGTATTGTAGGACTTACTAACTGTACAACAGTACTACGCAGTATTGTAGGACGTACTAACTGTACAACAGTTCTACGCAGTATTGTAGGACGTACTAACTGTTCAACAGTACTACGCAGTATTGTAGGACTTACTAACTGTTCAACAGTACTACGCAGTATTGTAGGACTTACTAACTGTACAACAGTACTACGCAGTATTGTAGGACTTACTAACTGTACAACAGTACTACGCAGTATTGTAGGACGTACTAACTGTACAACAGTTCTACGCAGTATTGTAGGACGTACTAACTGTTCAACAGTACTACGCAGTATTGTAGGACGTACTCACTGTTCAACAGTACTACGCAGTATTGTAGGACGTACTAACTGTACAACAGTATACTGCGGAATTGTAGGACGTACTAACTGTACAACAGTATACTGCGGTATTGTAGGACGTACTAACTGTACAACAGTATACTGCGGTATTGTAGGACGTACTAACTGTACAACAGTACTACGCAGTATTGTAGGACTTACTAACTGTACAACAGTACTACGCAGTATTGTAGGACTTACTAACTGTACAACAGTACTACGCAGTATTGTAGGACTTACTAACTGTACAACAGTACTACGCAGTATTGTAGGACTTACTAACTGTACAACAGTACTACGCAGTATTGTAGGACTTACTAACTGTACAACAGTACTACGCAGTATTGTAGGACTTACTAACTGTACAACAGTACTACGCAGTATTGTAGGACTTACTAACTGTACAACAGTACTACGCAGTATTGTAGGACTTACTAACTGTACAACAGTACTACGCAGTATTGTAGGACTTACTAACTGTACAACAGTACTACGCAGTATTGTAGGACTTACTAACTGTACAACAGTACTACGCAGTATTGTAGGACTTACTAACTGTACAACAGTACTACGCAGTATTGTAGGACTTACTAACTGTTCAACAGTACTACGCAGTATTGTAGGACTTACTAACTGTACAACAGTACTACGCAGTATTGTAGGACTTACTAACTGTACAACAGTACTACGCAGTATTGTAGGACTTACTAACTGTACAACAGTACTACGCAGTATTGTAGGACGTACTAACTGTACAACAGTACTACGCAGTATTGTAGGACTTACTAACTGTTCAACAGTACTACGCAGTATTGTAGGACTTACTAACTGTACAACAGTACTACGCAGTATTGTAGGACTTACTAACTGTACAACAGTACTACGCAGTATTGTAGGACTTACTAACTGTTCAACAGTACTACGCAGTATTGTAGGACTTACTAACTGTACAACAGTACTACGCAGTATTGTAGGACTTACTAACTGTACAACAGTACTACGCAGTATTGTAGGACTTACTAACTGTACAACAGTACTACGCAGTATTGTAGGACGTACTAACTGTACAACAGTACTACGCAGTATTGTAGGACTTACTAACTGTTCAACAGCACTACGCAGTATTGTAGGACTTACTAACTGTACAACAGTACTACGCAGTATTGTAGGACTTACTAACTGTACAACAGTACTACGCAGTATTGTAGGACTTACTATCTGTTCAACAGTACTACGCAGTATTGTAGGACTTACTAACTGTACAACAGTAATACGCAGTATTGTAGGACTTACTAACTGTACAACAGTACTACACAGTATTGTAGGACTTACTAGCTGTACAACAGTACTACATAGTATTGTAGGACGTACTAACTGTACAACAGTACTACGCAGTATTGTAGGACGTACTCACTGTACAACAGTACTACGCAGTATTTCAGGACGTACTAACTGTACAATAGTACTACGCAGTATTGTAGGACTTACTAACTGTACAACAGTACTACGCAGTATTGTAGGACGTACTCACTATACAACAGTACTACGCAGTATTGTAGGACTTACTAACTGTACAACAGTACAAGGCAGTATTGTAGGACTTACTAACTGTTCAACAGTACTACGCAGTATTGTAGGACTTACTAACTGTTCAACAGTACTACGCTGTATTGTAGGACTTACTAACTGTACAACAGTACTACGCAGTATTGTAGGACTTACTAACTGTACAACAGTACTATGCAGTATTGTAGAACGTACTAACTGTACACATGTACTACGCAGTATTGTAGGACTTACTAACTGTACAACAGTACTACGCAGTATTGTAGGACTTAATAACTATTCAACAGTATACGGCAGTATTGTACGACTTACTAACTGTTCAACAGTACTACGCAGTATTGTAGGACTTACTAACTGTACAACAGTACTACGCAGTATTGTAGGACTTACTAACTGTACAACAGTACTACGCAGTATTGTAGGACGTACTAACTGTACAACAGTTCTACGCAGTATTGTAGGACGTACTAACTGTTCAACAGTACTACGCAGTATTGTAGGACTTACTAACTGTTCAACAGTACTACGCAGTATTGTAGGACTTACTAACTGTACAACAGTACTACGCAGTATTGTAGGACTTACTAACTGTTCAACAGTACTACGCAGTATTGTAGGACTTACTAACTGTTCAACAGTACTACGCAGTATTGTAGGACTTACTAACTGTTCAACAGTACTACGCAGTATTGTAGGACTTACTAACTGTTCAACAGTACTACGCAGTATTGTAGGACTTACTAACTGTTCAACAGTACTACGCAGTATTGTAGGACTTACTAACTGTTCAACAGTACTACGCAGTATTGTAGGACTTACTAACTGTTCAACAGTACTACGCAGTATTGTAGGACTTACTAACT